>JAOPTO010000629.1:0-39831 GCA_033822845.1 Tetrapedia diversipes | reverse complement strand
CACTGTTCAATTTTCAACTTGGTATTAAAACTTTTCCAAAAGTTGTGTTCTATTTTACCAACACTTTTCATCACACTGTTCAATCATCAACTCAATACTAAAACTTCTCCAAAAATTGTGTTCTATTTTACCAACACTTTTCATCGCACTGTTCAATCATCAACTCAATACTAAAACTTCTCCAAAAGTTGTGTTCTATTTTATCAACACTTTTTATCGCACTGTTCAATCATCAACTCAGTATTAAAACTTCTTCAAAAGTTTGACATTTTAACATTTTAACAAATAATATGTTTTTTTTCATGAGGTAGCGTATACATATTAATTATACAACGTTTTATAATGTATAATTTTTTTCATCTGCATATATAGGATTACAATTGTTGATTTTCAATTTTTCCATCAATTTTTTTATACTCAAAACAAAAATTCGGCCCATAGACGGTTAATCTTCTCCGGGAAGGAAAAGTGTCGGTGGTTTCTCGCGCTGGCGAGAATCGCTGAAGAGAGCAAATGTTTTTTCCCTTCTAAGCAAAGGATCGTTCGCAATTGCAGAGGCTATTGCCCGTCGCGCGTGTTTTTCGTCGATCGTGGTGGCGGAATTGCATAAATGAAAGCGAGCAGTTAACGATCGGTCGGCTGTGTCGTTCCGATTTGCAGCGTTCTGTCGCGGTGCTGGACCGCTGTTCAAGTCGGTACTCGATATTAGTTGAAACCTGTCCCGTTTCCTGATTTTTACTCAATTTTATCGATTACTCAAGTCTCCCCAGAAGACTCAAAAGGAAACACCCAGCGAATCTCCTTGCACCAGGCATCTAATCACATTTTCGCACACACAACTGCTAAACATCTCTAAAAACTCATATTATCCAGGGATTAACGATAAATGTATCGAAATCCACACTTTATTACAAAATATCCTGTAAGAGAATGTAAGTAATTGTAAATAGAATAATTAGAGACATTAATAAAGGAACATTTAAAAAACAAAAATTTATTAATTGAGATCAATGGGGTAGGTATAAGTAGCAATAACCCTTTGCACTGACGTCAATTTTTATCTCAGTAACTATACTATGTCGAGTCACACTCGACCTTTTTAAAGTGCCATTTTTTAAATACAGTAGCGAAAAGAAGTTTAAGAGCAAAGAGTCAAGATGAAATTAAACAAATATAAATTACAACAAAACTTAAGAGCTATGTCTAATATAACTAATAAAAAAAAAAATAAGTACGACTCAAGAAATTGTCCTTTGAAGCAAAATCTCAAATAAAACACCTAAAATACTAGAGAGTTATTGGCAACAAAATTGAAAAATAATTCAGAATGCAAAAGGTTAATAACAACATTCAACAAGTCTAATAATATTGAAATATTAACAAGCAAGTTAATCAATCTTTTGAAATTAGACGAGAATTCTTTTCCCTGATTAATCGCGTTTTTCTGCCGGACAAATAAACCAAACTGGACGCGAGTTACGATTTCTTCCAATAGGCGGGAATAAAAAGTAACAGAATCGCGTGCACACCGCGACGCTTTTTGTCGTTGACCGGGCAAAAATGATCGAGCGATGGCCACGGGCTAGCAAACAGCGTCCAGCACTGTTTTACGGTCGTTGATTCAAATCTTTCTGATCGACCAGCGGTGGTTCAGTGACTGACTCCGTGGACGGCTTGCGTTTCGCGAGTAAACAGGGTGGGGCGGGTGTTTTTGGATCGCCAAGTCGATATAAAGGCTTTCCAAGCGCAGGCCAGATCATTTCATGGGAAAGTGATGCTGTGACTCGCCGGACCGGAACCGGAAACGGAATAAACGTCCACGATCGACGATATCTCGAGCCATGCCCTCCTGCAAGATCCATCATCCTCGCTGCGGCGAGTTGCTTCTGGTAATATCCTTTTTATCGCTAAACTTGAAATAGGCTAGAGACAATACTATGGGGGAATCAATTTGCAGAATAACACTGTTAACGTCCATCATTTTTTGTTACAGGATAAGACTTTTTTTCTGTATAATTAACCCTTTGACATACAATAATAAGTTAGGGTCATCGTTCATTTTCAAGAACTGTTTTCAGGGCAGTATATAATTAGATTATTCAATTATTTCACTCGCGCGTTGATTCTGTTGTGTTTAGAATGTTCAAGATCCTTCCCCCTCTTCTTTTCAGAATAAATTTCAAAATAAAATGTTCTCTGTTTTCAAGCTTGCACACAACTGTGTTCGGTTGAGCCAAATTAAATAGTATTTTTCAGACGCATGAAATTCCGTTTTATTTATATGTCAAGGGGTTAATAATTTTTTGACGCATCGTAGATTTATCAATTTATCGTTAATTGGTAATTAATGTGTAACTAGATCAACAATTGTAAATTTTTTATTTTGGCAACCTATCATTTTGTATCATAATCGAAATTAATTTGCTCCATTGATAGGTAAGCTTGACACTGACTATCTTCTGGATATCAGTGAACGCCAACTTCTACGAAGAACGCTTCAAGTCCCTGTCCACCGACGATCGTCCATGGATCCGCGTGGATCGTCAAGATCCCCTGGACTTCGCCTCCTCGGAGTATTCGCCGTCTTACGGCCGCTACTCAGGATCGAGGGAGAAGCGTCCGCTGTTCGATTCCAGCGAGTCCTTCGACAAACCTGGAGAATGGTACACGACCTTGGCCACCAAGAAGATTCCCATCGAGGACAAGAGCTTCAAAAAAGTGATCTCTCCGTTCTACACCGTCACAGATAGAGATTCTCAGAAGTACAAGGACATGGTGATGAAATCGGGCGTTCCGTATTGCCAGGAGATCAAAACGAAACGAGCGAGCAAGGACAGCGAGGCGAGGGACACCACGATCTGCTATAAATGCAAGAATCCGAAGAACGGAGCCACCTACGAGCAATGCTCGTACGTTTCTCAACCGTCGACCGATTCCAGCAACATCGAGCAGGTCGATGTGACGCCTTCAAGCTTCAGAAACAGAAGGTCCAGCACGGAGGACAGTTTCAGCCCCCCGAACAACCACAGAAGACGCGACAGCCCGTACAGGTTCAACGAGAGGATCTTCTCAGACGCCAAGGACGAGGTTCCCACGGAGTACAAGAACAGAAACGAGAAATGCGAGAAGGTCATGAAGGATTCCATGGTGTGCATGGTGTGCAGGGACACCAAGAGCAACGCCAAGTACGAGCAATGCTCCTACGTGCGCCAGCCCAGTGAGAAGAGGTACGCTTACACCAAGTCCAGCTCGTTCAAGAATCCTGAACAAGACACGGAGAAAAAAGACGAAGAGCACGCTGGAAAGAGGTCCGACGGAGATTATTTGGAGCAGAAGCCGGTCAGAGAGTATTCCAGTGCCGATGACAGAGAGGAGTCAAAGGGAGAGTCTGGGGACGAGTCCAAGGAGTCGTCCAGTAATTGTAAAAAGGTCCAAAAGGACTCGGAAACTTGTACCATCTGCAAGGATCCCAAGACTGGTGGGAACTACGAGAAGTGCTCGTACACCTACCAACCGAACGACAAGGTTTACAAGTACAGTAGATCGAAGAGCTTCGGAAGCCCCAGAAGCTCCTCTTCTAAGGACGACTCGAAGTACGACTCGAAGGACGATTCGAAGGACGACTCCAGTTACGAGATCGACAAGTCGGAAAAGTCCAGGGACGCGTCCGACGAATACAGCAAAGACTACTCCATTCCTGAGAGCTACTACGAGAAAAGTGAGTCCTCTCCCTCGGGGTCTTACTTCAAGGACGATGAACCTAAGTACGGTTATCGTCCGGCTGCCTCCGAGGACACCAAGTCTGTCTCCGACGAGGACGATCCCCTGTCCGGCTACGAGAAGTCCAAGTCAGAGTCCGAAAAAATAGCTGAAAGCATAGAACCAAGCAACTGCAAGGAGGTCCAGAAGGACTCCATGACCTGCAAGGTGTGCAAGGACCCGAAGACCGGAAGCAACTCCGAGCAGTGCTCCTACAAGTACGAGCCTAGCGAGAAGAGTTACTCTTACACCAAGTCCAAGTCGTTCGGCAGTCCAACCGAGTCCGACGACAAGTCTGAGAAGAAAGAACTCTACGACGGGTCTGAGAAGAAAGAGTTCAAGGAGCCGTCTTACGAGAGCCGAGGCTACGATTTCACTAGCGAGAAGAGGCCCTACGTTACCGACAGCGATACCAGAAGCGAGTTCTCGACCTCCAGCGAGGCGAAACCCGAGGCGAAAGAAGACGAGACAGTAAAGTCTGCTTCGAAAAAGGGAGACACCGACTTTTACGACGCGTTCAAGAAGAAAGCGGAGATCCAGAAGGTCCTGCAGGAGTTCCAAAAGGAGGATCGTTCGAAGTGCAAGAAACTGATGCGCGACAAGATGACCTGCTATCAATGCGTGGACGAGAAAGGCTTCCAGAAAGAGGAATGCGCTTTCGTCACTTCCGAGGAGCCCGCCGAGGACAGAGCTGACTATCGAGAGGCGAAAGAGTATCAGGTGGAGCCCGCCAAGAAAGTACCCAGGTCCGCCATCTTTGAAGACGGTCTGGACGACTTTCCCGTCGAACCGGAAGCCTCGGCCAGCGAGAAGGTTCACGTGAAACGAGAGAAACCGTCCGGGAAAAGCTCTGAGGAGGTGAAAGGTACCAAGGAGGTCGAACCCTACGAGTACGTTGCGGAAACCAGGCCTGTGTTCGACAAGGTTCTCGGGTTCACGCTTCCGGCGTACATGCTGGACGTCACCGAGCACGAGCAAGAGTTCGACAAGATCGCGTCCAGCAGGAGCACCTGAGGAGACGATGTTCTCGTTCCCCTTTTTTTTCACTTTTATTTACTCTCACAGTAGATTCGACGATGCTTAATCGCTTGTAGGACTCGTCGATTAAACGCAGCTGGAGTTCTTAATGCTGGACTAGAGGGTCGCTAGAGACAATTAGACGTTATAACTGTAATTGTAAAAAGAAAAAAAGAGAAACGTACGATGTACTTTCCTTTCCTCTGTTGTAAGGTTTATTTAGCGTTATAAACGGTAACTCGATCGCGTTGTACGATTTATAATTAAACGTGCTGTTTTGCTTAAACGATGTCGAAATTGATCTATTATTCTCGTTTACAGGTAACTGCTTTACGGTTATGCTCGATCGAACGCGAAATTAGAAACTTCGCTTACCACATTCCGTTTTTACGAAACGCAATTTTGTTTTTGCTTCGGATTTTTTTCTGTGTCGAGCGTGCGAAGGAGAAAGAATAGGGGACCTGTTGTCGATACTTTACGAGAAGAAAGCGAGGATACGTAAACGGTAAATGTTTTCGCTTTTTTCTTCGTCGTGGATGGCTAGCCGTGGATATAGAAACGCCATGACCCCACACCAGGAAACATTGTTTTTCTCGTCAAGAGTTTGTTTATGAACCTATTTACTATTTTTACCGATCCCATTATTCCCTTTGAACGCGCTATTGGTTAAAAGGAGAGTTTGTCAAATAAAACGTACAACAGGTACACCTTATAGATATAAAAGTTATCCCTTTTCGTATTCTAACCTCTTCTCTCTCTACCTCACTATACTTTTGCATAAAATTCACAAAATTCATTAAAAGACATACTTAAATCCTTTATATTTCATCTCGCAAAATAAAAAATAATTTTTTGAATTCCATCCACTTCGCCTTTCCTTTGCCATCTCTACACATTCTCTGTGCAAAATTTACTTTAACAAATCTCTAACTTCCCTCTCATTTACCTCCTACAATTAACAACCGTCTCTCTTTTAAAACCATCTCTACATCTTTCCCTCCTCGTCATTTGTCCAACGAGAACTTTACAAAGTTCACCCCTTAAAATTAATGACCACCTCTCTTTCAAAATCATCTCTACATTTTTCCCTCATCGCCATTTCTATACTAAGAACTTTACAAAGTTCACCCCCTAAAATCAAAAACCATCTCTACATTTTTCCCTCCTTGCCATTTCTCCAACAAGAATTTTACAAAATTAACTCCCTAAAATCAATGACCATCTCTATTATAAAACCATCTCTACATTTTTCCCTCTTCTCCATCTCTCCCACATAAATTTCACAAAATTAACTCCCTAAAATCAATGACCATCTCTCTTATAAAACCACCTCTACATTTTTCCCTCTTCTCCATCTCTCCCACGTAAATTTTACAAAATTAACTCCCTAAAATCAATGACCATCTCTATTATAAAACCACCTCTACATTTTTCCCTCCTCGCCATCTTTCCCGCGCGAACTTTCCAAAATTCACTTCAGTAAGTCTTCAACACCCTCCCCAACCACCCCACGAAACCAAAATCCACCCCCCGCGAGGTTCCAACCATTTTCGTTCCCCTCTCGCAGCTCTCGCGTCATCCACAAGCCCGAAAAGTTCGGTTCGACCGATCGCGCCACTGCCGGATCCGCGGCGCGGCGCCGAAAGAAGAAAATGGCGGCGTAGTCCGTGAGCGCTTGGTCCACGATCCGGAGGATCGTCGTCGGACAGCAGTAGCAGCGGGCGCGCGCTAGTGTCGGCATCGGTGCTGCTCCGTCCCTTTCCATATATCCATCACCTTCCACCTCCTCGCACGCTAAGCGAACGGACCACCGTTGGAACAGGGCACGGCCACGCACACACACACACACAGAGAAAGAGAGAGAGAGAAAGAACCGGTTCCTGGTGGAAAGCGGCACGAGGCGGCGCGAGCTTAACCCGGCACACCGGATTTCGTATCGTCTGCGGCGGATAATACCGAACGATATCCCAGCATGAGCACCTCGACGTTCGTGGGGTAAGCGTGGACTTTTTCACCCTTTCCTGTGCGCCATTTCTGCTCGAGTAAAATTAACCCCTGAGACTGACCTGTCCAAGGATCATCCTCGATTTCTGAAGCCAGAAACTCGTCGGGCTTCGTTTCAAAGCTTTACGGTTCGGGTTTGGGTTAGGTTCGGGTTAGGTTCGGGTTCAGGTGGTCCGATCGACGGTGATTAGAGGGAGGAGGAGAGGCTGGGACCACCCGAATCGGTGGAACTGGTTCCTAGTTCGCAGCTCGAAGAGACCGGACTGGTAGGAAGGGTTTGTCTCGTCTTTTTGCTGGTTCCTTTCTTCTCGATTCTACGATGGCTAAGCCGTTGGGATTCCGGTGGACCTTGGTTTCTTGAAGATGCTCGCGTGAGTTGAACGGAGTAGCTTTGTTTCAGAGGTGTACGAGAAACTTCGAGAGCTTTGGAATGGTATGGTTCTCAACGAGGTCAGGTTTTTCGATTTTCCACGTTTCTGGATGCTTTATCGTATCGTCGTAAAAGCTTTGAATTTACTACCGTCGTTCCCGTCTGTATCATTTTGTTCGAGAACGTTTTTGCGAGGATCTCTAAAGTAGCAGCGAGAGAATCGCTGTCGCTGTGTGTGATTTTCGCTGCTTCCAGGTTGGACGGGAATAGCGACGGCTTTTTGGAGCGCGTTAGGGGATTGGGAAAGGTCGGGTTCTTCACGGTTCACGTTCATGGGGTCCGCGTAACTCGCGCAATTTTAGGAATTCGCATAACCGATTACGAGATCTGCGATTACGAGATTACTGTGGTTCCTTCGAATCGGTCTTGTTCGATTCATAATCGATCCACCTTCTTTTTTTTTTTACGTGACTCGCAGCTTTTCGCGAGGAACGAGTCATTTCCATCGTCTTTTATGGCACGTTCCTGAACGACTTGCTAGATGCACGTTCGCACGTTTATTTAAAGCTGCTTAAAATTGCATAAATAGTGAATCGGTAAACAAGGTCGACTGCCAAGAGTGATTATTAGAAGCAATAACTCTAGGATGCTTGTCTAAACATCTCTCTTTTTAACACTTGAACTATACTGACAATTATAGTGTACTTATTTGCATGGAAGAGATCAAAGTGAAAATTACATGAAAAAATGCTGAATACATAAAAAATAAATCTTCTGCAGAAAATCATAATAAATTCTGCAAGCTTTATCACAGTGAATTTATAAGATTGCTATGAGTAATCACCAATTTTAATTGCTCTGATAGTTCTAGTGTTAACATAGTGCTTCTAACTACTTAATTTTGTTGCTCGTTTTCCATTTCTCAATTTTTAAACAGTCATTGATTAACCCTTGCAATATCAAGTTTTTCCGTTTTGTTAAATGAACTATTAAGGCAGAAACGTTTTACATTTATTTTATAAAAACATTTTATAGAAATTTTATTTTTTCACTACAATAACGAACTGAACTATTGAGTTAGAGGCTGAATTATATAAAATGGAACAGATTTGTCGCAAATACTTAAACACTTTGTTGAACGCGCTATATTTTGGGACTGCAAGGGTTAAAATTGTCCAAGAATGGTAGATCACGTGAAACCCGCCCGTTGAAGATGGCTGTATCAACGACGGGCCTTGCGACCATTCCAAGAAGTAGCTCCTCGACCTATATTTCGAGACGTCGAAACGGAAAACACCGTGAAGCATTCATCGAAAGATTCTCTCTGTAGAACAGATCGTGACTGCTCGATATCCCACTTGATTGATCGCTTCCTTGGTATCGATTTATCCCGCATGGTCGATCAACCTTCTCGCAATTGTATAATTTTGCCCTGTAATTTCGATTAAAGTATTGGCATAATTATTGGATTTATTTTGGTAACTGAACGCTGGTTCAGTTAATAATTATTGGCATAATTATTGGCATAATTATTGGATTTATTTTGGTAACTAGATCGAACTATTTATTCATTAATATTATTCATTGCTCTACGTTTAACACTATTCCTACCGACACTTTACGTATACCTATTCCTATCGCGACATTTCCACGTAAGACAAACTACAAACTTTCTCAGAAAATAAACAATGAAAAAAAAGTGAATATTGAAAAATGTATTACACGTGTATTTGAGGAAAAGTCTAAAGTTTAAAGGCGATTCAATGACGTTGTATCTATGAAATTTTAATCGAAATATTAAAAACGGTCATTTGGCCAATCGTGGTAGGAATAGTGTTAATGTTCAGTGGCTCCAAAAAGTATTCGTACACTATGCCACAAATAAATTCGTTTAACCCTGAAATTCTGAGTCTGATAGGGGTATTTGATAAAACTTTGTGGGTATGTAGATCGTAATAGTATACGTATGAATTAATCTCTTCTTTTTATCTAAATGCCATTTTAAAGGGGTAAAACAAGCGTTGAAGTTTCTGAGTTTTCTCTCATTTTTTAAAGATACCTTTATAATGGTACCTGATGAAGCAAAACCTTTCAAATAGAAAGTGTTTAATTTTTAATACCCTATCGCCCTGCCATAAAAAAAAGGAACACAGAGAAGCTTATATTCAAAGCGTGAAAAATCGCTGAAACTTTGAAATTCGTTATCAGCCCCCTTAAAATATATTTTGCCGCCAAAAGAACATTGCTCCACGCAGGACACACCATGCTTTGTACACAGATAAAGTTTCATTCAGATCAGAATTTCAGAAGTAGATGAATTTCTTTATAATACAATGTACGAATACTTTTTGAAGCCACTGTACGTATACAAGAAGAGTAAAATGTGTAAAAGGTAGAATTTAGAATTGGAGTTCAGGAAGTTTATGAAATTAATACGAAATTGTTTGAGATACACGGAACACCCGTGAATCTGCACTTCATCAAACCTGAATCTAGCGGATTTGTTGTGTCGTAAATATAACTTCTTCGTCTATTTATAACGAGAGTAATCGTGAAACGTGGAAACCATTGTGCAGTCGTCCGCGACACAACAATGTCCAACTTGGCAACACTTAACCGAGAACAAAAGCAGAATAAGTTATAAATAATCCAAAAATTACGTGAGACCGTCCCACGCGCACAGGATCGTCCCTCCCGTTAGAGGCAGCACTTGAAGAAATCGAACGAAAACTAAAGAAATCAGTGTTCCATGAAAAAACAAACGAAAGAATACTTAAATGAAGAAGAAACATTTTTTCTTTTTTACATATTCATTTTTGATCAAATCCAATATTTGATTCTCGCAACACCGAATGCGTACAGTCACGCGTTTACTTTCGTACAAATTCAACTGTGAAGAATTTAATTACGCTCGATGATCCCTCTTTAATTCATGGATAAATGCGACGATAAAAATTCCTGAGTACGGGAATATTTTTGTAGCCAGCGTGTATCGAGGGAAGTAAGAAAACGACTTGGATGCATCGAGGCTAGGGAAGCTCGCAGGCATGTTTATAGTCACCACCCACGACGGGAATCTATATCCACGCGGATGAGTAATCTCAGCGAGCAGCTCGATGAAATAATCGATGCATCGAGACCGTTCGATTACCCCTTGTTCTTCGTTCCCACTCGAACTTCTCCAACATTAAACGTTTCGCCACTTTCGAACGTTCAAGATCATTCGTATCGTAAATTCAACCCCTTCCTTCGATTACCACTTGTTTTTCGTTTCCACTCAAACTTCGAAATTAAACGTTTTGCCACTTTTTAACGTTCAAGATCATTCTTATAGTAAATTCAACCCCTTCGTTCGATTACCCCTTGTTCTTCGTTTCCACTCAAACTTCTCCAAAATTAAACGTTTCGCTACTTTCGAACGTTCAAGATCATTCGTATCGTAAATTCAACCCCTTCCTTCGATTACTACTTGTTTTTCGTTTCCACTCAAACTTCGAAATTAAATGTTTCACTACCTTCAAACATTCAAGATCATTCGTATAATAAATTCAACCCCTTCCTTCGATTGCCTCTTATTCTTCGTTTCCACTCAACCTTCTCAGAAATTAAATTGTTCGCCATTTTCGAACGTTCACGACTATTCGTATAGCAAATTCAACCCTTTTGTTCGATTACTCCTTATTCTTCGTTTGCATTCAAACTTCGAAATTAAACGTTTCACTAACTTTGAATATTCAAAAACATTCGTATCGTAAATTCAACCCCTTCCTTCGATTGCCTCTTATTCTTCGTTTCCACTCAACCTTCTCAGAAATTAAATTGTTCGCCATTTTCGAACGTTCACGACTATTCGTATAGCAAATTCAACCCTTTTGTTCGATTACTCCTTATTCTTCGTTTGCATTCAAACTTCGAAATTAAACGTTTCACTAACTTTGAATATTCAAAAACATTCGTATCGTAAATTCAACCCCTTCCTTCGATTGCCTCTTATTCTTCGTTTCCACTCAACCTTCTCAGAAATTAAATTGTTCGCCATTTTCGAACGTTCACGACTATTCGTATAGCAAATTCAACCCTTTTGTTCGATTACTCCTTATTCTTCGTTTGCATTCAAACTTCGAAATTAAACGTTTCACTACCTTGAAATATTCAAGATCATTCGTATAATAAATTCAACCCCTTCCTTCGATTACCCCTTGTTCTTCGTATCCACTCGAACTTCTCCAAAATTAAACGTTTCGCCACTTTCGAACGTTCAAGATCATTCGTATCATAAATTCAACCCTTTCATCATCTTTTTTATTTCATTTTATTCTATTCTTTTTTCTTCGTTTCTCGCGACACAGATTCACACGTGGCACGTGTCGTTGGAAACGTGCGATGCGTTCGCTCTCGTAGTTTAAGGTGACGCTAGTTTTCGCGCAAAAATATAACGCTGGCACGTCGGCCACGTTCCGCTAGACGCGCGCGCCCACGCTCGATCCAGTCTTGGACGTCCCGCTTGGAACAGCTCGCGAATTTTCGTGGCCACCGCGGAAAAATATTGCCACGCACGTCATCTCGCCGGCGAAATTTTCGTTCACCGCCTGGATTCGAATTTGTTGGACGCGAAGCAGCGTCTCAGCGTCGCCCGTTCTTTTGTACGCTTCCTCCTTAGTGTCTCGAAGTGAAAGTTCAACGGAATAAGAACATTTTTATGTATCGCTTCAGAAATTTTCTAGACACTACAATGGTAATTCTGAAATCTAAAGAGGAAGAGACTGATATTAGAAGGCTTCCGAAGAGAAGCTTAAATCGCAGCTAGAAAAAATCATTTTAGGTTACACAATACTGCATTCCAAGATTATTAAACAGTTCTCTTCTGAATAATTTCTTTTTGGTTTGTATTTATCTCATTAACCTCCTATTATAGTACTAAACGTACACTTTAGAAATTTTAAACTAACAAAATTGAACAGAAAAGCCATCCAAAGCTTTGCTATCAAAATTTCCACCAGCAAATCCTCGTTTTACTTATAATGCATTCCAATCTACCTGCTCAGCCCCCGATCCACGCCATTTTAACCCAACACGATCGGCGCTCGGCGATTGTTCCCCTCGCGACACATCGAACGTTCGCCGCGATGGAAATACACCGACGACGGGTTTCTAGGTCCACGCCTACGAATCATCCAATTTTGAACGTCTCGGCGAACCTTGCTCGGGCGCCGCGATTCAAACCTCCATTCCGACTCCGTTCCGATCGGCTACGTGACTCGAGGCGGCGGTCCCCATTGCATCTAGGTTGCAAACGAAAATTCACAGGTGTGAACGACCCTTCGATCAAGAAAGGTGCAAGAAAATTGTTCATTGCCACGTGCCGCGGCGGGCTGGCCGCGCGATGTATTTTTAAACGTTGCGTCCTATCGCCCGGCTTCGCGGTTTCGACGTTCGCAACACGTAGAACGATTAACCCTTTCACGTACAGTAGCGGACAAAAGTTTTAGGCCAAAGGGTCAAAGAAAATGAATTAATTGTATTGGAGATTATGGGTTAAAAAGGAATAAAATAAAGACAACTTTTCTTTTCAAGAATTTACTAAACTTTATGTCTAAAGGAAGGTATATCCTTTTTAAACCTGATCTCTACTATTGGAGGTTATGGGTTAAAAAGGAAGAAAATAAAGATAACTTTTCTTTTTAAGAATTTACTAAGCTTTGTTTTTAAAGGAAGGTACATATCCTTTTTGAACCCGATTTCTATTATTGGAGATTATGGGTTAAAAAGGAATAAAATAAAGATAACTTTTCTTTTCAAGAATTTACTAAACTTTATTTCTAAACGAAGGTATATCCTTTTTGAACCCGATCTCTACGCAGTGAAAGACAAAACTCGAATAAATAGAAAAGGCTAAAAGACACAGTTCGTTAGGGTCCTCTAATTCTTACACAGCGTGGTAAAACCGGAAGTGTATTTAATTGCTGAGAAAATAATGAGACGATGTTTAATAGTAAAATTAACTGTTTGGTTTTTGATTAATATCAAGTACTAATTATTAGTCCTGCAATTCTCGAAGTCAAAGGATGAAATTTTATTTGCTTTGATCGCTGGATCCTCCAACCAGACTTCGAAGGTCTGCAGAGTTTCGACTGCTCGACAACAGGTCCATTCACTGGCGCTTGTGACAGCTTGTGGCTAGAGGAGACCTCTTTTTGTGGATCCCATGCTTTCTCCTTCTATGATAATCGTCTCGCCTCTCTTTTTGCCGGATCCCCGAGCGGAGACAAGAATATAGATCCGCTTTTTCACGGGTGAACGAATGGTTTGCGGTCGATGGAATATTTTTGTGCCCGTTCTTCCTTCTGTTTGACTAGGATCACGGTAAAACTCGATTCACTGGAAGGGAATTTTACTGAATTATAGAATTACATGGCAACATCACTCTGATTGAGAGAAATATTCGTATCTCTTTTTGTTGCATTATCAATTTCAAGAATCGATAAATATATTCGTGAATCCAAGTATAGTTTATTCGAACAAGAAACAATATAGCAAATTATCATTACATAAATGAATCTATTGTAATTATCCAAAGAATTTTCTCTCTTCACGTCTTTGAATGAATAGACCTGTTACAATTTTAATAGTTCCTAAAAATAGTTCTTACATCTATTCTGTCCTGTAATCATTTTATCGGGGTGTATTATTTTCCCATTTCACAATAATTTCTGATGATTATCAGACATCGAATTTTCCAGCCAATGTATAATTTCTCAAAACCAATTAAAAAGATGGACATTCGAGTAGAAATTTGTTTCCTCGCCTTTAAATACTACAATATATATTTATTATTTATTTATTTATTTACATACCGGAGTACACCCTTTGATACATATTTTTGTTAATAATGGCAAGTCGCAGGTACAAGAAGTCCAGCTTGTACGGGATAGAAATTTGACGAGATCACATCTAAAAATAGGATAAGGAACAAAGAAGTCGAGTGAACTAGAATAATTGTTTACTTTGGTGACTATCCCATTAATGCAATTGTATTGACCGTACAATGTACGACGATGCGACATCTTATGGACACGACTGATCTATTAAACCTAAAGTTTCCCAGAAGTTCCTCGCATGAAATTCTATCTCGTTTAGTATTCTATATGCGAATAAAAGGTCGAAGATCAAGCGTTTCTTTCTAGGTGTAACAGTTACGTAACACGTTGTTAATTGATAAAAGAGGGGTAAAACCATATTTAACACTTAACCAATCGAATTGGGAGATCTCCCATTCTTTCCTGTCATTGATTCTATTTATTTTGATTATTAGTTAGTCTTGAACTAGTATTATTCACAGTTCACCAAATGCATTTTCTGCTCATCCAAAGTACAATTTTTAACAAATACAGTTTTGGACTAACCAATAACAAAGTTAAACAAAATCAATGGGAGATCTCCCCATTCGATTGGTTAAGTGTTAACATTCTGCAACTTCTGTATTAATGATTCTCGATCATTTGCAATTTCTGCTCTTCCAACAGTACAATTTTTTAAAAAATTCAACACCAGTTCAAGACTAACTAATAACAAAAGTAAACAAAGTCAATGGCAGAACTTCGTTGAGGAAAAATTGAGAGATCTCTCCATTCGATTAATTAAGTGTTAAGGCATTTCATTATCCATCATATTTTCAAATTTTCGTTCTCCACGATTGGCTAGAAACCGTCGTTCTTTTTTCGAACGTCGTCACAAGCTTCAGCGAATTAATTCGCCGGATCGGTTCGATCGGGCAACGTCAGGTGTGTTCGTGGTCCGCGGAGAGGCCCTAAAAATAAAATAATCGGAAGCATTTTGTGCGGCGCGGTAACGCGCAGGTCGCGCAGCGCTAAATTTAACTCCGCCTCGCGTATCTACCTAAATACACGCTAGATGTATGGACATTTCTTGTGTATCTATTTGTAATATATATATTTATTAAGAAATAGGCGTACATTATGCAGAATTTGATTATTGATGAATTAGGCTATCCCACAAAAATCTAAATAAAGTATAAAATAAAAATCTAAATTTCAACAATTCATAGTTAAATTAATTTCTAATTAAAAGGTTTGTTAACGCTAGATTTATGGACATTTCTTGTGTATCTATTTCTAATATATATATATTTATTAAGAAATATTATGCAGAATTTGATTATTGATGGATTTGACTATCCTACAAAAATCTAAATAAAATATAAAATAAAAATCTAAATTTCAACGATTCATAGTCAAATTAATTTCTAATAATTGAAAAGTTTGTTAACACTAGATTTATGGACATGTCTTGTGTATCTATTTGTGAAATTTATATTTACTAAGAAATAGGTGTACATCATATAGAATTTGAAACTCCAGATCTGACAGAGAAATAGATTAGGGTATATTCGTATCGCTCCATCGATAAAAGTCAACAAAAATTGTTCGGAATAAATTTGTAACTTTTGCTCCTCAAGTTCAAAACTAGTCAGATTGACGAGTCCCATAAACCCAGTGTTAATGTTTACGTTCAACTCGTTTTCTTTCCTTTTGTGGAGAGGTAGAAGGGGGAGGGAGGATCGTGAATTTCTTTTTTGAAAGAGAGGAGAGAAAAATTTTTTGAGTTCGCGAGTTATAGAAAATTCATTTTCTGGCAAATCACACTTCTTTAAGAGAAGAAATACTATTTTTATCCATTAATTTTTATGTGCCACTTTTAACTGCCTAATTTGTATAAAATTATGGTGACAGATTCTGCATAACTTTCTGACACTGAAATTCCTTTTCAGGAGGAAACCGCGTTTCCTCTTGCTTAACCTTCTAAATTTCCTGTTCCTAACATTCGAAACGCTAGTCATTCTGTCTCACACTTGCCACAGTTAATCTTACTTGACTTGTAATAACAATATTCCTTAAATAAACGAAACATCGCCAACCCCATGAACCTTTCAAAAAAATTACGAACATCCGATAACCTTCTAAATTTCCTGTTTCTAACATTCGAAACGCTGGTCATTCTGTCTCACACGTACCACAGTTAGTCTTGCTTGACTTGTAATAATAATATTCCTTTAATAAACGAAACACCACCAACCCCATGAATCTTATAGAAAAATTACGAACAGATGGTTAACCTTCTAAATTTCCTGTTTCTAATATTCGAAACGCTGGTCATTCTGTCTCACACGCACCACAGTTAGTCTTGCTTGACTTGTAATAATAATATTCCTTTAATAAACGAAACACCACCAACCCCATGAATCTTATAGAAAAATTACGAACAGATGGTTAACCTTCTAAATTTCCTGTTTCTAATATTCGAAACGCTGGTCATTCTGTCTCACACGCACCACAGTTAGTCTTGCTTGACTTGTAATAATAATATTCCTTTAATAAACGAAACACCACCAACCCCATGAATCTTATAGAAAAATTACGAACAGATGGTTAACCTTCTAAATTCCCTGTTCCTAACATTCGAAACGCTAGTCATTTTGTCTCACACTTACCACAGTTAATCTTACTTGACTTGTAATAACAATATTCCTTGAACAACAAACCCCATGAACTTTTCTGAAAAATCACGAACAAACGAAACAAAAAGACAGCTTCATCCCTAATCGATCGAAATTCCGCTCCTTCGTCTTCTCGAACGTCCATAACATAACCCGGGCGACTCGAATTCACGGAACCCGTGAAATTCCATCGACGTTTATTATTCTTCTTCCCTGGTTCGTCATCCGTGCCTGGTTCCTCGTCCATGTCCGACGTGGAAACGATCGACGCGTTTCCCGAGAAAGTCAGCCACGTGAATTACGATTCCAGTAGTGATAACAATGACGTCACCCGTCTGATTCGACGTTAAAATTAGTCGAGGAACGACCATGGGTCTGGGGGTGGCGATTTTCGCGAAAACGAGAGTAGGAAGACCGTTTTGCCGGGAAATTCGCGAATTTTCCGCGAATCTCGATTCCGAATCTGATTCATGAATCGTTCGAGACGAGGGAACGACACGTGGAACCGATGATCGGAAGGGTTAAAATAAAATCGTCGCCTTGCTCGAAGCTTTTCGAGAGACAAACAGAGATATTGCCAATGAGTATAGTGTACACTTAAATTTATTCAATGGTAGTCTTAATTCTTTCAGAGCTGCTTGTGTTTCTGCTTTTAACACATTGCGTACGAGTCTTGTTTTAATATTTTTTTACACATGCGTATACGACTCGAAATAATTTGATCTGTTTGTTACGCTTGTTACATTTGTCACGTTTATTGTTACACAATAAACCGATACATAAAAAACATAAACTAATATTTGAGAATTTACGAATATAAATTGAAATTAGTGCTTGCATGCATTGTATTAACATTTACACACTACGCAATGTGTTAACACTAGATTGCCCGATGTTAGGTATATACCTATTCTGCCTGAAACGAGTCAATTTGACTCAAATATAAGAATCGAAGTTTCGTAAAAAAAAGATAAAATTTTATTTTAAAGAAAGTTCGTTCGAAACAATTTTTACATGTATATTCTGTTTTTAGAATACATTTTTCGCAAATTTTTTTATTACATTTAGCACAAACGTACTTATTTCTATTCCCTTCGCATGATACTGGAACTTGACAAAATTGTAATTGAGTCAAATTGACTCATTCCAGCAATCTAGCGTTAAATCACGTAATGTCTGATAATATATCGTTGTAAGTTCTCTCGATCATCCTATATAATTCTCAACTAATGTAAAAGCGCTACTAGCCCGTCAGTTAAAATTATTATTATCATATTCTATTATTAAGAAAGGTTTCAGCCCGAGAACACGAGTTCTGCGTGGAGTTTCGTTGTTTCGCGATGGATGTTTGTAGTATTTTCTAGATCGAGCGAATTTTTGGACGCTCGTGAACGCGCGACAGATTTGTTTTCGTGGAAGATGGACAGAGGAATTGATGGTGTTTAGATTTGCCGTAGGGAAACTGAAAATCGATGTTCGTCTCAAAGATCGTTCGGAGTAATTGGTGTCCATGAGACTGAGTAGGAGGACGGAGGATGTTTTTTATTGTACGTTTTACATTTCCCTTCTATTTTTTATTTTTTCCACGAACGTGGATATTTTCGTTACGAGAAGTTAATGGTGAGCAATGAATTTTCGATCGAGTAAAGAATTGGAGTTTGTAACGTTGAATAAAAAAAATAATAATTCACGATAAAAAATAATAATTGATAATTAAATATTAAATATCTCTCTAACCTTTTTATTATACATTAAATTAACTCATTAATTTAAAAATTTTTTTTTGTGAGTGTCAACACAAGTGCTTTTTAACATTGGAACTACCGACAGTTAAAGTGTACTTATTTGCATGAAAGAGATGAAATTTAAAATTTCATGAAAAGACATTGAATACATAGAAAACAAATCTTTATTTATACTTTCTGCGGAAAATCATAGAAAATTTTGAAAGCTTTACCACAGTGAATTTATAATGCTGCTATGAATAATCACCAATTGGTCATTTTGATTGCTCTGGTAGTTCTAGTGTTAAATTTAAAACGCTATCACCATTCGTAAGCACAAGAAAATTGCTGATAATTTGGAATGAAATTTATGATTCATTAACCGTTTTCCTGGAACAGATAAAAGATTCGAATCAATCATCGGTTAGCTTTCATGGCTGTCAGAACGTTTTAAAAGGTTCAGTCACCCTGTTGAAACGAGACGGACAATATAGTGACAGCAAAAATAGAGAACTATCAATATTGAGCAGATAGTAGCTGACCAGCTCCTTGAAACCGTGTTACAAAAATATCGCCTCTTTAAATAGTCGGACATCATAAGCTAAGCAATTTCGTCAGTGAAACGATTGCTGCTGGCCACTCTCCGTGTCACGAACACGTTGCACCTCGTAATTCATCGGTCACGATTCGATATCCACTTGGAGCAATAATTAAAAAAAAAAAAATACAGATTAAACCGCAAACATTTATCAAATCTTATTTCGTTATTATTATTATTATTATTATTATTATTGTTGTTGTTATTATTGTTATTATTGTTATTATTATTATTATTATTTTCTCCTTCACACTCTGATTTTTCCAGCTCTTTACCAAGTTACAAATCTGTTCTTTATTCCTATTGGAGAACTTTGGAATTACTGTTTTTTGTGTTTTTGTGTGCAGTTGTGGCTATAATCCTATTGCTGTTAGGTTTTGTAGGAATTTCTTTGATGTAATACCTGTTACAGATATAGCGATGAGTACTATAGTGACTGTATCTTGGTTCCATTTATTATTATTATTATTATTCACGGTAGAACAGAAATTGTAGCGATAAATTCTGTAGATAATTCTATATGTTCCTTAGCTCTTTACTTTTTCACTCTGAGCAACTTTTATAATCCAACTACCGGGTCTGTGACGAAATATCGAAACGTAAATGAATTAGAAATCTAGTTTAAATTCACAAATCCTTATCGATACCACCAATTTACATACATACATATCAATTTTAAACCAATTTCGAACAAACGACAAGTCGTAATATTTTCATAATTTATATTCGGTGGTTTTCCACGGACGAGGAACCGCGGGTGAAATTAAAAGGACTCGGTTCTCAGGCCTCGCGAAGTAATTAAGCGGTGGCGACCTTCCTACGTGCTGGAACTTCCTTAAAAGGATTAGGTAATGAAGCACTGACGAGTCACAGAGAGATAACCCGTACGCGTGTATAGGATGTACAGTAGCTCCAAAAAGTATTCGTACACTATGTCACAAATAAATTCGTTCAACCCTGAAATTTTGAGTCTGATAGAAATATTTGATAAAACTTTGTGAGTATGTAGATCGTAATAGTATACGTATAAATTGATCTCTTCTTTTCATCTAAATGCCATTTCAAAGGGGTGAAACCAGCGTTGAAGTTTCTGAGTCTCCTCCCATTTTTTAAAGATAACTTTGTAATGGTACTTGACGAAGCAAAACCTTTCAAATAGAAAATGTTTACTTTTTAATACCCTATTGCTCTGCCATAAAAAAATAACACAGAAAAGCTTGTATTCAAAGCGTGAAAAATTGCTGAAACTTTGAGATTCGTTATCAGCCCCCTTAAAATATATTTTGCCGCCAAAAAAAAATTGTTCCACGCAGGACACACCATGCTTTGTACACGCATAAAGTATCACTGAAATCAGAATTTCAGAAGTAGATGAATTTCCTTGTAATACAGTGTACGAATACTTGTTGGAGCCACTGTACGTATGTAGGTTACCGCTCGTCGTTCCTTGATAACTCCAAAAGCAGTTCGGCCTAGGTGGCCAAGAACACGGTGTTGGCTACCACTGGCTACACCAACCAAAAGTAAATAACTCCACTCGTGATTCTCGTGATACTCTACGTGTGTCAAGTCGAAATAGAAAGGTGTGCACGATTCGATTCGGATACCTCGGAGCTGTCCACTTTACTGGGTCACCTGGCGAACGATGAATCACTCGAATGGTAACTTCTTTCGTGAGCGATGCTTCATTTTTTCGACAAAACGATTTCGGGAAAATCTTACGCTTCGATTCGAAGTGTATTTTTAAAGCAGACATAATATTCCGATAAATTGAAAGCGAGCTGTGTGAGTATCGTTACGGTATTTTTGGATTCACAGAAGTTTTGGATTCTTTGGTTCTTCACTTTGCAATCATACGATTAGATATAAGGTAGAAAATTTAGCTTTTCACTTTAACCGTTATCTTAGCGTACCTACTTAACATAAAATAGAAATAGTATTTTTGGAAGTGTGTGCTAGTGATGGCACAGTTGAACGCAGCTATTTATCGCTAACGTAGAAATAATTCACACCTTGCAATTATAGGACTAATTATAAGGTAGACATGCGGAAAATTTTGTAAGAAAATTTAGCTTTCCACTTTAACCGTTATCTTAGCATACCTACTTAACATAAAATAGAAATAGTATTTTTGGAAATGTGTGCTAGTAATGGCACAGCTGAACACAGCTATTTATCGCTAACGTAGAAATAATCCACACCTTGCAATTATACGATTAATTATGAGTTAGATATGCAGGAAATTTTGCAGGAAAATTTAGCTTTTCACTTTAAGCGTTATCTTAGCATACCTACTTAACATAAAATAGAAATAGTATTTTTGGAAATGTGTGCTAGTAATGTCACAGCTGAACACAGCTATTTATCGCTAACGTAGAAATAATCCACACCTTGCAATTATACGATTAATTATAAGGTAGACATGCAGGAAAATTTAGCTTTTCACTTTAAGCGTTATCTTAGAGTACCTACTTAACATAAAATAGAAATAATATTTTTGGAAGTGTGTACTAGTGATGGCACTGCTAAACGCAGCTATTCATCGCTAACATAGAAATAATATTTTCCTAGATTCCCAAGTTATTTTATATTCCCTTTTCCTTCTATTATTTCACTCAACTTCCTATTATACTAAACTTTCATCAGAGCAAAATTTGCAAGCATTCTCTATCAATAATGACAGTATAATTATTTGCGCAACTTAAATTACGTCCTCGAGAAAGTAATAATTGCAACGTTAGTACCGATGAGGCGCGTTCGCAAAGCGATCGAGTTAGCCGATTTTGACAGAGGGTCGCGCGCGCGCCCGCGAATATTATGTGGTTCACGTAGGCGTACCGAAATACATACCGATACCAAGCGATGTGACTCAACGTTCGTGTAACTGCGTTCCACAGATAACGCAGGAATGCCTCCGACCAGCATAACACGGTAGCGAATCTTCGTCGATGCCTCGCCATGAATTACCAACATGATCTTGATAGTCGCCTGATTAATAGTCATCCGTGTTGCAGTGTAATTGGGGTGTGATCGAGGTGCAGGATTGCATTAAATGATTCTTGGACGAGTGACCACGTTTCTTGGGCCACGTTAACGCTAGGTTTACGAAACTCGTCAATTTGACGGATTTTGGAGTTCATGAGCAAAATTTGTAAGCACAATTACTATTATTTTTAGGGATTTTTTTTGACACTTATTGATGGAGTGATAAAAATATATGCTGATCTATTTCCCTCTCAACACTGCAATTTAAAATTTTGTATGATGTATACCTATTTATTAATGCATGTATATTATAAATAGATATACAAGAAACATCCGTAAATCTAGTGTTAACAGATTTTTCAATTATTCGAAAATAATTTGACTGTAAATTGTTGAAATTTAGATTTTTATTTTCTATTTTATTTAGACTTTTGTAGGGTAGTTTAGGATAGCTCAGATCGCTCAGATCAAATTCTGCATAATGTACACCTATTTCTTAGTATATGTATATTACAGCTATTTGTAATTTATATTGTAATATACAAGAAACGGCCGTAAATCTAGGGTTAACAGACTTTTTAATTATTTGAAAATGATTTGACGATGAACAGTTGAAATTGTGTCACTAATAACAGATTTAAATCTTCGTAAGATAGTCTAGATTAGCGTTTCGATTCGGCAATAAATGATATTAATTTTTCGTTTAATTTGAAAATTCTTGTAGATCAGTAAGTCAACTTAGAAATTTAACCTTTTGCGGCTCCGTGTGCTTTTTTCTTTGTAGACGAAACGTTTCATTTATAAAATATGTCTGTTAGATTCAACAGTCTTGCAAGCTTAAGTTGATCAAACGTTTCTGTTTTCAGGAATTCGGACGGTCTAATGACAGGTACGTATATTCACGATGAAGCCAAACAAATGTCCACGGGCTCTTGTTGCATGTGAAACGTTGCAGCAAAAATGTGCAACGTAGGCAGGTAACAACTTCTTTTCTCGCGACAAGAATTCTTAGCTACGTAACGAAGGATCGTTCATTGCACGGAACGAAGTGAAAAAATAGACGACTTTAACACGTTCCGTGCCAGATCGTTTTTTGAAGACTCTCCGTTCAGGCCATACGAGGTTTATACGATCCACACTTTTACGATTAAATAACGTTTTTGACCTACGTACACCTTACAATTTTTCAATGGTACAAAACCATAATTAAAATTTCTTTTAAAGTCTTCATTTTACGATAAAAACACCCACCCGATTGTTCGAACAGAAAATTAACCCTTTGCACTCCGCGTCATCTCGGATTCTCGATTAATTGCTAATTTTGAATATGATTTAAAAAAAATTGTAACATTATCTACTTTAAGGTAATTAGGATTTATAATACGAATTTTAAGGATAGGTTTTGTAGATTTAGCATTTTTACATTTATTAATTCATGCTTTGGAATGAGATTGGAATGACATTTGAATCATTAATATTTCTTATAGTTGGTGGAATTATTCATTTTATGACGTATTCTCGATTCCTCAAAATCACTATTTTTTTTTAATACATCTTGGTATCTGTACCATATTTTGATTTGATATCTTGTGCAATTTTAGCAGAAAACTTTACAGAAGCATGCATTTCCGAAAAGGTTGCACTGGGATAAGTTGATTCCCCGGAATCACTAATAAATTCTAATGTCCCCTGAGAGAAGACAACGGAGTGCAAAGGGTTGACCCCTTGACATACAATGACGAGTCTGACTCGTCATTCATTTTACGGGCCACTGTAGGACTTTGACGAGTCAGACTCGTCAAGCGCTTATTTCGGCGGACGCCGTGCAGTATACAATTAGATTACATAGTTGCTTCACTCGTGCGTCGATTATTGTTTTTTAATATTATTTAGATGTTCTTTATTAACATCAATCTGAATGAAAAATCCAAATTTCAAAATAAAATATACTCTTTCTCAGCCTTCACGTAACCGTTCAGTTGAGCGAAATTAAATGGTATTTTTCGGTCGCATCAAGTTCCATTTAATTCGTATGTCAAGGGGTTAAGCATGGGGCGTATACGCCCCACGTGGCACGGAGCGTGTTAACCCTTTTAGTACCGAACAACGATATGTCGTTGGGTATGCCATGGCGCTTAACTATTTGCATCGTGAGAAAGCTCTATCTCAAAATAGATTTATAAAACGTTATAAATGTTTCAATTTTTTCTTTTATTCCATAATATGCTTCTTGTTGAATTTGGTAAATATCATTCTTAGTTCCGTTTTTATGAGCTTTTTCCCAAAACCTTAGCAAATTCGTTAAATTTGCTCGGTACTAAAACGGTTAAGGAAGCACAAAAATCTATCATTTCAAGTTTCTAAAAAATATTCTCGAAGGAACGGTTCTTTTTACGTAACGCTCTGTTTACTTCTGGATTACGCAACGATACCGAGGTTTCCGCGTCTCACGAAGTGGCACAAATATTCGGCAGCTTCCCATGTGCGCGCACGAAAACGCGAACGAATCCGCGTATCCTCGAGATCTACAGCCTGTGCCACTTTCTCGTGAGATCGTTCACGGAACCAAAAAGTTCAGCGAAACACGTTGCATCCAAATTTACCATTCGCTCGTACCCATCACTACTGAGTATTCCACTATTTTACCACTCACACGTTCGCCATAGCGAAGCTTGAACCTATGAGAATGTTGCGTTCCATCCTGAAGGAACTTTCACTCTTTCGTTGCCTCGATTCCTGGAATTTAATTTCGACAAAAAGAAATTCAACGGCTGGTCAAAAATTATAAGATGAATACTAGAATTAGAGGATTGAAACAGTGAAAAGTAGTAACAGCAAATAATAATTATAATAATTATATTTTTTTCATCTTTATATTATTCTCATTTTTATACTAATGAGTTATACCCGTTTATTAACCCTTAACGCTCTGTTGGCTCCGCTGCGGAGACATTTTGCATTTAATATGATCACATTCCATATTTTCGACCTACTTTTATAGTTAAAGACATGGAAGAATGTTACGTTGAGAATATAAAGCTGAGCGATGGTAACAACGTACTTTCTTGGAAGAAATCAGAATTATCTGAAAAAGGGACTGTTGCATCTAAAGAAAATAAATGCACGGAGCTCTAAGGTTTAATAAATAAATAATAGCGTCGTTATAACAGCAGTAATACTAATGGCAATAACTTGGAAATTTCCTAATAATAATAATAAAAACATAAAATTAACGATAACAAAGAATTGTGAAAGAAAAGAAATTTTACAATTGTAGACTTTGCTGTTTTCCTGCTTCAAGCTCCTCAAATCTTTCCTTTTTTATCTTCTACAAACGAACCTCGGTAATCGTTCTAATACCACGATAAACGCGTCGAATTCTCGTTTCGGTGAGATAAGAAAGGCAGGGTCGGTGGTTCAGAAATGTGCCGACGAACAGTACCGACTTCGTGGTTTCCGGTGGTGCTGTGCAGCAGGGGAACGTGTGAAAGTGCAACGAAAACGATGCACTCTCGCGCTGGGGCCCCCCTCGTTAGCATTCCACTAAATCGCTAATCGTTCCAGGACTTGGTCCCGCGCCTCCTCCACCACCGCCGCCGCCTCCAGTGCCCGGTCAGATACCGGCCATGAGGATCAATACCACGGAGGTAAGCAGAGGGATCGACAGTTCGCGTTCGTCGATCGTCGCGAGCGAATCTCGTCGAGTTTAGATTTAAGATGGCATAAAACGTTGCTCGAGCAACAAAGAAGAAAGATCGGTGTATCGTGGTTTCGTTCGAACGATAATAAAACGGAAGAGTGTGGTATTAGTTTTTGGGTGGAAACAGTTTTTGTGTTTGCGAATTAATCGGATAGAGGCGGACGATCAAGAATGGTGAGTGATATGAAATGAATGTAAAAGAGTTTCCGGGATGGATTTTTAGAATCCTGAGTTGTCGGTAAAAATTGGGGATCGGAACAGAGAGATCCTGTAGGAAGATTATGAATTGTTGGAAATCAAGGGGGACGCTCAAGGCTGTTGGATCTTCTCTTTGTTTCGTGTTTGCCTCGTCTCGGTGTTTGTTTTAGACCTGTGCACTCGAGTTCTTTGTTCAAGTATATTTAGATGCACTTTGGATGTATGGTTAAAGAGAAGACGAACGAAAATAGGCTTGAGTGGCCCAGAAATTTTACATAAACCGTAACATTATTAACAAATATAGTATTAAAGAATTTATCGCTTCGAGAAGACAGATACATTGATATTTTCTTCTAACTGATTTCTTGCATGCGAAAAATGACGAATTTACGATTTGGTAAAATAAAAATAATTGTACGTTAATGTTGCTGGGTGATTAATAATTTTTCGTTAAAGATACGTTAATGAAACGTATGAAATCGTAGGCACCGACGATTAAAAGGCCGCAAATGGTCAGCAACGACGGTTACGAGCCACCGGCGGCCATACAGAACGCGATGCTGACCAAGGATAAGAAGCCGTTCACGTACACGCCGGGTATGGGCGGGAAACTGGACCTCTCCCAGATTCGGAGTCCACGAATGGCACGCAGAGTGGCGAAAAACGCGAACGACGAGGGCATCGAGGGTCCGCCGAAGTCAGCACTCGAAACGAAACCGACACCAGCGCCAAACACTGGGGCAAATCTGTTTGTTCAGCCTCAAGTAGCGATCCCTGTGCTCCCGACCAATATTCCAACTCCACCAGCCGCGAACAGGACACCCCCGACACCGCCTGCTAATAGGAATCAACCTAGCAGTAAGCATCATCAACGATAATTTTTTTACGTAATTTTCATTTCCTTTAAAAATTATTCCATTCTGTAAAAATTAATATCATCATCTTTGTGTATGAAAATTTCAATGGCAAACAATGTAAGGCGTTTGGTTTCGAACAGGGTATAAAAGGATTGTCGATCTTCCAAGTTAATCTTCACTCCCCATGTTCATAGCTAAGATGGGTGACTCCCTGATATTTCCTTAATTTTTCATTTTCTATGTCTAACGATTCCTCTAAATTAAACCCTAATATGGATATATGAGGGATGGAGCCAAATTTCACATTGAACCTTCTCTGGATTCTAAGATCCAAAAAAATCCTTGCATCACCACGCGTGAACCCCGAAGGGTTTCCGAATAAAAACCAAGCTGCAAAATAATTTCTCCCAGGTCCTTATTAGGTTCTATTGAGTGCATTAAATAAACAGTACTTTAAAGAGGAGAATATCTAGTTATTAAAAGAGAAGAAACATGTATTTCTGTCATTCCAGGTCCAGAAAAGCAACCAGACTCACCAAAACCGGTGGCCAAAGTAGAAACCAAAGTAACTCCCACGATCACAATTCAACCAAACACCCCTGAGAGCCCAAGCACACCGACTCAGGTGACCCTGACAAAGGCTCCAACGCCGTGGCTCCAAAACAAGAACAAGCCGCAAGAGGAGTTGCCCGAGTGGGCGAAACGATCGGGCGTGAACAAGCAGGGCTCGTCGTCGCCGGATAGTCCCACGTCACCGCCAATTTACACGGCTCCGATTCAGCAATCGCAGCAGCAGCCACAACCACCGCAATGGCAACAAACTCAGCAGAAGCAGCAGCAAATCCAGCAGAGGCCTCAATCTTTGCCGCAACAGCAAGCTCAACAACAACAATATCAATACCAACAACAGCCACAGCAGTTCAGTCAGCAACAGCAGAAACGTCCGTTCTCTAGTCCCTCGGCAACGCAACAAGTTAACGCTCAAACACCGCAGCAGGAACGTGTGATACCGATTCGCGTGAGTGTTTGTTGTTTGTTATCACTCTTAACGTGTGCATATGTTATTCGAAGGAAGTAGTTTCACGAGCTAGCTGAATCGTTTGTGTCCAGATCGAGGATAGGCCATCCGTGTTCGACGTGAAGCCGGAACAGGGTCATCACCAGTTCAAGCAACCGAGTCCGCATCACCAGCAACGATGGGGTGGGCAGTCTCAGAATCAGGTACAGAGCAATCAGGTGCAGCAATCACCTCAGCCACAGCAATCGACGGGTGGTGCGTTCATTATACCTATCATGATCGAGGGGAGCGATAAGAAGCCTGTTGGAGGAGCTAACTCGAATATTTCGTACTCGCAACCGATTGTTAGGAATAACGTACCTAATGCTGAGAATCAGACTGTAAAAGTGTAAGTTTATTCTCGTTATTACTCTTTATGACATTATTTAGGATATCTGCACAACATTTATGATACAGGCTGTGCACAATTATAACGTTGATGGTTCTTAGGAAAAAGCAACCATGATTTCTTTGTTTGAGCTTGATTCATTTACTTATCTCGATTGTCATTTAATCGCTAGGCCGCCACAACGTATTATACCGGTGCAGATCCAGCAATCGGATTCCGGGCCAGTACAATCTCGATCGTTCAGAGTGTTGCAGAAGATCACCGACACGGACAATGCGAACGACGTCGAGACGGACCAGATGCGGAAACTGCAATTGACGGAGGACGACAGGATTTTGATGAATAAGTTTAAGGAACAAGGTATTATCGCATTTCATCGGACATCTTGATAATTCCTTTTATATTTCAGATTCTTTTAACGTTACTGTGGTTCGTTTTATAGTGGATAACGATTCTTCCCTTCATCACGAGGAAGACCCAAGATACCGTGGTGCTGCCATACCGTCCCGAGCTTTCCGTTTCTTGCAAAACATGACGGATTCCGGCGACGTTAACGCTGTTAACACAAGTAAGCTTTACATTTCGATTGAAATCGAAAGAACTTTAATGTTAAATCTGCAATTCTTAAATGTACGAATCAGTAGTTACTTAAAAAGCGTCAAAAAATAATTTTAAAAAAGATACCTGAAACATATAGCAAATTGTTCACTCTTTCAAGCATAATGTTATTAAACATTTTAAAGTTTAGTTCCATCCTAACCAGCGAACGGCACTTAACATTACCAGTTATCATTGTAATTTCTTTGTATATTAACATTTTATCGACCGGAAGCCTATTAATCGGCTTTTACATGCTTACAGTTAGTCTGTAAATTTTGTAATGTTTCCTTACACGAAGGTGACTGTTTCAAACGATATCGTATTATACTGTAAAGAGATATTAAACTATCAATTACTCGAAGAAAAATCATTCTGATCAATTCATCAGCGATGCATTCATGCCAAAATGAACCGATCGAGAGTGCGCGTGCAATAAGCTAAAGGGTTGATAAAGTGTTAATGGGTCATTACACGTATAATAAATAAATAAATAAATAAATAAATTACGTATTACAGTGCCACGACCGCCGTCCGCCATAAACAAGAAGCAGAACAGGAATTCAAAGACTTTCGGTAAGCAAATCAGCTCGTTTTCTTTTGCACTTTGAAAACGTACAATTTTTATGATACACGGTAACACTTGTAGAAGAAACCCAAGCAAATCTACCACCGAGCGAGCAACAGGTTCCGGAGCCAAAGAAGTACATGGGCAGCGCGATTCCCTCGAGATCGTTCAGGATACTGCAAGCGATGACAGCGCCGGAAAGCGTCGGTGAGTAATCCATCGAGGAAACCTCGTCGTCGACATCGTCGAAACGTAACTGTCTTTCTCCGAAGGAAATTAAATGTTACGAGGAAAAACGAAACAGGAGAATGAGAAACGAATTACGAACACGTTCATAAAAAATTCATGCAGGAACACGCCTACTCGTTCATGATGAATAATTAATCGCAACAAGCTTCTATTGACCTTTGTACATTAATGTTCAGTGACAAGCGTCTTTACGATTTTAATGGATGATTAAAACTTGAAGTAACGACTGCGTGCCGTCGCTGAAACATTCCCCGAATCCTGTGTTCACAGGAACAGCGAAAATTCCTTGGTGTTTCTTCAGCTCGATCAAGCCCAAACCCCCCCTCTCGATCCTACATAATTAAAGTTTTTCGCTCGAATAATCTCTCCAACAGACTTACCGATTAAAGCTGTACACCGTCGGATTGTCACGATGCCCCATGTATATAATAATTACCGATTCACGCCACCGATTATCGAACAGCAGATGAATTTCTCGATCCAGAAAGTTGTGATTTGCCGCTCTGAAGCGATCTCTAAATACGTGATAGACATTCGAAAAGAAAACGATACGGTGCATGGTAGGTGAATCATTGATCCATCCAGGTGGATCGAGTAGTGGTAGTAATGGTAGTTCTAGTAGTGCAAGTAGCAATTAGCATTGAACGTTCCTTAAAGCCCGTCGTCCATGACTGTTCAATGTCACGACGAACAAGCAGACGCAGCTGCATCGGTTACCTTCTAGAGATTAATAAGAGAACGTAACGGCAAGCTACTTTAGGTATGGACTTTGGGTAACTTAACCGGGAATGTTGCATGTTATCTATTAATCGATTTCACGTGTTTAATTCTCGACTTAATACCGATCTACAAGTGATCACTTGCATGTGACTGGAGCCACCGGGTGTTCCGGACGGCGACCACGCGGGTTGTCGTCCAGAACACCGTAGGCACGAGCATGTTTTCCTTAGTAATGGTCGCATCGACGAGCTGGTTTTGCGTTCACGACAATTTTCGTTCGTTTCCTTTGAACACAGGATCACCACGTCTCTTTTTTTTTTTGTCTATCTCTTTCTCTCGCGATCACACTCGTCGCTTATCCTTGCCGTGGAAAGTCGCATCGATCACGTGGCACCCCGCTTGTCCGTCGATTTCCGAGGATCGTTAGACATTTATTTCGTCCGCTGAAACTTGAGAAAGCCTTCGAACGCAGGCGTCTCCTTTTAAAGAGGACACGGGTCTTAATACTTTTCGCATGACAATTCTAACGAAACACATTTTTGCAAACACTAGGCGCATTCTTCGGTTATCGCGCTCAATCTCTCATTGTCGAAAGCATCTTGCGTACACACGTACAAACATTTTACCGACAAACCGCATCTCTTATCTAATCACTTGTCTGAGCTAACTTTCATTCTGTTTTGTCAGCACAAATCAGTCTCGATCATTAAATCACACGCATTCCTGTGACAACATATAGTATTCAACAAAAATAATCTACGGATACCTCAAAAAGAACTGCTTAAAAAGGAAAATATTCAATAAACACGAAACACGAAATAAATGTCTATCGTGCATTCCTCCATTGCTCAAATAAGAAAAAAAAAAACAACTTCCGTTAGAGCGGGAGGGGATAAGGCCGAGAAAGGATGGAACCGGAAAAAGCCAGAGAACGAAAGGGAGAAACGCAAGACCACACCACACCCCAAAATGGGAACAGTTGAACTTGTTGTCTGAATGCATTGTGCTGTTTGTTGTAGCCACGCAAGAAAATCGTCAAGCAGATTACCACTGCCAAACAGAGAATAACGTGCCGGGCAATCAGCAGGGTGTCTTCCTCTCCCCCTGTCCGCCGCCATTTTGGTCCCCCGACAGCGGTTGGTGGGGCTACTATCCCCTTCCCTATCCCGGCGTCGCGAACGACTCTTGTCCCTATCACCCGGACAACGTTGCCTACGTATACTTCCCTATTTACAACCAGAACTATCCCCCTTACCCTCAATACGATCCGTCGAACGGTAAAAACGCGTATCCTGGTGTTTACCCACCGTACGTTGTCTCTCTACCCCCACAGAACAACAATTGCAATCGCAACTGTGGACGAGCGAACGACAGCGCGACAGTGCCGAGAATTGACCCGGCCACGAATATTCCAGATATTCCAGACAGTGTTCAGCGGAGCAACGAGCTGGACGGCAAAGTTTCGAAGAAGGACGAGCAGTTGAACGGTTTGACCCGGTGGAACAGAGCGAACAGCATGTCCAGGACCGCGAGCAATAACAGCAAAGACAGCGACTGTACCACAGCGATGAACATCACCGACGAAGAAGAGATCCCCGAGGAGATAGCGGAACCAGAGACGAAGGAGAACGTCCAGCAGCCTGAGAAATTGGAGACGAAACCCTGTATCAACGGCAGCCTGAACGTAGCCGTTCCCAATTACACGTACATCGACACCAGCGACTCCAGCGACTCCACCGACTCCGAATCGCAATCCGACAACGAGTCCGTCATCGAGTCGTCGAAAAGCAGCACCGACAACAACTCCGACGACGACTCCTCCTCCGACAGCGACGACTCTGACTCCTATCTGGCGTACTCCACCGGACTGAATCCTCACGAAAGGCTGCGGAAGGACGACGAGAACAACTCGACCAAAAATTGCAAAGAGTCTTGCAACGAGGGTCAACCCTCGGAATCGTCCTCCAAGAACAACACCGACTGCGAATCGGATGGAGAGGAACAGGTTGAGAAGGAAACCGAGAAAACGGACGGCGGCACGTTCCCTCATCAGTTGAGCGTGATCTACGAGGACATCGAACGTCCTGACTCTGCGAGTCCCAGGCCGCAGGAAGCTAAAAATGTTAAAGGTTGGAGCGAGACGCCGTTTGAAGCCACCGACGATCCTCCCGACGATTCTGACGCGCCGACGGTTAGCGTGAGCCTGCCGTTGAGGTTCAAGTTCTCCGTGTCTGAGAACAACGAGGATGTGACCACTGTGATCGTCGGAGACAGCACGATCAAGCCTGAGAGAGGACACGGCAAGGATGAAGGTCGAAGTTCAAAGATTCAAGATGGTAAAGGTCCTTCGGAGAAGGGTAACGATGTGTCGGCGGATTTTCTGGTGAAGAACGACACCACCGTGGACTTCACGGTCAAGAGAGAAGGTTCTGACGGCAAACGGAAAGGGAAGAGCCGTTCTAATGAGAGGATAAAGGAGGAGACGGTGGAGGGTAAGGTGAAAGACAACGAAGATCCTGCGGTACCTCACGTGAACTTCACTTTGAGGAAGATTCCGACCAGGTTCAGTAGGATTAACTGCGAGGAAACCGTGGAGACAGAGTTCACAATCAGAAGGAAGAGCAGCGCGAAGAAAGAGGAGGGCAGAGCGAGCAAAGAGCAAGAGGAACGCGTGAAAGACGCGAACAAGGGAAACGGTGACGATTCAGCCAGCAAAGAGCCTTCGAACAAAGAAGACAATTCCGTTTGCGTTAAACAAGCGAACGAAACCGGTTCGGAGACGCGAGACTTCAACAGGAACATCCTGAAACCGGAAGTGATAGTCTCCGAGTGCAATTGCCCAGACGAGTCGAACAAAGAACCTTGTGACCGCCTCCAAAACATCGTTCCGAAAATAAATCAGGATGACGGGTCTCCAGAAAACACCGACGTCTCGAAGAAAATTAAGAGCGACGAGGACGTCGAGGAGAAAACAGGGAAAGATTCGAAGCATCATCTATTGAGCGTGCAGAATTCTCGCGAGGAGACCGACGACGAGGACAGCGGCGTCACCTCCGACATGAGTCGCATGATCTCCGAGGTGGACACCGACTCGGAGTGCACCTCGTCGAGGAACATGCGGAAATACCAGAGGACTCAAACGCACTCGAGGTTGTTCAGGCTGCTGAACGACGACTCGATTCGTCCGGAGGGCACGGAGAAGATCGGCAACTCGTCGTCGAGCAGAGAATACCTCAGCCTTCCGTTGAAGAGCGCTGCGTTCAATTACGACGAGAATTACTGCTCCAACTACTCCAGCGGCCTGACTTCTCCGGAATATTCACCTGTCTGTGAACAATCATGGAGAAGGCTGCACGACGCGGAGACCTCGAGGGTGCCGGACCAAAATGGCGACGCGTTCCGCCAGGCTCATCCGCTAACGCGACAGGATCGGATCTCGTGCAGGGAAGACCCGTACTATCAGGCCTGGAAGACACCGAGATCTCCGATCACCGTGTCGGACCACGACGTGATGCCGTCGCTGGCGTTCAAGGTGCTCGAAAACAGAAGGCCGCTGTGGTCGTACAAGGTGAACGTGCTCTGTCCACGGATAAAAAGCACGAAAAGCGTACCGCAAACGTTGCAGGCGGCCAACAAGCAGACCGATCCCGTGGTGTCGTCCGTGGTGTCGTCCCTGGTGTCGTCCCTGGTGCCGTGCTCCTCCTCCCCGAATTCCTCCTCCTTAGAAGCGAGCCTGAGAACCGACCATTGCTGATGGCCCGGGGCAGAATGAGGCCGCGTTTGGCCGCGAGCAACCGGTCCACGGACGAGCCTCGCGCAACTTTTCTCTAGAATTCGCAGGACTGGGCTGACTATATTGCCCGGGGGGCTACAGGCTACGTGGTTTTTTTTTCTATCGGTACATATCGTTTTCCATATATTCATCTATTCGCACTTTCTTCTTGATTTTTTTTTTTATTCTCTTTTTGTTACTTTTGGTACACACCTTTCGTTATTATTATTATTATTATCTTTTTTTTCGTTTTCTTTTTTTGTTCACACTCTGTTCTATGGTTCCAGTTTGTTTTTTCTATATTTTTTTTCTTTTGTTATTTCATTTTATTCTGCTCTTTGTCTCTTCTTCACTCTTCCACTTGTTCGCTCGTATCTTTCGTTTGCGTCGCTCTCGTACGCAAAACGGATCCTATACACGGGTGATTATCTTTTATTTTTTTATTACTTTTTTTTCTGTTCAATTCCTTATCTGTTTCTGTTTATTATCTTTGTCGTTTGAGTATTATCACATCGCGCGACACGGATCGATCCTGTCAGCCGTGACTCGGAGTTCCGTTTTTATTTTTATTTTTGTTTGCTCTTTGCTGAGATTTGCCACTACTAACCAGCCTCTTTCGGGTCGACCCGATGCGACTCCAGTTTTTTGTGCTCCATCTTGTATCCCCCATTAACGCTTCCCCTGTATCTATCTTTTTGCGATCTTCTCAACCTCTCGGAAACGATTTGCACCCGCTTCACGAGTGCTCGACCTTCCTCCTTGTTTTAGAGCCGACGGTATCAACGATCGATAACGAACCCAGACCAATGATAAACCGTTGTTTACAGAGGCGTTCTCACAGTGTACTTTTCCTTGGAAAACATTTTAAAACACTTGTTCGTTTCAGGATTCGAAACTTCCAACTGATATTCAAAACGAAGCAAAACGTAAATTATCTCGCTTCGATCTCAATTAAGTCTTAACAGTTGCAAGTGTGATTTTATATGGGCTTGTCAGAATATGTTGTGATTAAAATATTTTGTGCATGCTTGAGCGTATGCGATCGATTGTGCCTTGCAATGTAAATTTGTACGTCTACCTTTTTCATGGCTACGCCATAAATGTGCATGCTCGATGCATTTGCGTTAATCGTTCATTTGTGTCGTCGACCAGCAGAGGATAAATCGCAGCTTATCAGGCCGAAGTGATTCGTTAAATTTGTCGCATCGTTGATTAATTGAAATATTGATAATCGATAATCGGAAGATCGGTAACACAGCTGCTCGGTAACAGATTAATCGATGCTTCAAGCAGATTGTGAATAGAATAGCAATATCATTCACTGCTTTGATCAGCTTCGTGTTGCGAACAAAATTATTATTATTATTCGTTCAGTTTCTAGCAACGGTACACTTTTATAATACTATCTTTTCATCACTGGTACAGTCTGTCTAAAATCGGTTGCAGGTTCAAGGTCACTCCCCCTACCCCTTTTGCAAGCAGCGTTCGATCGAACGAAAGGGAGGGGAGCTAGCAGCTTCGGTGACCTTGGACGCTCGATAAACTCTCAACCAGCTATAGTTCGGAACAAGAACGCAACCGCAAAGAATACTTTCTGCGTGAAACAATAGTTAATTAATTATTCCTCTTCAGAACGTGAAATTGTAGCACAGCAACAGAGTTCAGCGTTTTATGCTCGCCGTTATTTGACTCACCGTTCGATAGAACCGCAATTTTTGTTTACCGACGCCCGAAATGACAACGGAAACCCTAATAACATTGATCTTCTCGATTTTCAGGTCCCGACGCGACGGATTACTGAGCAAGGAGGGCTGCCTCCTTCAGAAACATGGCATTGCTAGTGTGTTTTCTTTTTCTCGTTTCTCACTCTCCCCATTATTATTTTTTTTTTTTATTTTCTATTTTGTTTACGACGATTCGTAGCGATTCGTTCGACCATCGACGCCGCCAAACTCCTGAAACGTTCCCCGATTGACGCCCGTAGGTTTCGTCTTCCTCCCCTGTCGGCCATTTTCTTTACTTTGTTCCCCTGTTCACCTCCCCCTCCCCCGCGATTCCCGCGCGTGTGTGCACATTGTTAGGGGACGAAGTGCCTTATTCTTAGGGAAATCGATCGGACGGTCGATGGCCAACGATTATTTGACGGAATCACGCGCGACCAGGTTTTTGGTTTCTTTTTTTTCCGTTTCGAACACGGCCGGTCCCGGTGGTTCCCCGTTGCCATCCTCGTTCGAGAGGAAAGGAATCGACGCGAAGTGTATTTGTATCGATACCGTCACGTTACCTCGATCCGTCATTGTGCTATATTTATGTAAGTTGTGTAAAATAAATTATTTGTAAAGTTCGTCTTAATCATCATTTCCCGAGCTGTTTAACACTTGGCCAACCGAATGGGGAGATCTCCCATTTTTTCCTTGACAAAGCAGTATTATTGATTCTGTTTACTTTTGTTATTAGTTCGTCCTGAGCTGGTGTTGAATTTATTAAAAATTGCATTTTGGAAAATTTATGAACAGTACTAGTTCAATACTAAATAATAACAAAAGCAAATGGAATCAATTGCAGCGCTCTGTTGAGGACAAAATGGGAGAGCTCCCATTTTTTCCTTGACAAAGCAGTACCATTGATTCTATTGTTATACTTTTGTTATTAGTTGGTCCTAAGCTGATGTTGAATTTATTAAAAATTGTATTTCGGAAAATTTATGAACAATACTAGTTCAAGACTAACTAATAACGAAAGCAAATGGAATCAATTGCAGCGCTCTGTTGAGGACAAAATGGGAGATCTCCCATTTTTTCCTTGACAAAGCAGTATCATTGATTCTGTTTACTTTTGTTATTAGTTGGTCCTGAGCTGATGTTGAATTTATTAAAAATTGCATTTTGGAAAATTTATAAACAATACTAGTTCAAGACTAACTAATAACGAAAGCAAATGGAATCAGTTGCAGCGCTCTGTTGAGGGGAAATCTCCCCATTCGGTCGGCTAAGTGTTAAGTAAGCGCTTACCTTCCTTTATTCTTTATTAACACATTGCGTACGGCGCTCTGCTCGCAGTGCGTACAATTACTTTTTCCAATTTACATTTGCAAATTCTTAAGTGTTAGTATATCGGTTTATTGTGTAACAATAAACGTGGCAAATGTAACAAACACAACAAACAGATTAAATTATTTCGAGTCGTGGATATGTGTGTGTAAGAAAATATTAAAACGAGATATCTCGTGACCCGTACGCAATGTGTTAATTGGATGAAGATTCGTTTCGCTCCATAAATTTTGGAGCTCACAATTTATCTCAAACGTTTTGTACACTTGCGCAGCATTACGTGAATTTTATCTTTTTTTCGCTAATTCAATCTTTTTGTAAATACATGAAAATCATGAAAATTAACACGGTAAAATGTGGAGTATGGAAAAAAGTGGAAGGCTCAAGATTAATATTCCGTATTACAGTCAGTGAAATTAGAGGATTCGCAAGAAATAAGATTACCTACCTAGTACCATTTTCTTCAACCATAAAAATAAACACGATAAAAGGTAATCAGGTACAAATGATCTCTTTTTGTGAAATTATTTAAAAAATGTATTTTGTTACGTTCATACATAAGAAATGAAGTATCACAAGGTGACGTAAGTGCGTTTCCGGTGCATGACGTACGCAATGGCCGCCCATAACGCAGCGCCCCAAATGGCCTCGCATAAACGCAGGGCTCTGCTGTCCATGGTACCGATGCTCCAGTGGAACGGGAAATTTTGGTAGCACAGCATGTGGCCAACGTACAACAATAAACCGTTCATACCTGCAAATGATCGTGTAAACGCAACCGTTCTTACGAAAGTACTCTTTTTCAAACGGGAACGGGTGCTGCCTTTTTTCTTTTTTTAAACATTTTTTTAACGCAACCCTAAACTGCGACTAATATCTCGAACGAGTATCTGTTTCACGGTAACGTAGAAATTCGAATAAAATTCGACCTTAATGTTCCTGTCGCTGATCACGATCTCGTAGAACAGCATTAACACATTCACTGCCATTTTCGAGATATCTCGCAGTAAGCGTATGTACCAAAACTGCCATTTACGAGATATCTCATAGTGTGCGCTACAATTTAGATTGATTACAAATGGCACTCAGCACAAGAATTTTATTCGATGCCCAACTACGAGATATGTTGTAGTACTTTTTTTCATTTTCAAATTACAGTAAATGCCATTTCAATGCTATATCTGTAACTTAATATTATTGGATTTTGCTAAATTCCATGTTTTCTTTAAAATAAAATCCTGGCACCCAGGGCAGGACACTCTAAATTTGCTTGGCAGTGAATGGGTTAAACACCACCTGCGTAAAACTGGCACAGCTGAACAAGTCTGCAAAAGCGTGTTAAAAACGGTAACCACTTAACACGTTCGTCGCCACGTCACCCATATCTGGGTGACGCTCTTTTTCTTAAAGTTAAATAGGATTTTAAATTGGAATTTTAAAAGGAATTAAACTATAATATATATATATATATATATATAAAAAATAAAATATATAAATATATAAATATATTATATAAATATATTTATATAATAAATATAAAATATATAAATATATAAATATAATAAATATATATAAAATAAATATAAATATTTTATATAAATATTTTATATAAATATATAAATATAATAAATATATATAAAATAAATATAATAAACATATATAAAATAAATATAAATATTTTATATAAATATTTTATATAAATATAAAAAACATAAAATAAAAATAAAAAGTTAAAATTTTTGCTGTTTTTATATTTTTTTACCCGAGTTTCCTATGCGATCGGATTTGGGCCCAACGAGAAACTCGGTCGAATCACGCTGGGCGACGAACGTGTTAAACGAGGAGGCGTTTTTCCGATAAAATTAATTCGAGGAACAGGTCTGTGACGCGCGACCTGTTCACCGATCGCCGTGTTGCATAATCGCGCGTGAAAGTTGATCGTACCAGGGATTCGAAAAGGTCCGCCGTTCCACACCTTGAGGACGTCCACCAGCAAGTAGCAGGCGGAGAGGAAGGCCAGGGAGAAAGATGTCGTCACGAACACGAACGACAGTGACCTGTATGCATACGTAATCGTTAACAAAACGATAAGATTCACGCGTGACGCAACGTTGCTTTCGCTTTTCCCCCATTTTTTCTTGTTTTACTTTTGCTCTGCCCGTTGGGACGTACCACAGGTGCTTGTTGACGGGAATCACGTTGGTGAAGTGCAACGCGCACCCTATGCACCCGAAGAACGCCGCCCACGCGAGCCACCTGATTACCCGCTCCTTCCAGTCCTTGTAGGTCATCATGATTATGCCAGCGTGGAGGCCGAGGAAAACGTGGAATGTCGTCGTAAGAGTACCTTGACAGTTATGACATTTTTTGTTTTTTTATTGGCAATTATCTTTCGAGGACGAGGGGAAAATTTTTTTGTAAAATTTAGAGGTAAAAAGGTTTTAGATTAATAGGTGGAGAAAACGATATTAAGATTAATATTAATTTTCATGCGAAAAAGGGTACTCGAAACATCGTTTATATCTCAACAAAATTCCTAGCTATTTTGAAAATAAGAAAAGTTACAATACTAATTTAATATTAACACTTAGCCAACCGAATGGGGAGATCTTCCATTTTTCCGTAACAAAAGCGCTGCGATTGATTCCATTTACTTTTGTTATTAGTTAGTCTTGAACCAGTGTTGTTCACAGTTCGTCAAATGCATTTTCTGCTTTTCCAAAGTACAATTGTTAATCAATTC
>JAOPTO010000628.1:44358-83722 GCA_033822845.1 Tetrapedia diversipes | reverse complement strand
ACTTAGCCAACCAAATGGGGAGATGTCCCATTTTTTTCTCAACAGAACACTGCCATTGATTCTATTTACTTTACCACGTTATTAGTTAGTCTTGAACTACCGTTGTTCACAGTTCATTAAATGCATTTTCAGCTTTTCCAAAGTATAATTCTGAATAACCTTTTAATACGCAATGGAGAGTGTTCGGTTAGGTGTGTCACCATGCGATTAGCTAAATGTTAATTCACCCTGTCGGTGAAGCGTTAACACTTAGCCAACCAAATGGGGAGATGTCCCATATTTTTCTCAACAGAACACTGCCATTGATTCTATTTCCTTTACCACGTTATTAATGAGTCTTGAACTAGAGTTGGTCACAATTCATTAAATGCATTTTCAGCTTTTCCAAAGTATAATTCTGAATAAACTTTTAATACGCAATGGAGAGTGTTCGGTTAGGCGTGTCACCATGCGGTTAGCTAAATGTTAATTCACCCGGTCGGTGAAGCGTTAATTAAGCGGTAATGTTACCAACTTAAACTTAAGCATGATCCAGAAGTCTCTGTGCGGCTACCGAACATTCCAATTCGCCCAATGGCCGTTCGATTTATCGTCGAAGTTGTCGCGTCCAAGAACCTCGAGTCGAGAGCCGGTCGTGGGATTTTCGTTGACGTTATCGCACACCGGAAACGTCGCGCACGGGAACAGAAAAGAAACGCCGCACACCGGTTTGAAAGGAGGGCATTCACAGCGAGGACCGGCCATAGAAACGCGGGGCGTCGCGACGCGTTCTCTCTCGGCGGAAACATTAAATTCTCGTCGAAACGTTCACCCGTGACTCTCGGGGGTGTCTTCGACCGGCGCAACTTATACAAATTGAAATGCAGCCCTCGCTGGCGGGGCAGCTTTGCGTGGCGAATGTAGTGGCGCGGACAAACGTGCACGCATAAACAACGCTTCCGGTGCGCCTTCTGCCCGATGAAATTGTTATGCGAACGTGTCGTATTTTTTTTTGGACACACGGATGACACAGGGAAGAGTAGAGCTTTGTTTCTGAACGTTTCGAGGACGTACGGTGACTGCATAAATCATTCGTGCGATAGATCGTGTTTACGGTAGCGGACAACAGTTTAAGACGAGAGGACAATGTAGAACGTAGTTTTATGGTATGCAAATATTGTAGGAAAATTCTACCTTTACAATTTTAGTAGAGTGCAGATGATAGAGCTCAGGTGTGGTTAAAGTAAAAGTGAAGGAGATTAGGATATTAATAAATGTATGTTTAAACAATTTAACAGCAACAACTTAAACGATTTTATAACTTAGCAACTACTGGTTCTATCTTCAGAATCACACTCTTCTTACGTTAACCCTTTGAGTGCTATGGACGCATATATGCGTCTGACAGAAGTTACTCGTAGGGACTATGGACGCATATATGCGTTTGTCAAGTTTTGTTTCCTTCACCTTATGATTTTTTTCGTGGCCATACGTTTCGGCGTTAACCTTTTAGTGTTGACGAAAATTACTCGTAGGGATCATGGACGAAAATATGCGTTTGCCAATTTTTTCGATCTTTCGCTTACTGCAACGCGATTGTCAGTGTACAAGTAACAATACTCCGGCTCCAGCAATAATGCGCCGTCCTTTCGAAGTGCTTAGGCCAAGAGTATTCAGCACTCAAAGGGTTAACAGTCAAACTCTTTCTGCCGCGCGCTCGCATTTTCTCCGACACATATATTTCCAAACACTCGTTTCCTTTCTTTCTAATTGTCAACCTTTTTTCACTCGATGCATTCGGTCACGACCACCCAAAATTCCTCAGTCACGACGTTTTCTCAAATGCTCATCCTTCACGCCTTGGAAACACTCGAGTCCGAACATGTTATGTTAATATAACGTTCACTTAAAATTGGAGGTTAAATTTTTTTAAGGTAAAAAATTATAATTTACTTAATATAACCTCGCAAAATATGTCTGCAGCTATAAAGTTAGTAAATAATATTAAAAGGTCTTCGGTTAATGTTTCAATAATTTATCCCCGATCAAACCCTGCGATAATAAGTATAATAAATGCCTTTGCAACTTTAAATTGCTTTATTGTAAAATTTGAAGAGGGTAACTTATGCCAAGTCGGCTGTGGCGCGCAGATACGTATTTCTTGTTTCTGTTTCGTGGTGAAACAATACCACGTTCCCAGTTTCTGAGGCACAGTTTACGGAAGTCCATTAACACGTAATTTCGAGCCATGCTCTCGAAATCGCGAAGCTCTTTAGAGGATTGGAATATCAGAAGTTGAGAGGATCTCGAAAGGATGGGAAGTCTTCGAAGTCTTTAATAGGATGAAGGATCTTGAGCGTCTTGAAAACGATCGTGAATATAAAGTCTCGAGAATTATAGAGGGCCACCTTGAGCCAACTAACGCTCGATTCTTTGATACTTCGCGAGCTCGAAGAGGCGCGACTTAAAAACGTGAAAACTTTCAAAAGTGAACACGTCAAACGTCGCCTCCGGTTCGTTATAATTTTCTTCGGCTGTTATAACGAATAATTGAAAATTTTCTAACTTTCTTCTCGCAGCTCTTCAGTCCTTTATTTTCCTTCGTTGGATAAGTTTAACAGTTTTCAATTTAATTTAAAAAACGAACCGTTGTTAGACAGAAGAAAAAAGCTGCCCAACTTCTGCGTTTAAGACAGATAAATGATCGAAGGTGCACCGCTTCGTTTGTAACAACTCGAAGAAAAAAGAAAAACTGAAACAGTGCTTTATTTGATGTTTATAATGACTTAATCGAGAAACATTTGCTTTAAATTTTTTGATATTTTAAAACTATGAAACATGTTTTGTGCGAGTAGATATTGGAGAATTAATAAACTTAAAAATTATTCGTGTTAGTAGTAAATGTTGAAAAGACTAACAAGGTTATGCATTGTATACGGAACTAACCCCATAAACACCAGTGTCGAAAACCGCACGATCTTAAATAACACTGATACAAAAAATAGAAATTAATTGTGACAAAGAAATTAGAATCATAAACACAGAATAGATAAAACAGAAAATTTTCGTTTCACACTATTGAGGATAGTTATAGATAAAATTTATTTATAATGAGCTTCGCAGCATTTTCTCTCTTTATACAATTTTCTCACAAAACATATTCACGTTATGCAATACTAAAGTTGAAAATTTGTAGTATTGCTTTAGCTATATCATTCTATTGTTTCTGATTCCGGGGACTGCAGCGCAATAAATTTTCCCCTAGAAATCATAATATATTCAAGAATTAACGTAAATTCATTATCCCGTTACGATCGCGACTTCGATACCATAAATATCGCCCTCGTATATCACTGAATTCACGAATCTTCTTACGGAAATATCGGATCATCGTATCGAACGAGAGAAAAGGGGGGGGGGAAATACCGCTATCGTTTGCAAATTAAATTCGCAGCTTCACCTGTGCGCCTCGTTTTTCTCGTTCCGTCGGGCGCGTCGAGGAAAACAGAGAAAGAGCCGGGATAGCGTTCGATTTTCACGGTAAACAGAAATTATTGATAAAACTGACGATGCACCTGTCCCCGCGGCGTGCAACGATGGCTGCAGGGAAGCGGGATCTGATAAAAACAGCGTTTCTCCCTCGAACAGCTGATGCGATCGGTATTGACTGTTTCCGAGGCCTTTTACATCTCCGCCAACAGATATAACCAGATTACAGCGTATCGATCTGCAAACACGAATCTCGCATTCGAATTAGCTCCATGCAGGACCGCGATTTCCGATTTCATGGCGGCTACGTTGTCCGCGATAAATCAGAGAAATGCGTTATCGGGACGGGAAACAATACGCTTTTTTCAATGAAAAGGGCCATGAATTTATTTCTTTTTTTTTTTCTCCTTCAACACCTTTGTTTGGTTTCACTGTTACGCTACGCTTTTCGTGATCATCGATGGACAAACAGGTTGAAAGGGCAATTTAACACGTTGAACGCCCAGCATAAATCGGTGGAGTTTCTCACGGGGCCCAAATCCGAGACACGAAGTGTAAACAGCGCGATATTATATTTACTTTATAGTTTACCGTTACTTTCTGTCGTCGGGTCTGTCCCGCATGGGTGTGCCCAATGGCACATTCGCGCAATCGAGACCCAAGCCAAACAATCCTTACAACAGACACGCGTGGAGTCAAGCGTGGTCTTCTTCACCAATATCCAAATGATACCAAAAGCGGATTGGCTGAATATCTGTGTACCATATTATGTATCTAATGTGTTTTAAACAAACAAACAAATAAATAAATAAATAAAACCTTGTTTAATCCTTTCGTTACGGGTGCCGACTATAGTATAAATTGTATTTTTATTTATAATAATAGCAAAATTTGTAAATTGAATACTCATAAAATATACTCATTTTCATGTTTTTCATATAATACGACGAAACAGTTGTAATGTAGCTCTTAAATAAGTGTACATACAAGAGAATCCCAAAATGGCCCCGTTCAGTGGCGTCACTCCAGCTGAGCGGATTGCCGTAACGAAAGGGTTAATTAGACGAAGAAAAGTGTCACCGGTTTACAAAAAGCATAACCGTCACCCAAATATGGATAACACGTGGCGTTCAACGTGTTAATTCGCAACGCATAAACGACGATTTTTAATGACGGTTTCGTGCGAACAGCGCGAAAATTTCGAGGGGCCGTAACAATGGCCGACGCGTGAAACTCGAATTGCCGGCGGAACGTCGATTTTACTTGGCTCGAGATTACCCGTGACGCCTGTATTTATGCTTGCAGCAGTAAATATGTGTACATACACGTAAGAGTGTACGTGTTAGGCGTGTGATTCGGATTCACGCGGCTTAACAATGTCCCTCGTGAATGAAATCTATGTGAACGAGATCTTGCGAGGGTCTATGGTTCTCGAGTTATGCGGCGTTGGATGTTCATTAGCAAGATCTGTTAATTTGGATGTTCTTAATTGGTATTATTCTGCAACTTTAATATGAATGTTTGACAGTGGTAACTAATTGGTATTATTCTACAACTTTAATATGAATGTTTGACAGTGGCAACTTTAATTTATTCAGGATTTATCATTTTTCCGATAGTTCACCAATGCAAAACTTTGGTGATTTTGATAATATTTTACCAATAATACCAATATTTCATTTTATCAATACCACTAGCATCTTCATATTGTTAAACAATTGCAAAATTATTTAGCGACTGTTCAGCACTTTTCTTTCTCAGATCTTTACATTTTCAATTATATTACATTGATAATGCTTCAGAATTTATACATTGATTATTCAATATTTTTTTTATATACATTCTTGTATTTTTGCGTATGACATAACATTATATCTGAAAATATTAATATATTAATGTGTATTATTATTACTATACGTGTACACGATAAATATTATTTATAAATCACCGATTTCTAGGATATTTCTTTGAATTTCTTATTTTACCATTGCAACCTAATAGAAAACTTTATCAACTCCAGCGTTTATTTTGAAAATCATTAATAAGTAATATTAAATTTATCACAATTTGATAATATTTAAGTACTAAATAAATAAATAAATAAATATTGCGAAGTAGTTTAGAGCACTACACATTTAAGTAGAAAGAGGAAAACTACAAATATTTGTGTTTAAGATTTATGTTTGCAACTATTTATACAAACGTAGAATATTCAAAAAGAAGAAAAAAATGTTGATAAGCATAATGTATTCGTAAATTACTTGCAATTGTTAGGCATAGAATAGGATTGGGGGGATGCAGCTGATTCGTCGAAACGTATTCCGCCGAGAATTCATGAATTATTCGAGCAGATACTTTGTAAAAGCTAGGCAGCTAACCTGCAGTTTAAAATTGAATTCTTCGCCGTTTAACGGTTAAGTCGTAACCGTATAACGCCGGGCAGGGCTTCATCTTTTATTCGTGACTTCGGGAACTGTACCCTTCCCGTCATGGAAAGGCATTAAGACCAAATGAAACATTCTTTTCGTTGAATTCTAAATGCCGGCCATAGCGATGACACACAATTCAGAAACTTCTGCGACCGAAGAAACTTTTGTCCAGGCGAAATGTGCGGTGTAAATTTGAGGTATCTAGAATTAAGTGCTCGAAACGTTCGCGGGAAAGGGGAGTTTACAGAGGGGGAGATAAACTTTATAGAAATATCTGTTGGAACTTTTTGAAAGAAGAAACTATTGCACCGTGTTCCTCTAAACGTAAAAAAAAGGAATTTATATATTATGGTATCACTTTGTTCCCTATTGCTTCCAATTATTGAATGCATAAATTACTACTTAACGTTTCGAATGAAAAATAAAAATATTAGGATCGTTGAAGATGGAAAATAAAAAAATAAAATATATAACAAATAAATATACCATTTATTAATAGTAACAAATAATTAATATTGTTTATGTCACACTTTTCAGAGTGGCCATTATTTCAACATTACATCCAATACAAAACAATGAAATATTACGTATAACCTTTTTGGATTTCATGATTCTCAATCTCATAAACTGAAGCTACAATTAAGGTTAAAATTAAATATTATCACAAATACGACTTGTTTTTGTTATAACAAAAGGTTAATGTAACAAATGTTAACACAACACGTCTGTTCATTTTCGAACTTACAATTTAAACTGACAAAGTTAAAGGAGCTGCGAATTTATGAAACAGTAATTAAATTTCCATGATTAACGAATAAATTGTAAAAGAATCACAGAGCGTAAATAATCGGTTCGTTAGCAGCTGTTGAATAAACTGCCGAGTATAATTGTACGTGCTCATGCGATGATCGCAATTTCATGGAGACTGATTATCCACCGTATGATTATTCCAAGCATGTACAGCGAGGGATTAGCTGCATCGCATTCATGCCATGTTCTGTGTAAGAGCGATTAACTCGCATCTGTTAAGTATAATATAGCATAATGCAGTAATACAACAAAAAGCTGCTAATCGTTCGCGTGAATTAAACTACCTTTTATCCATACAGAAACGTGCATTAACATCAGACATGTAGAATATGACATTTTTATTCCAAAAGTTTTCCATTTTCCAGATTTATTGCACCTATGAGGGTATTTAAAAATGCAATTTTAACTTGCAACATACTTTACGAGAAATTAAATATTAATCCATTTCATTTTGTTTCTATTTCGAATAATTTACGATCTATACAATTACAAAGTATGCATAACCTTAAAGTATAAATATCGACTTTTTTTTCTTTTTATATCTGTTACTTCAGCTTGCATCACAATAGTGCCTGCACGTTTAATTGTACACTCTAAAAGTTCCTTAAAATGGTATTAGTGCAATCTTAAATGATGTTAAAATGTTGCATAAACTAGAACACCAAATACAGGTGTACTCTAATTAACTCATAATAATATATAGTGAATATGCAATTAATTATGAAATGTTTCTATAGAGGATTGAATCTTCTAAAAAAAAGGGGAAGCTTTCAATGTTTAAAGAAATTTTCATTTTTTCTCAAATAATTGGATATTAGTACTCAGAATGTACCTTGGCATACCTAAGATAATTCATAAGATCATGCTTTGTGTTGTTTGGCGTTTACATTCATTAAAAATTATACGACCCAGTGAAGTTTGTAAGCAACATACGTACGTGCATACGTATACAGAAATATCACGTGTACTTGAAAACTAAGACAGTAGCTTAATAACTTTAAACAACAATTTTCCGTGACGGTACCCAACGTACAGAGAAAGTAATGAAATGCTCGAGTAATCCCATTTTCAGCAAGTAAAACACAGTTTGCAGAGAGCAAAAGTATTAACGAGCGTGTTTCGTCACCGAACCAGTTGCTTGCCGGAAATGGAAAAGTTTTTGCCTGTTCTTCCGGTTTAATGAAACTTGTGTCCACGGACACGGAAACTTAATAACTTCTCTTTAGCAAGAAGCATCCGATTCTTCGCCTCTGGGGACTCGCATTGCTTCTCTGAAACGCAATAATGTTGGTGACGGCATAAATATTAACGAAAAATTTCTTTAAAGAAATTCTACTTCGTGCCAAACTGAACGGGGGGAAATTAACTTATTTACTCGTCGTTGCCGTGCAATTATAAAACACTGCTGCGTGCTAGAACGAGTTCTTAAATCACAAATAATTTCATGAAAAATTAATTTGAATTAAAAAGTTTTAAAAATTTAATGCAGACAGACAACAATTTCTTCTTTGACGTTCAAATTGATTTGCAGCTCTCGCGAAGTAATCATTGCAATTTCGTTTAATATTGCAGAAAATTTGTTAAAAATATTTACTTTCGTGTGATAAAAATAAAACGAATCAATTTTGTTTCCCAGGAATTTAAAATCTAAATAAGAATTGGAATGTTACTTCTGTAAAAACTAGAAGGAAGATAGCAAAATTAATTTTACGGAATCAAAAATAAGAAATGTGATGTTTAATATACTATTATAGTTTTAGAATGTTCTCAATTTGTTTTACTTTTTTTTACAATTTTTCCCTTCAAAAATTCAACAAACTTTCACAATAACACCTACAATTCCCAAACAACAATTGTTAACAGATTTGTAACAGAAAAAAAAAGCTTTCGAAAATTCAAAAACAAAATTTGAATAGAAATTAGTGAAGTCGAAAAATAATATTACTAAGAACAAGCACGAGAACGACGAGTAAATGTTCACAAGGCAAAATCTAATGTACAGCGACAAGAAAAGCACTTCGAGTAAGGAAAAGAATTCCTCCCGAGGAGGTATTTTCTGCAAATTCTTCCCGATTCAACGTCAGAATATACGCGATGCAGTTAATAAAGTCGAGGATTAAAACTAACAGAGCCTGGGCGAGAGCGAGCTGGGGAAAGAATTTTCGGAGTAGCTTCTAATATACTTACCTGCTGCGCATCGACGGGGGAAAAGAAAGGAGGAGGCTTCGGGTAAGGAAAGGAACTTCTTGCAACGGGAGCATTTCCGGTGAATTCAACGTCTGGGGATACGTGGGGCTCAGTCGTAGAAAAGGAGTGAAATTACGAGAATAATTTTCCACGATGACGCGAACGTAATAGAGGCTCTCATACGCGGCCGCAGAAAAGCCGTTGCCAATACCGGTATCGGGATCGAACATCTTATTCGAAGCTTCTTAGCGGTGAAAACGGATATATCGAAACAGCTTTTCGTCCCGGAACCTCTATTTCCCCTGGTGATGGTCGTTTCTTCGTGGATCCCCGCCGAGCCGATGGTACGCGTACCTTTGCGCGGTTATTTTCTCGATTAGAATGCGAGTACCTCTGCGATCCTGCATCGAATCGAGCTTCAGTTCCGCTTTCGTTTATTTATCTCGAAAACTCCGCAAAATTGCATCCCACAAATCCTGTGTTCTTCGAAATTTTCATCGCGTGCACGTGATTTCTTCAACACTATTCCTACCGATACTTCACGTGTACTTGTTCCTACTGCGATATTCCCACGTAAGATAGACTACAAATTTTTCTCAGAAAATAAACAATGAAAAAGGAAGTGAATATTGAAAAATGTATTATACGTATGTGGGGACACGGAAACTCTGCGGGTGTTCTAAGGGGCTGCATCAAACACTTTACAACAGGGCCTGAACATCGGCCCGTCATTAGGCCCAAACGGCCAGCCGATCGTCATTACCACGGGTGTTTGATTGCAGCCTTATTAGAATCCGGAAAACACTCACAGAGAGTCCCTTCCATGTCACCACATTTTCCCCTTCTCGACGCGTTCAGGGAATATAAAACTCAAAACTTCCCTGGGCGCGACATCAGTTACATTCAATCTAACAGTTATACATTCAATCTATCACAGTCATACATTCGATCTATCAGTCAATCTATCACAGTGTAATCAATCGCAGTACAAGCAAATAAATATACTCTACACGTATATCTGAGGAAAAGTATAAAGTTTGAAGGCGATTCAATTATATTGTGTATATGAAATTCTAATCAAAATTTTAAAAACGGTCATTTGACCGGTCGTGGTAGGAATAGTGTTAAGGTTTCTTTTCATCGATTTTTGCTCTGACTGGATCGACTGTTCGTAGGTGTGCTTGTTGGGTCTCTGCGGAGGTTCAAGCAAATCTTCTGTGTAAATCGGTGCAACTGAATTGCACTTGCTTTTTAATTTCAAGTTTCACAAACGTGTTACTGGAAAACGTTGAGATGGAGTCATAGCATAGGAAATTTCTACTTTTATTATTTAATAGATAGAGATGGTAGGGCTCAGGTGTGAATATAATGAAGTGAAGTGCTTAGAATATTAACCATTTGCGCTCGAGGGGCGCCTATTAGTCGCCAAATGATAGTTTCACAAATTTTCAGATTTTTGTTAGTTTGTTTATTAATCAGACCCAGAGGTTAAATAATCATATGTGTAAATTTTGGTATACGACTTGAAGTTAATATTGTTAGACGGTTAACAGTCACCTTTCGAGCGCAAAGGGTTAATGTATGTATATTTAGAATAGTTTCATGCTAACGACTTTACAGCTTAACAACTACCATGTTCTTACTTTCTGCAGAATCACACTCTTTCTGCCTTCACAATCAAACTCTTTTTGTCACCCGCTCGAATTTTCCCCGTCGTATATTCTTCCAAAAACACTCATTTCCTTTCTTTCTAATTCTAAACATTTCTCACTCGATGCATTCGGTCACGTTCACCAAAAATTCCTCAGTCGTGACTTTTTCTCAAGTGTTCATGTTTCGCGCCTTAGAAACACTCGAGTCCAACATTCTACGCTTACACGGCTATCGCTCAATTCACGCACTCTTCACATTTTCCTAAACTCGCATCCACTCGATCGTATTTCTACAGTAGTTGCAAGCAAAGAGAAAAATATCCCGATGATGATTAACTACGAATGTAATAAAAGGTAGACACGTATTTATCACAGTAAAATGATTTATTCCTATATTCTAAATATTGTCTTTTTCGTAAAATAAAAATATTCAATTTTAATTCATTTAATGACCTCTAAAAATTATAATTAATTACGAATGTAATAAAAAGATAGACATGTATTTATCACAGTAAAATGAGTTATTCCTATTTTCTAGGTATTATCTTTTTCGTAAAATAAAAATATTCAATTTTAATTTATTTAATGACCTCTAAAAATTATAATTAATTACGAATGTAATAAAAAGATAGACATGTATTTATCACAGTAAAGTTAGTTATTTCCTATTTTCTAGGTATTATCTTTTTCGTAAAATAAAAATATTCAATTTTAATTTATTTAATGACCTCTAAAAATGATCATTAATTACGAATGTAATAAAAAGATAGACATGTATTTATCACAGTAAAATGATTTATTCCAATTTTCTAAATATTATTTTTTTCGTAAAATAAAAATTTTCAATTTAAATTTGATTCAACAACGTCCAAAAATAAAAATTATACCGTAAAGCTCTGTGTTCGGTTATTTTGTGTCAAATTAGCTAATGCAGAAAACGAAACAACGTTAGAGTCGAGTTCGTTTCACCTGAAAACGAAAACGTGAGCAAATAAAAGGAATATTGGAGAAGAAAGCACAAAGAACGTCAAGTCACTTCTTAAAGCTTTCATTTTATTACTTCCGAGTAGTATACCCGTCTCTTTCCGAGAAGAACGTACGGGACTAAACAAGTTCCGTTCTTTCTTCTCAACTTAATTTCCAAAGCCAAAGGCAAACAGTTCGTTCCACGGTTCCCGCCACAATCGTGTTGCCCGATAAAAACGTTCCCCGAGAACCTCATCAATGGTCCCCTTTGATAGACAAACCTAAGTACATGTTCCCGTGAGTGTACTCCTTTTAAAGTTAAAACGTTAACAGTGCTACTGAACAAAGTCTCCCGAAGTCAATATTTCTCCATTCTTTCATCTTCCCTTCCCTTTTCTCTGTCGTTTCCTTTATTTCTAGTGTTTTCTTCAACATCAAAAACATCATAACTTAACACTTTTTATCACCTACGGTTTTCACAAATTCGTGTTTATTTTACATGAACAATTACTATCAAACGCTGTTTCCCCAGAATTATTAAATTACACTTTAAACGGTGTAGCTTTGATAAATCAAATACAACTGCTAATTTAGTAACTACTTGTTGATAGTGAAACAATCTTCTCTATACCTTCTGAATCTTTTTATTAATTACCGCACTTCGTAGGTAGCAAACTGTGTTTCAGTTAACTGTAAAAAAGTACTAAAAGAAAGTGGCTGATTAATTTCACGAGTTACTACAACAATTTTTTATTGAAACGTTAGAATTTCAACGTTAAAATGATCCTTTTCGAGATTTTACTATTATCCTCTTAATACCATGCTCTGGCAAACAGAAACCACACGAAAACCAGATTTCGTCATAACAGTTATAGTATGAATCAAAAAATAATTATTTATTCCTCTATACAATATGACAAACAGAAACCACGCAAGAACCAAATTTCGTCATAACAATTATTCTATCGGTAGAAAAATACTCATTTATTCCTTTATACTAGATCTATTACAAATTGATAGGTCATATATTAAACGAAACACATATATAAATTCCGGTTACCACGAGCAACTGATCTATACGGAGCCCGTCGTCAAGAACTTAATTCTCCCCTCCTCATTATCCTACCATTTTCCCTCAATCTCCCTCCCCCTTCCGCGTTCCTTATCCGACCTCTTCTTCAACCCCTTTCCACGACACACTTTTCCCGCCGATATTCCAAAGCGAACGAGTTACACAGGGTTTAGAGGTCGATGCAGCGGTCATAAATCTCACTGGTCCAGCCCTTTCGAACGGTCTCCGAGGATCGTTTAAAATTCCAGATTGGTCCCGTTAAAAAGTTTGTGCTCGTAAAGGGGTAACCGACGCCACCCATTCTTCTCGCCGCCTCCCCCTCCCCCCTCCCCCCTACCTCCGTCGCCCTGCTTCCGGTTCATCGAAAGACCCGCCCTGATGGCTTCGCGGCGACGCGCCGTTGACACTTTTACAGTGTCCTAATTCATCGGATCAATGCGCCGGTAATTAGGCGCCATTATGCGGCAAGATGAGTCGTCAAGTTTGGAGTTGCGCCCGACCCCGTTCTACTGGCACGAAAGAGTCGGCCAGGAAACGGGAGACTGTACCGCGGCGGGGTGGGGGAACTTGTGAAAGTGGATCCCGAAGGAGATTGATGGCACACGCCCGGGAAATTCGCCAGGAACGCGACGAATCGTCGACGACCTTTGTCGTGCGATTTCCTAGAGCCGGATAAATAAGCGCGCCAGCCAGGGGGGCGGGGAACGGAAGCGATTCAACCGGATTGTGCACTGCGGTTAATCAAACGGAAGTTCCACGGATGATTCCTCGTTTGCCGTTCCCTGTTTGTTGGATTCGTTGAAAGTTGACGATGATTCTGAACGATTAGATTTCTTTTTTATTTTTTGAAAGATGTGTCGGGTGAGGTGTTTGGGTAGGGGAACGTTTGATGTGAGATGTTGTGGGAGAGTCGGTAAATGTTAATTGATAATCGGGAGATGTAAATTAAATTGGAATTTGTGGTAGTGGGGACTGGAATGGTTAAAGATGTGATTATTGTTAAATTTTGAAAAAAATGAATTGAATGAATTATGTGATATGAATGGATTTTTTGTAAAAGTGTTCGTGGATTGCTGTTAGAATTTAGTTGGTAATTCCAGAATTTTTGATTGAAGAAGAATTCGTGATAGTATCTTAAATTGTTGATTTCAACTTTTCTTTTATTAATGTTCTATTAATTGATATTGATGGTAAATAATATTTTAAATAGCTGGAAATTTAAAAGCTTAAGAAATTGAGAACTTGATAGTTTGAAGATTGGAAGCTCTGAAAATATGTATTTATTGCCTTTAAGAATGAATTAAATTTAAGAAACTAATTAAAATTAAATTAGGTACGTCCTATGTTCCGCTTTATGAATTTTTTTCGAATTCATTATAAATTTACACGCGCAGTGCTGTGCTTAAAATTTTAAATAAATTGTCGGACACAGATATGATTTTAGATAAATCATTATACCGACAGGAGCTGTGAGCGTGTAATACGTTACGAATTAGGGTGAGCTTTAGCTTTCCTTGCAAGTACCGCTCATAAATTGTGCTGTTACTGTACTCAGCACCTTAATTACGACACTAAACTAGAAATTGTGTCTCTTAACAGTGTTCCTCTACATTACACCAGTTAATTCGGATGACTTTCCATTAAATTGTAATTGCCACAAATTTGTCTGCTTTCAATTAGTGTCCCTAACGTTTTCCTTATCGTTTTCCTATATAAGTAACTGAAATACTGCTATAAAAATATGTTTATAAATCAAGGGAAACATTTTTGTCGGGAATCAGAGAAAATTAGCTAATTACTTAATCTTTAAGATTAATTTATACACTTTTAGGATTATAACACAAAGCTAATATACCAAACTAATTTCTCACACACATTTTATTACAAATTTCATTACAGACAATTAATTGTTAAAAATTATCTAATCTATTGTAGGATCAACATCTACACTTTTATCATTAATTACACACTTCCGCGTAATTAATTTTAAATCTACACACACCTGGCGTAAATGTTACTCCTTTAGCTACTTTCCTCTGCAACTTTTATAATAATTTTTTTCGTATTTTCAAAATTATTCAGTATTTTCTTGGTACATCTATTTCATATTCGTATCAACCTCAAAATATTTTTAATATTTCCACCGATTTACGTGATTAATTTATGTACTTTTTACTGCAGAAGCTTCTACAGTTCTTCTGGTATATAATACATGCGTAAAAGTGCACAAATTGTTATTCATTAAGATGTAATTAGCTAATTTTCCCTGGTGTCGCAAAAATATATTCATCCTCGCACAATATGGCGGCCCTTGTTTATAACGTCACGCGATTGGAATCGACGACCTCCTTGGTTGTTCTGTGTTCCTATTAACGTGCGGTAGTTTCCAGTTGCCAAACAACAGATGGCGTTGATTTCGGAATTAAAAATTCATTACCTGCAGTATATTCGTTTTGAATATCTACACACGGTTATTTTTACAAGTATTAGGAATGCGAAAAGAATGTTTCAAGTAGAAGTTTTACGATATTAAAGACGACATCTTGTGCTTATAATTGATCGACCTTGAGATCGTCATTGAAGTATTAAAGAAGCTTTACATCTATAACTATTTTGCAGTATCTCAAAAGACCTCGATGGACAATTTTAGCGTAAACTAAAAACGATTAATTAAATTTATGTCAATTCTTTTTAAACGTAACCATCTTCTTATACGTCAACAAATGAGACAAAGTCCATTTTGTTGTTTATTTCGCGATATAACTCGGTTTTCGGGGTGAAAAATTCCTGAAGATACACGGAGAAACGGCGAACCCGCGAAACGCGGCCAATGGAATTTCGCAGATTCCGGGATTACCGGTAATTCTTCGCGCGAAATGCTCCCTCGTCGCCGGTTCGCCGCGGAAGAGGAGCCATATTGTGCGTCAAAATGGCGAGGGAGGATTGAATTTCACGTTCTCGTCACGCAGCTCACGGAAGATTCGTCGATACCAAGAATTCCTAGCGAATTCCTCGCATACAGGATGTGTTGCAAATTCTATCATTTCGATTTCGCGGATCTTCGATTCCACGTTCGTTAATTTCGTATCAAACGTGATGTTCGTTGACGAAGATTCTACGAAACGTATCAAACAAAGCAGAAATTCCGTTTGAAATTGTTTTCACGCTGTTGCGAGAATTTTTGCTTCGGATATGAATTTTCGAATTAACGATGAGTTATGAACTTCGAAATAATACAATCGCACCACGTGCGTTTAAAATTGCCAGCATTCGTGTTTAGAAGACGGTGCACCATTTTTCGGACATGATCGAAACTTCTGGGAAGGGAAGCCACTCGCGATAAGGCACGCTCTGCCATACTTCAACGGGTTTATCTAATTTATTAGGATACTTCAGAGAAGTTCCGAATGCACGCAGACTTTATTATAGGAATGGACGAGAAATTTTGATGTTAATAGGATCGGAGCGGCTTGATAAGAGGCATTAACTATGAACTCGGGACGAAGTTTCTGCTCGAACATCTAAATTCTAAGGATAACAAGTTTTTCCTCTATTTATACATCGAACCCGCGAAACTTGTGGAACCATTTCGCAATATGTGTTAACAATATTCTGCGAAGCGTAATCGGACATATATCGACAAATGTGTAGGGGCGGGCGCAAAAGTTTTGTCCTTTGCTGCGCTGAGCACAAGTAACTTTTTTTATTTTTGATAAATTAATTATGAAACTGGCAATTGAATTGTAAAATAAAGATAATTGACGATAACTGATAAATAAAGAAGTGAAATAAATAGAAATAGTAGAAATAGTTGGAATATTTTTATTGTTTAAAACCGACGAAACTTTTCCAGCATATTGTTCGCTTAGAATGTTACAAGTATGATACCAAAGTATATTTTATAAAATTTGCTTATAATGCACAGAATGTATTACTTAAACGATTAATTCAATTTATATGTATAAGAAGCAATATCTTTAGTGCTGTATTAGGTGAAATAATTATTATTTAAAACTCTTCAAACATTTGCAGAACATTGTACCATATATGTGCATTGCGGTAATTCACGGAATACGTTCTCAGAATATCTTCTATCTATTAATAGGGAACATTATCCTCAGCCCTAAGCATTATCTGTTCTATCTCGCAAATCGAATCTCCGCTATCTTGATTCGCCTCTTATATGCTTAAGTTAAATGCAACGGTAAAACAAACTTTATTCGAATCGTGTTAAAACCTTTGAAACTTCGTTGTCTTCCAACGTATACCTTACAAAATAAATTTAAAAGAAATTTAAATAAATTGGAAAATAATAAAATATTAATTTAAAATCGAACATTTCATTAAAAAGTAAAAAATATCGATTGCAAGTCATTGATATATTTAAAGGAATCAAAACTTTCAATCAAAAGGGATTTACAAAAATCAAAAATTTATAATTTGTGGAGAAGAACAATTGTTACGAAAACAATTGAATGTTAAATTTATAACCACAACAGATCAAGAATACAGCTTAACCATTTAACCTGAACAAGTGGTATATTTCTTCGACCTGAAATTAATTTTTCACAGCACATCATGGATGTGCGCCTTTCGTATAGTTTCTGTGTGAAATAAATCCAAGCCCAACGTCCTATAATATCCTTTGGAAATAATATTCCAAGAATGTTATCATTGGAAGTTACCATTTATCTTTAACTCCCCTAAGTAAAGTTGCATTCGAAACCAAGTGTATGCAAATCATTTGAGTTTCTTACCATAAATCCTCATAATCCATTACCTCCTCCTCTCAATACCAAGCTCTACCGACCAAAAATACTGAGTTGCTCCAAACCTGTCTACCAAACCCCGAAACACTTTCCAATAACCGCACGTCACTTATTTCGTGAAACGACTCGCGTTGGGAGAAGAAAGAAATAAAAATGGGCGTACGGCGATAACTTCTGTGGGGAATCCGCCTGGTTGCGGAAACGAAAGTCTGTCCACGATTTCTCGCGGAGGCAGCACCGTTTCCGAACAGATTTTATCCGGAAACGGGGCTCTGCCTACACTGGCGGACAAAAGTTAAAGACCAAAGAGTCAAAGAAAATGAATGAATTAATTAATACGAAATAGCACGATAAATAAAATTCCTATTCTATGCTAATCAGTAAATAGTATTCTAGCGTAATGACGATAAAAGTAAGTGTATGAACAATATTTGTATACTATCGTAGAAAAAAATGTTCTTAAGATTATTTATTATTATTAATATGATTGATAGAAAAGGTATACAGTACACAATAATTTCTAACCCAACTCTGCCACGCAACTCTATGTTTAACTCATGAACTTTTTACATGATTCTATTTTCTATTCACCACTAATCCTTTACTTCTTTGAGGAAACCCTTATAGGTCTTTTCCTCTTTCCACTCCGCGCTCGCTAAACATTGAATCGTTGAATTGTTGAAAGCGAATTTTAAACACAACAAAAACATTCGTTTAAACTCAATTTACTTAACACGTTGAGCCCGGCGCCGGTCCCTGGGGACCGGCACTAGAATTTTCGTTTGGCTGGCGTCGGTCCGTCTAATGAATTATCATCTTCTGATGATGACAACCGTACTACTCTGCGACGTTTGGAAAATAAAAATATTTCACTTGACGTGTCACTATCTTCTTCTCTTTCCAACATATTCAAAACTAAACTCAACTTTCTTTTTACGAACAATCTGTACACTTCGGTAGGTCTTTTCCAATTGATCGCCTCTCGATGGTACGTACGTGACTTTTTTATACGTCATACGAAAATATAGTGAACAGAATCACACGTACACCTAAAAAGCGTGAAAATTAGCGCAGCAAAGAATAATTCCCTTATCTCTCAGCGATACCCTACAATTTTGTATCGCTCGCCGGTTGCCGGCTGAACGGAAAGGACTGCAAAGTCGGCGCCCGGCTCAACGTGTTAACCCTTATTGCTCCATCGGCTTCGTTGCAGATATATTCTGTATTTAATTATAATTCCATTCCAGATACTTTGTCATTCGGTTATTTTTCGATTTACTTTTATAGTTCAAGACATGGAAGAATGTTACGTTGAGAATGTAAAGCTGATGGTTTTTTCGATTGTAGTTTCTTCAGATGGGCCTAGCTTTTGTCTAGTCGACCCACATTTTCATTTTTCTGGTCCTTAAAACTGCTATATTACGCTATAGAACTATGTTTTCCATTGTTCTATCGTCTTAAACTTTTGTCCGCTACTGTACACACGCAAGGCGATCGGATCGAGAGATTCCCGGCACACCCGGTATACAAACGCCACGTATGAGCACACAGGTGCACGGCTCGTAAGCGAGGACGTGATATACTTGGACGGCACAGAAACGCGACACTATTTTTCCCCGTAGCGATTTATTACCACGGATTTATCACCGGAGATTTATTCCTACGGAAAACAGGAAGGAAATTAAGTCAGAAGACCCGTTCCCTTCTCGTTACCCGTTCCATCCACGGCGGACGCAATCTTCTATCGTTGTCCCTAGATCTCGTAAAGAGTGAGGGAATTCTCGGAACTTACGAGTTGAACGATCTTCTTGTACAACGATCGTTGTCCTGTGAAAAATCTTTTGGTACAACGATCTTTGTCGTGTGAAAAATCTTTTGATACAATGATCTTTGTCCTGTGAAAAATCTTTTGACATAACAATCTTTGTCTTGTGAAAAATCTGTTCATACAACGATCTTTGTCTTGTGAAAAATGTTTTGATACAATGATCTTTGTCCTGTGAAAAATCTGTTGATACAACGATCTTTGTCTTGTGAAAAATCTTTTGACATAACGATCGTTGTCCTGTGAAAAATCTTTTGGTACAACGATCTTTGTCGTGTGAAAAATCTTTTGATACAATGATCTTTGTCCTGTGAAAAATCTTTTGACATAACAATCTTTGTCTTGTGAAAAATCTGTTCATACAACGATCTTTGTCTTGTGAAAAATGTTTTGATACAATGATCTTTATCGTGTGAAAAATCTTTGTTAAGGTACAGTGTACCCTCGAAGTTCGAACACAATACGTTCGAGAAGACAGTTCGATTTTCGAGTTGTTCGAACTTCGAATTAGGTTTGTCCGTTTGAAATAATGTAAATTAAATTAATCCGTTCCAAACATTTGAAGTTTTCTTAATATTAGACATTTTAAGTGTCTATTTCGAAAGACCATATTCGTAAATAGTAAAATAGTAAATAAAATATTAATATATTCTGATTATCGATACTTCAATTCTTAATTTAAACAAAGTATCACTAATTTACATGTCTTGTATTAATCTTGTTTCAAACAATTCATTATTATTGTTTGACAAATCCAACAATATATATATTTTGAATTGTTATGTCAATGAAATGGACAATTAAATGTTGATAATTTCTAATTATCGAGCAAATTAATTTAGATACGATATCTATCATATTTTGTACAGCTATTTCGCGATTATAACGACCCAAGATAAAAGATAGAGTAATTAATACTTAATTAATGAGAATTAATGTTCACAATATGCAAATTTAAGTTTCATGGTCACAGAATTAAATAACAAGAAACGAATTCTTCGACTGTGATGTAATGTTCCTTAGTAAAACAAACTGTAATAGATAAATAAAAATAGCTTTTATTAAACAAATTATCCTATATTCAAAATTTGTTAACTAAAAATTTGTTTAAATATTACATTCGGATAAGCATCCAACAACCGAATGACGTTTCTTTCAGAATTTCCCCAATACCATCTTTTACGCCATAATTAGTGTAAAAATTCGTACCTCTTGCTGCGAGCACGAGAAAAATCTCTGAAATGCAAATCTTGTGAGAGTCGCGTCGAAAGACACGGCCAACCTACATTTCCCCTCAATTCCCGTAAAAAGGAATGGTCATTAAATACGTATCATTTCAAACGTACCTTGAACGCATGAAGCGATATGAACTACCTCTTACAAGCAAAAACCGCGCGTTAAAAGTTACCACTGTCGTGAAATGTCGAGGGACTGAGTTAAAAATTTTTTCCACCTTTGATCTCTTTAACGACACGTTCCTCGTGGATTCTTAAATTTGGGTTGTAAATGACGAAAGTAGAATAAACAACGTTAAAATACATACACTTTTATACTTATTCCATTACCGTATTTCACGATAATACACGCGTTAAAGGGAATTCAGTAGAATTGACTTTTACGAGATATCAAAACATTTTCATATCTTGTAATGTTTATTTATTCTTTGATGTATGCAAATTCATTCGAATAAAAATTCTACTTATTGGTTCAACTTTTACATCGGCTGTATCTGTGTCGCATATCCTTTTTTTATAATGGTATCGAAATTTAAGCTCGTTATCGATAACATTCGATGGGAAATATATTTCAGTAAAATTACAGAATCATCTGATGGTAATTTTGAGGTACATATTGAGTGCGTAAATACGTCTGAATTGATTTTCGTTCAACAAGCATTTGGAATTTTCATCGTTCTTTAATTGATAATAATAAAAGATAATTTTATTATTTTCATATCTATTTTCATTGCATATTAATAAAAATATAATTATGTAGATACGTCAAAAATAATTAATCCATCCCTTTGTTGTATTCGGTTAAATTAACCCTTTCCATAGAAAATGTTTCCGAAATAGGTACTATACACGAAGAATAAAACCAAAATTTCGTTTCCAATTTTTCTCAATCATTCCCATAAATGTCCCCAGTTTACTTAACTTTTTGCACTCGAGAGGTGACTGTTAGTCACCAAATGATAGCTTCGCAAATTTTCAGACTTTAGTTAATTTGTTTATTAGTTAGACTTAGATGTTAAATAGTCATATATATAAATCTTAATATGTCACTTAACTATAGTAAATGACGTTTAATATGAGTCTTAGTAAATATTCAGAATTTAAAAATTGTTGAAGTTAGTATTGTTAGAAGACTAACAGTCACCTCTTGAGTGCAAAGGGTTAACAAACAATTTAAGGTATTTCTTAATTCGAATATTTGGCGCACTTTTACTTTTTTTTTGAGAATTCTATACTTCTTATACATTTAAATTCTGTATCGATTATTTTCGTAGTACATTGACTTATGTTAGTCATACATGTAAATTTTAGTATATCACTTAACTAATGTAAATGACGTTTAACATAGGCGATACTTAGTCAATATTTCGAATTTGTAAATTTTTGAAATTATTATCGTTAGTCGACTAACAATCACCTCTCGAGAGCAAAGGGTTAACAAACAATTTAAGGTATTTCTTAATTCGAATATTTGGCGCACTTTTACTTTTTTTTTTTGAGAATTCTATACTTCTTATACATTTAAATTCTGTATCGATTATTTTCGTAGTACATTGACTTATGTTAGTCATACATGTAAATTTTAGTATATCACTTAACTAATGTAAATGAAGTTTAACATAGGCGAATCTTAGTCAATACTTCGAATTTGTAAATTTTTGAAATTATTATCGTTAGTTGACTAACAGTCACCTCTCGAGTGCAAAGGGTTAACAGCCGTCAAAGCATTTCGTTCCATCGTCAAATTTCCCGAGCTAACCTGACATCGATTTCTCATTGAACACGGCGAGCGAGCATCCCGGTTTCTCCCTTCGATAACACGAGTTCCCGAGTTCAGGCAAATGGAAAACGTAGAAACGGTTTCCCGAACGGCGACGGGCGCGGGAAAACTTCATGGCCGATCGTGTCGTTCGGAGCGACGCTAACAAGACAAGCGGAAAAAGTGTTCCCTCGCGCCTTCCATCGACGTTTCCCCCGTTTCCTTCAATCGGGAAAGCGATCTCTGCCCGATTAGAATGCTCGATTACATTGTCGTCGCAAACAATTTCAATGAACCGGAAGAAAAAAGCCGCGGCAATCAAATTTCGAGTTCGTTCCTCTCAGGAGTCGGTGGGTGGAACGGCGAAAAAAGGGAAAATGGGAAACAGCGAGCAGGAGGGAAGGGGGGCAGGGTTGTAGGAGGAGACAAGAGAGGGGGGGAAAAAAGGGAAGATCGATGCGATCCATTAGTCTCCATTCAGCTTGGGTTTCTCTCGTGGCGATCGAACATCCGCCTAACTCGCACCTTAAATTTTCAATCTCGAATCTACAGCTCGGATGCACACGCGCACGGTTTAACACGCGTGCTACATTTATACGATTTACAGCCGATTTAACGGACAAGATTTCCTCTTAATGTTGCGAACGGGAGTGGAATCAGAGTGAAACTAGCACGCGTTGTAGCAGATACGTGTCGAGATTACGTGCGAAGTGCACGATGGTTCACATATTTTGTTTCGTATTTTTCGAAGTACATTCGTATCTTTTGTCTTGAAAATTGTATATGGATATGCGTTGAGATTATGTTCAGTGTTGATTCATAAATTTTGTTCGTGCTGCTTTTCCAAAGAAGCGCATTTGTTACATGTATTATCTCAGCGGTACACAAAATATAATTCATTGATTCGATCAATTTTACAAATCACTGCAACTAATCATTATTCGTTAATCATTTCTCGTATTTATTAAGTCGAAATTTCAAACACACAATGTTTGTTTTATTCATTTTCCTAATATCATATCCACCAATGAGTGGGTGATCACGGCAACCATAATTCACATAATTTTTACAACTTACATATTCTAAATATGTTACATATTAAAAAAAAAATACTGTATTATTTATATCAATCACAGAAGGTTTACTTCGTTTCAAAAAATTTCTGTTTTCTTACACTGTGTGCTATTGTTAAAAAGTAACTGAATATTGTTAGGTACATTCAGCTTGTTCCTCACATCCCTGTACCAAAACATATAGTATTATTATCTGCAAGAAATCTGAAAATATTACTGCAAACATCTTCGCTGTAATTGCATTACAAACGATCATAGCTGATCCAACGAATCGTCACCCGACCAAAATTAGTCCTGAACCCAGGCTACCGATAATAATTTGCATTAATCGTTCCCTTGGCCATCGTCCAAAACGTCAGCATCGCGTGGATTATCTCGAGGGATCATTCAACGAGTACCCTTTTCCCAACACCTCTTTCCTGATTTCCTTACACACACACACACACACACACACACACACACACGCCTCTCTTTACGCCTCTGTGTCGAGTAAACGATCTCGAAGGGTGTGCCGGAGCAACAGGGATCAAGTATTATCGAAAGCAATCGAATGGAGTTGTGGGAGGGCGCGGCTAAGGAGCTGCTCCTCTGCACCGTTGAAGCTTGGAAAGCAAAGGGGTTGCAAAGGGGTTGGATAGCGAGCGGGGGTGGGAGCTACATCGATTTCTTACTCGTGGCCCAGTAACGCGTTTCGTACATTTAGCGTGGCGTCATTGGGTGTGTAGCCATTGTTATGAGAAAACAACCCTCCCCCCTCCCCCACCCTGCGGCCAACCCTGCGATTGCAATCGATCGAGTGGCAAATAGTATGATGGATGTTTACTAAGAACCCTTTATTTTGCAATCGTGCAGCGAACAGATTTATAGGTGTACATTTGCAAAGAATTTTAAGCTAACACTTCAATAAAGCTTGACCCTTTTCACTCGATAGGCAAATTTTCAAACTCAAAGGTCAAACTCAAATAGTGGTATAAGTAAATTTTAATATATTACTTAAAACTGAACCAAATGAAATTCAATATGATTGAATGTTATTAAATATATTACATTTGAAAATTTTTTAAACTACCATTGTCGGACGACTTGTCGAGCGCTAAGGGTTAAATCACTTGAGCGCGTCCGACTAATTCTAGTTTATACCACTTCATTTTTCGTATCTCGAAAAGGAACACGAATTGACCCACAGTGTATATAACAGTTTTTGTTCAAAATGATGTCCCAAAGGTACTAGAAAAGTTTCATTTGTTTTCTGGTGAAATACTCTATACGAATATTCGTACATCCAGAGGAGTGTTCGTACAGAAAATTTGTCGCAATGGGAAAATTGTATAATATACTCCTAGGAATTTCGGAGAGTTCTATAAACAGTCATTTCCATTCTAAAAAAAAAAACGTTGGTGTATCACTGTAGGATTAAAATCTGGCGTCTAAATTTGAAAATGTTTAATTAGAGATATTTTAAAACGCGTTGATTGCACAGTAATAATGTCAACAGTTGTTATGGATTTCGCCTAATTGTAAAAACTAACGACACGCGCAACACTATCATTTGAAACCTACGAAAAATGGAAAACCTGTCATCGGTACATCTCAGGTTTTTATAGAAATTCCAATTTTTACTGTAAACACAGCTCAACAAATAGAGTAAAAATAAAATAAAACACAAAAGTGTTTCACCTTCCAAATACAATAACACATCTATACTTCACGTACGTTTCACACACAATTTTGCATTTTCCACGAACGAATAAGAATTCCCCGAATCCGATTACAACTTCGTGGAATCCCGTTATCCTAAACAACCCCTTCATGCATTATACAACTCCACGATCTCTTGACCAATAATCGACGACCTTTCAAACTCGTTCAACTGCTGTTTCGTCGTTTCTTCGTTGGTTTAATGGCCGACACGGGACGTTTTTACGGGTTAAGTGCATCGATAAATTTGTAAACTCACTGCACTAGCGCGTACTGTGGAAGAACTTGGGATAGGCGACCTGTACGCATGGAAAACCATTAACGTAGATTGTGATTTTAAAATGAAGGACGCGGAGAAAGAGAGGGACAGAGAGAGGGGGGGGGAAGAGCTGGATTACGTTACGAATTATCGAATTTCGTTTTACGGATTCGACGTTGGAATTGGAATTACAGTCGAGGGGTTTTGTTCTTGGGCGACCACGTGGAAGCTGGGCCAATTTCAATTCGCAACGAGAGCTTATTTTTACACGTGTTTGAACGCTTTGATTGCCTTTTTCTCCCGTATTCAGTGAAATTAATGAACACCGTACGAAAGGGGATAAAGTTTATTCAATGCTGTAACGTGTAAGAATGATATCTGGGAAGACCTTTACAGGCAAATTTATTATCAGCTTTTATTCTATATTTTAGTAATAGAATGTAATTATTCAGATCTATTTTTGAAGCTTAATTTTTGTCTGAGGCTACCTTTCTTTGTCGAAGCATGACCAGTATTTCTGTTGCATCAAAAAGTTTATGTCAACGATGATAACAAATGGTGAAGTAATAACGTATAAATTAAGCAGAACCTGTTTTGTATATGTGTTAACAATAAGTTAAAATAACTGTTAAAATAAGCGTAAAAACAAGAAATATTGCCATAGTGCGTAGGTTGAGGAATTTTTTTTAAATTATTAATGTTAGAGGAATAAAATGTTAATATTATTAATTACTACAAGTGTATGAAAATTGAAGAGGTTTGATTAGATTAAATTCTGTTTTTTTTTTCTTTTAACAGCCTTATTTTTCCAGTGAGTATTAACAAATTAATAATTTTTACTTTTATCTGTATTTCGTTCAATTGATTTTCGATTTAAAGTTTAATTGCGCTTCGATTAAATATTATTGATGTGGAATGCTCAAATCGACAGAAAGAGATAGTGGCAATACTGAGCTATAAAATTTCACAGATCCGTTATGGACTGAATTCATATGAGTTCTTCATTTCCCCTCATTTCCATTTTAATGCAAAAATTCCAAAAATATGAAATTTCTGTGAATGCGAAACAGTGAGTTGCGTGATCAGTTAGCAGATCGTATACAGTACGAAAATACAGGTGACTGTGAATTTCGCATTTCCATTTAGATATTAAAATACCAAATTATATGAATTCAAGATGAATTTTTCATCAAGCCACCCAGTGAAAACCTGCGAATTCCTGTATTAAAATTTCCATTTCAATAACATGAATCTTACAAAATTTTAGAGTTCCACTAACTCCGTGTCGAATTTTTATTAACACGCGTCTGTAGCGGAACATTTCACGCTCTGCGTAGGCAGGATTTAAAAAATTCGAAAATTGTGGTGCAAAGATATATGTCTGAGTGAAATTCAATGGTCTAAGCTTTTCAAGCTTTTTCAAGCCCGAGTTGAAAAGTTTGAAAAATAAACGAAACGAGGAAAAATTGAAAATTGGCGTATATATAAAAGTGGTCTCCACAGATTTCGGAACCTGTATATTTAGGTGCCAATTTTAACCTCGCATTATTTTCAATTTAGAGATTGTTCCAAACTATTCAATTTCTTTTTAAAAAAAGCCGCAGCGATATTATTACGTAAACTATTGGAAATTTCATACACAGTGACGGAAGAAAGTTTAAGTCATGGTTTAACATAAAATAATTAAATAAATTTATGTGAATAGCATGATGAACGAAAGTTGCTTTTATACTGATCAATTAGTATATTCCTATTTTTGTTTAACATAAAATAATTAACTAAATTTATGTGAGTAGCATGATGAACGAAATTTGTCTTTTATACTAATCAATTAGTATATTCTTATTTTTGTTTAAGAGTCATGGTTTAACATAAAATAATTAACTAAATTTATGTGAGTAGCATGATGAACGAAATTTGTCTTTTATACTAATCAATTAGTATATTCCTATTTTTGTTTAAGAGTCATGGTTTAACATAAAATAATTAACTAAATTTATGTGAGTAGCATGATGAACGAAATTTGTCTTTTATACTAATCAATTAGTATATTCCTATTTTTGTTTAACATAAAATAATTAACTAAATTTATGTGAGCAGTATGATGAACGAAATTTATGTTTTATACTAATCAATTACTTAGTATAATCTTAGTATAAAATTGTACATTATATTCTCAATTTAAATTTATGTTCATCATATTATCAATTTGAATTTATGGTCGCCACTATAAACATTTCTAATTTTCTAGCACTTTTATGACAATTTTTGTTAAGTGTATCTGTTATATTCAATTAGTATTCGATTTGTGTACCAAGAACAATCGATATCTGTTTGTATTGAAGATTACCAGCGGAAAAGTTACCGCTGGCTTGGTTAGTTTAAACTCTGGAGTCTGACTAATTACACTTGTACAAGATTCTGCGCAGCTCGGTCGAGGTAGAATTGCAATCGCTTTAAACTTTGCACCGCTTAAGCCGCGCGCTGATGTATCGCTCGCAGCTTTTCCGCGGAGGAAAATTTAATGTAAAATGTTGTGCGTGAACAAGGGATACTTCTAACTTTGTTTAATAAGAGCAAATTAAATATTTCGAACTCCTAATTACCGTGAAACGGATATTGCTGTTTGAGTTTCTGCTCGTTAACGATGTTGCAGCTACTAATAACGAAATAATGGCTAGAAGAATTGATCGAATAGAATAAAAGCGTGGAATTTACGAATCTGAATTCTGCGAAATTAAATAGCGAAGACGTTTTAAAGAATACCAAGAACCATAACTGAGTGAAATTCGAAGAAAAAATATTAAGAATAGATGTTTAGAAAATAGATTCTGTTTTATTTGAATAGTGTGATATTCTTGTTAGAAATACGAAATTTCAACCCATTCCATTTTTCTTCGATAACTTGGCACATAAAATTAAATTAATACCTCAATTTAGATACACAAATCTATTATATTTGTATCTATTCTTTTGCTTTATGTTTAATTATTATAATTTGTATCTATTCTTTTAGTGCTTTATGTTTAATACACTTCAGCAAATCTGCAAATATTTTCTCAGCTGGTATGAACGATTACTAAAACCTTTCTGCACAAAATTAATATTCATAAGAGCCACTAATCCAAGTACCGATAAATATTTATTAACTTCTTGCTAATGATTTTGCGAACGCCTTACAATTTATTTTACAATTTTTTACTTTAAGCGAGAAAAATAAACGATTGCAGCTAATCTCTGTTTTTCTGCTTTAATACAATTTTTTTCTGCATTAGCACGCATAATGAACGCAACGGGGAATTGTTTACGAGCTAGAAATCTGGTAGAATCTTCTTCGTTCATTAATAAGATGAAGTTTCATGGCCGCGTAACTTCGTCCCTCGTCTTTTTGTCTAAACGAGCAACGTGAAAGTTTAGGGACTGAAATAATCCGTTGAAGTACACCCGCGGTATTTACCCGGCAAACACTAAAAACGAATTCACGGTTCCGCAAGGTATTTATCTTAAAATCCGCGCTGACGTGGCCATCGGGGCATAAAGCGAAAGATAAATTCGACGAAAGCCGGGAGTTTCATTTTCTGCCGCGGAAAGAAAAAAAAAAAAGAGCTCAATCAACTTTTCCCAATTCGATGCGATGCTTTTTTCTACCGGGTACGAACAACAAAAACAAAAATAACTTTAGTAAACATCACGAGTCAGCGATGCGGCAGTTAAATGCGTAAACAATTCTTCGTATATTGTTCCTGCTACTTTTTTGCGGAGTGAAAATAATTTTCATGGAGATACGAATGAAAATATTCGAAATCAGTTTTGAACGACAAGATTACGGAATTGAATGGAGTACGAAAATTCGTTATTCAGAATTGCATGAATGTAATGTTAACGAGTGGAATTAACACTGTTCCTACCGACACTTCACGTGTACCTATTACTACCGCGACATTTCCACGTAAGACGGACTACAAATTTTTCTCAGAAAATAAACAATGAAAAAAGAAGTGAATATTGAAAAATGTATTACACGTATATTTGAGAAAAAGTCTAAAATTTAAAGGCGATTCGATTATGTTGTGTATATGAAATTCTAATCGAAATTTTAAAAACGGTCATTTGACCGGTCGTGGTAGGAATAGTGTTAATAACAATAGCAGCACTAAAATACTGGAAAATAGCATTAAAACGAATAAATCGTGCTTTGGAAGTTTTCAAACGTGTGAAAGATATTTATTTATTTATTTGATGGGTAAACACCCTTTATAAAGAAGTAATACGGTAAAAATAAAAATAATTAAAAAATAAGAGTAAAAATAAAAATAATTAAAAAATAACAGTAAAAATAAAACTGAAAGGATATAAACATGATTTATTCGAAATAGTTGATGGTAAGTCAGGCTTTGTTTCTTTTTCACTTACATTAACCTGCGTTTATCTGAGAATTTGCTATTGTGTAATAGGTGAGAATGAATGGTGGTCGATGTCTGGCCAAGCACTGAGTTAGCTCACTTAAACACTAAACACACATTAATTAACATCCTGTCGTTAGTGAGAGTTAGAGCAATCGATTTGAAACGATTCGTAGACCGCGACCGAATAGATTGACTACTCTGATTGAGACTATTCTGGTGTTAAACAGATTTGAAAGGAACTAACAGCAGAGTGATCGAACTCATTCCTGCTAATTCTGTCTGAAATTAATATAATAAAATCTTTTATTCGTAAAAAGAGTAACACAAATCACTCACAATATTTTTCAACGTTGTACCTGCATTCGTCAGTAAAATATTTCTTAGAAGGTATTGTTACTATCATCATTTATTAACAAAAATTTTTTATTTAAAATGAAAATTATTCTAAACCTCAGGAACTATAATGCATTTGGTTGTAAATTTAACGTGTAATGCAGAAATGATTGAGAAAATGGTATATAAATTGCATATCTCTGCTTCGTTCTGCTTTATCCGGATTCATTACATTTTTTTGTTTTACATTATTGAAACCTGTATTTCTAAATGTTATGACAGTGTCAATTATCATTCTCCTTGGCAAATGATCAAAAGTTTGAAATCGTTTAAATATTTCAACAGAATCCAATTGTATCATTTTCATTGCCATGTTCTTCGTTTATTAGAATATTAAATTTTATTAGAACGTTAGATTAATTCATTAAAAATAGACAGATTTTTTATTCAACATCATTCAGGGTTAAATTTATAAAGAAATGCCAAAGGCATTTTTAAGCCTTCTGTCGCGATTTAATCTATATGATTCGAAACGTGTTTTAAAATTTATCTTCATTAGAATCTTTACCTTTATTGCAAATGAAAAGATTATCTTCGTTTAACCATCTTTATTGGCAATTTACCTTTATTGGATTTAATCTTTACTGAAATCAAACCTCTTGACTTCGTCCGCTAACTTTTTACTAAGTTTATTGAAGAAGTATCCAACAACAATTATTACAAAATTAATGCAAGCTCTTTTTCACTCAAAAAAGTTTATTTAGGTTCCTAACTGGGTACAAAATCGATCAAATATCTTCCACTATCACATTTTTCGTTTAACTGAAACATATGTGCTAGTTATGAAGTACAGTGAAAAATTAAAATGCTGTAAAAAGAAGAAGATTATCAGAAAAATAAAGTTGCACTTGATAAAAGGTGTAATTTAATCATTCGATCAAATTTGTGAATCGTCATATATAAATCCTTAAACAAGTCTTATGGTGATTCAAAAGTGAGTTGATAGACGATTTAACACTAGAACTACCAGAGCAATTGGTGACAAATTTGCTATGGTAAAGCTTCCAAAATTCACTATGATTTTCTGCAGAAAGTATAAATAAAAATTTGTTTTCTTTGTATTCGACATTTTTTCATGCAATTTTCAATTTTTATCTCTTCCATGCAAATAAGTACACTTCAATCGTCGGTAGTTCTGTGATAAAGCTTCCAAAATTCACTATGATTTTCTGCAGAAAGTATAAACAAAGATTTGTTTTCTATGTATTCAGTATTTTTTCATGCAATCTTCAATTTGATCTCTTCCATGCAAATAAGCGCACATTATTCTACGGCAGTTCTAGTGTTAAATAAGCAAAGGTTCACAATTATCGTGACCCTGTCGCGAATACACCTTTTCAAGTCGCGACGAGCAAAATAACGCGTGCTCGTTAATGAAACGACCGTGCAAACTGCGAGTTTCAAGCGAGCTCGTAAGTCTTTTTAAACATCCGTCGCCGCGAATAGATAATCACGTTGCACGTCACCCATTTAGTTGTCCGCCGTATGGATTGCCGTGCTGTTAAAAGTTAATACGCTCTGTCCCGGCTAAATTTTAAATTGCACGCGAGAGAACGAATTTATTTTGCCGGCGCGCTCGGCGAATATTTACTGCGAATCGTGATTCACGGCCAGCCAAGTCATGATTCCGTCGAACCTCTCTCTCTCTCTCTGTTGGATTGTTTCGTTAATTAAACTTCTCGTAGTTTTAATTATTAAATGTTCCGGTAACGATATCGCGAGAGCTAGCGTAGCTGACATGTAAATTATAATGATCTCGAGCGTTATACGCAAATCTGATGTTTCGTTAATGCGAGTAAATGCGTAATGCTAATAAATACAATTTATTTAAACAACAATTATTAACTGTATAGCACGGAGAAGTATAACACAAATATTAAACACACTGAAGATCGTTTCGTTCAGCGACACACAAATTTCACTTTCTCAATATCAATATTACTCGTTACTATGATTACTGTTATCACACACTGACTGTCTTTTTATCGCTACTCTCTCTCTCTATCTCTCTCTCTATACTATACATACAAAGTGTTCGGACAAAGCTGGGAGAAAATTGAAGGGGTAACTCTATGCAACATTCTAAAACGAAAATCAAGAGTAACAATATCGCGTTTGACGCTTTGTTTATCAGTTGTAAGCAATTAAAAGAATTGCCTATCTTACGCCTGAGAGCAGGCAAACTGAGCAACACGGTAGGCAACGTCAATGACTACGCAGTGATGCTCAGTCGTAAGTACGAGCGGAATATGGCTTACCTCTCAACAACTACAGAACTGTACGTAGTAAGCGTAAAACAGCCCGTTTTTTTAGTTGCTTTATCGCAAGTTTAAATATTGTTGAAAGTCATATTTGAGATGAAGTATGGTTTAATTTATAATTGTTATAAGTCACAAAAATATAGGTTGCAAAATTCTACTAAACTCGGTTACCGATTTACTAATTCTGTGCTTAATCGAGAAATACTTTCGTATTTATTAACAAACTTTAATAATTCGTAGTTATTAACCTACGTACTTCATGAATATTAAATTATAGCCGGTTAGCCTTCGATATAATAGTGCAAATTTTTCGGCGAAACTCTAGAGATAAACGTTAATGGTACTTTAATCATCTGAATTGCAATGGAACGTGTAACACGTGCGAAAAATCCGATACGATCTTCTCGCTTTTAATCACAAAACTCTTAGGTAAACATTACTTATTATCGTGGTTGTTGTATGTTATAGCTATAATAATCTAGGCCATTGTACGCTAGTTTAATATTGTGCGGCTAGCGTTGGATATACGTGGTATCCGGTCATTACGCTCTTTTGATGTTTAATTACTAAATGCCTAGGTAAATGTTAAATATTATCATAGTTGTTAGGTAGATTATTATAATCTGGTGTGCCACACGCCGCTCTAATATTCTGCGGATAATGTTGGGTAAGCCTGTTAAAGTCGGAAACAGTTCGCCTTTACAGTTTTATCAAGAAAGAATTGTATCCTCGAGAAAAGAGGATGATTTAAAAAATGTAATCAAGCATGGTGCACTTTTAAAAATTATTTAACCTTCAACTAATGGCTCCAGTTTTTGCTGTTACCAATTTAGTATCAAATAGGATAAAGGGTCCAATTACTAGGTTATTTTATTTGAAACACCGAATAAATCTAGAACGATAAAAAGTTGAAGTGCAGCAGAAGAGTAGGAGCTACAAGCGTCTTATTAACGAGAAAAAAATGAAAGGCAATAAAGAAATATTCATAATTATTCATTTTATGTTATTGAAATAATAAAATACAATTCCTTGACTAATATAAATATCATATAAACAATGATAATTCAACGATTTATTCAGCTACTTTTATTCAATATTTGATTGTCAATAACATCTTTCTGCACAGTTTCCTTTGTATTATTAAATTTGTAGATAATACTAGAAATGTTGTGAATCACAAAAGTTTTTTCTTACAGTAAGCACTTTGAATAATAGCGGATAAGAAAAAAAAAATACATGTTTTTAATCAATGAATGGTAAAATAATATGTATACTAATGTTGCAATTAGTTTTTAACACGTTCGTCGCGCACGTCACCCATATTTGGGTGACACTCTTTTTCTTAAAGTTAAATAGGATTTTAAATTGGAATTTTGGAAGGAATTGAATGGAATAAGCATTGAAGTATAATAATAAAAATAAAAAGTTAAAATTTTTGCTGTTTTTATATCTTTTTACCCCAGTTTTCTATGCAATTGGATTTGGGCACAGCGAGAAACTCAGCAGAATCACGCTAGGCGACGAACGTGTTAAAGTATCAATAATCGAGTCTCCTTAACAGGGAAGATTTATTTTATTTACATGATCGTTCGAAAAATATCATTTTTATTTACTAAACGTAATATAATTTTTCATGAAGGATGAAAGTAAAATCTTTAACTTTTCCAACAAGAAATGAGGTAAATGTTCGTAATTACCTTTAATGTATGCTCTCGTTTCGACGTTACGTTACCCGTTGAAGGTTCAACAGCATCTGAAGAAAGATTTTGAAAAAGGAATTAATGTATACTTTAGAAAAATTGGTTGGAGTTTTATGACTCCACAACCTTTACGCAGAAGTTACGTTGAAGTTTCCTCGTTTGCATCGACCTCAAGCTGCTGCATTCCATGTAATGGTGCACGCAGTTTCTTTTTCCGCGTCATTAAACAGATCATTCGACGGAATCCAGTAGTAATTGAAAGTACCGTGCACTAAAATAAACTCTAACTGGGTACTAAAGACAAAACCGAGTTTTCCTTTAAACCGGAACAACAAAAGATTGAACGAAAAATTTCACTGAGCTTTCACAATTGAGCTTAAATTTGTGGAAATTAAAATAAAATTTGACAACGCAATGGAAAAAATTGTTTATTTTCTACTGTTTGCATCAGCACGAGCACTTGAAATTTAATCTTTATCTCGTAAAACTCTCTCTCTAGATTATTTTTAATGAGTTACTTTATTACTTGTTTACATCGTGTTTCATTTACATATTTCGAGCCTCTGCAAAAATTATCATCATATTTTTGTGAACGACAGATACTTGTTTTTTAATGTGTTTATAATATTTTCTTTTGCTTCCGTTCACTGTTGAACATCTTTTATAACTTTTATAAAATTAATAATAATACTAAGTAACTTTTATAAAAATTTGAACATACAAGAAGACATTTAAGGTCTTCTAAAAACTATAACAACTTCTTCATACATTTAGTATAAAACATTATCTGATTAGTAGATGTTATTTGCTTATAGATAATATCTGATTAGTAGGTATAATCTGCCATAGTTGTAACATTTTTTATTTATTGATATTCTATAAATTGCTAGGTCAGTCCTATTTATATCCCGTTTGCGATTCATCAGAATAAAGTAAAAAACTGAGGGAATAAACTCAGACAGAAATGAAACTTGCAATCATCGATTTTTGCTTCGAAGAAAAGAATCGCCCGTACATTTGTCGACTGTCAACCCTTTGTCGGAGTATCTGACGCCCATTGAAAGTCTATTTCTTTCCCACAGAGAAACCAATCGATACGGAAAGAAAGTAGAACGAGGGATAGGACCTTATTTTCTAGGACTTCTTTTCCATTTATTCACCAGTTTAGGGGATACAGACAAGAAAATCCGGATTTCCTTGCCCTTACCTAAAACACGGATAAACATCAGTGCTCAACTCAACTCTTATTGAATCCTGCCACAAGCAACGCATGCGCTCGAAAACTAAACAACGAGATAAAACTATCATTAACAGAGAAATTAAACGATTAATAAATTAGTAGAAAAACATTCGTGCAACATAAAGAAAAATATTTTTCATCAAAAATCTTTTTCATTCACTTATTTATTTGTTTAACACCTGTACTATTTTCTCTGCACGTAAAACTTATTTGTACGTCAAATTAATTTTTCTCGTGAAAAGATAAAGAAATAAAAATAGTTGATGATATTATTACTAGATATTGTTTAATGGTGTTTAGCAACTATTATGCTCACAGACAGAATGACACTTAGTAAAAAAAAAAACATCTATTAGGGAATCTGTTAACAAACAAAGTTCTTTTACATCAGATAAATAAGGAATTTTATATAAAATAACAGAATGATCGTAAATAAATTTCCGCGCATTCTTTCCTCAGGATAAAAAATAACAGTAAAATTATTCATAAAATATTATCCAGTATAACTTGTGCTACAGTAATAAGATAATAACAATGAAAACGAGATAACCAGCAGAGAAAGAAAAAGCTGTCCTCGATTTTCGAACACCTCTTTTATAAACAATGTTGTTAATTCACACGACTGTACAATCACATCCCACAGTCTACGTTTCGTGAGCATGTGAACACGTCGATCAATGCTCGGTGTCTTCTATTCACACGAAAAACTCGCTCGAATTCGACCGAGAAATCCGGATATTGCACGAGCGCCCCTATCCACCCACCGCACCCCCTACCCCTCGTTCCCTGTTCCCCCTTCCTCTGAATACCTCCCTGCTATCCCATCGGCCCTGGTTAGCAATAAATCGTGGAAAGCCGCGCATTAAGAATTACGGTCGAACGGAAGTGGGTCGCGAATCAATCGAGAGAAGAAAACCATCGAATTGTTGCGGCCAAGTCGGGCTGGTTTTGTCCTCGAGGAAGAGTAATCGCTGCGGACGGTCCTCCCCGCATAATTAATTCCTCGGCCGACCCTCAACCCTTCTTCGCTCTCTGTAAACGTTATCGTGCTTCTCTGTTTTTTTTTCCTCTTTGCCCTCGCCTCCTTTGGTCACCCCGACGACGGAAATTGATTTGACGAGGCGAAAAGACGAAAGGAACCTAAAACTCATCCGGTATTGTGTAACGACCGTGATTAAGAAATTGTAATGCTGTTAACGTGCTGAATGCTTAAACGTGTCTACAGTGTAGCCTCTGTAGGAATCAGAGTTAATTTTGTGACTTTCGATTTTATGGTATTTGTAATTAACAAACCGTAATACTGTATAACAGTTAACCAACCGAATGGGGAGATTTCTTATTTTTTCCTGTGCCATTGATTCTTAATACTTTTGTTATTAGTTGGTCTGGAACTAGTGTTGTTCACAATTCATCAAATGCATTTTCTGCTCTTCTGAAGTACAATTTTTAGTAAATTCAATACTAATTGGGAATATTCCCGTTCGGTTAGCTAAGTGTTAATATTTAACCAACAGAATGAGGAAGTCCCCCATTCTTTCCTTTGCCATTGATTCAATTTACTTTTGTTATTAGTTAGTCCTGAACTAGTGTTGTTCACAGTTCATCAAATGCATTTTCTGCTCTTCCAAAGTATAATTTTTAATAAATTCAACACAAATTCAAAACTAAATAGAATCAATGGCAGAGGAAAGAATGGGAGATTTCCCCATTCGGTTGGTTAAGTGTTTATGCATCGAACTATAAGTATATTGATAGGATTATATAGTTTCTGCGAGGATCAAAGTTAATTTTCTATGGATTTTATTGTAATATTTATGAACATATTTAAGCATATAACAAAATAAAGGTTCTATGGTTCTAGATTGAGAAATCGTTGTTACTTAAGTGGATGATACACTTGGCCATTTATAAAGATTTAACAGAATCCAAATGTCTTTTTTTAAATTAAGCGTTCTAAGTATGTATAATTTCGGTTCAAATTTCATACTAAAGCAATTCTAAACGAAAAGATCAATAAACACAGACAAATGTTAACAGTTTCTTCCGTTTTAAAGAAACATAATTTATTGCGACAAAATTAAAAGCTTAGGAAATGATCACACTGTGAAACTTCTTAAAGTGTACCTCGCATTTGAATTTACTGAAAATAACAGAACAACGATATGCAAAAAAGCAAGCTTCCAAACTAAACAAGCTTCACCGCGAAAAATCCCATATCCCGATGAACGTTTCAAATTTATAAACACTAATAACAATGCGTTCAAAATACACGTTACACATTTTCGGTCGAAAACTCTGCTTCAATTCGAGCTACCATACACGAGTCTATGATACTAAACAATAGGTGTACAAATTTTTTTAAAAGTAACACAGGGGAAAAGCGTACGAAACATTCTCTCCCCGATACGTGCGTAGAATTTTTCGATCATTTCGAAACGCCAAACACAAAATCAACCCCGAAACGGAAAACAACGCGTTGAACAGCCGTCTGGTGGAAGGGACCGAAAAAAAAAAAAAGGAATTTGCGTTCGAAACGTTCCGGCACGCGTTCGCTTGAAATATTTAATGTTTCGTTTAAAAGCACTCGTCGATGGTCCTGGAGGGGGCCAAGAAGCATAGTTATCGACGGTATAAGAGCGGTGCTGACCGTTCGGCCATTTTTATTTCGATCGTATTCCATTCGCCAGCGTTCGCGACGAATTTTGAGGATCGTTCAAAATTCGCGAAACAATTACGGGCTTTGCGCCGTTTCATCATCGTGCTTCGTTAACCCTTTGAGCGCTGAATACTCTTGACCTAAGTGCTTCGAAGGGACGGCGCGCAGTTGTAATTTTTATAATTTTATAAATTATAGTAGACCTCGGATCGACTTATGATTCTGGAAATGGAATACAATTACGATATGTTTGTCAACGGTTAACTAAATATTTCTTGCTAAAAATATTTCTAGTTTTAGCATATTTTCACATTGTAAATGTCACTCAAAGGAATTGAAGAACCGCTTGCATTAATGAAATTTTCTTATTCACAAACTGTGATTCTCCGCAGGGACTCCAATATTAGGGGTTCCGTTATTTGAATATTCGAATAATCTCCTACACAAATGCTTATGTTAAGGAATTTATGTGATTTAGTGGCAAAAGCCATACGGGATCCTTAACACTATTCCTACCACAACCGGTCAAATGACCGTTTTTAAAATTTCGATTAGAATTTCATATACACAACATAATTGAATCGCCTTCAAACTTTAGACTTTTCCTCAAATATACGTATAATACATTTTTCAATATTCACTTTTTTTTTCATTGTTTACTTTCTGAGAAAAATTTGTAGTCTGCCTTACGTGGGAATGTCGCGGTAGGAATAGGTATATACGAAGTATCGGTAGGAATAGTGTTAACCCTTTGAATGATGAATACTCTTGGCCTAAACCATTTGAAGGGACGATACGCTAACGTGGGAGATGGAGCATTGTCACTCATACACTGACAATCTCATTGCAGTAAGCAACAGATCGAAAAAATTGGCAAACGCATATTTTCGTCCATGGCTCCTATCAACAACTTTCGTCAGCACTAAAAGGTTAACGCCGAAATGCGTGGCCATGGAAAAAGTCATAAGGTGAAGAAAACAAAAATTGACGAACGCATATTTACATCAATAGTCCCTATGAGCAACTTCCATCTGACGCATATACGCGTCCATAGCACTCAAAAGATTAAGAGTGCGCCGTATTAATCCAATCCAACAATAATAAATTGTAATATTAACTTCCACCACAGTCTGAACTCACATAAAAAATTATCAAATATAAACTGCATACAATAAACTTTTAACCCTTTGAGCGCTGAATACTCTTGGCCTAAACCATTTAAAGGGACGGCACGCTATCGTTGGAGACGGAACATTGTCACTCATACACTGACAATCGCGTTGCAGTAAGCAACAGATCGAAAAAATTGACAAACGCATATATGCGTCCATGGTCCCTATCAACAACTTTCGGCAGCACTAAAAGGTTAACGCCGAAATGTGTGGCCACGGAAAAAGTCATAAAGTGAAGAAAACAAAAATTGATGAACGCATATATGTGTCCATAGTCCCTACGAGCAACTTCCATCAGACGCATATACGCGTCCATAGTACTCAAAAGGTTAAA
>JAOPTO010000628.1:0-44338 GCA_033822845.1 Tetrapedia diversipes | reverse complement strand
TTAACCCTTTGAGCACCGAATACTTTTGGCCTAAGTGCTTCGAAAAGAGGGCGCGCTATTGCTGTGAGTAATGTTACTCGTACACTGACAATCGCGTTGTAGTAAGCGAAACATCGACAAAATTGGCAAACGCACATTTTCGTCCATGGTTCCTACGAGTAACTTTCATTAACACTAAAAGGTTAACACCGAAATGTGTGGCCACGGAAAGGGTCATAAGATGAAGAAAATAAAAATTGACAAACGCATATATGCGTCCATAGCATTCAAAAGGTTAAAAACAGCGATTACCATAGCTGTTTCTAAAGCGTGAACGTTTTCTCGATTAAAATGGCCACAGTGTTGCCGTTTAACGCCCCTTCGAGGCTTGTCTCACCTTGGAAATTTTTCTGAATTGACTTCGATAAATGTTTATTTGTTTCGAAGCTGTACCATGGGGGTGTGTGAAATAAGAGCGAGTAAGAAAGTACAATTTTCATATGAAGAACCATTCTTTGTTCCCTTTTAATGGAACTGCTTCGGCTCCTTTCTTTTAAAATGATGGAGTTTTCTGCTGGCGAGGTAAAAATTAATTATGTGGAAGAAGTAGGAGCGCTTTTAAGTGCAGTCTTTCGGATGAAAACGGTTATGGTTTTATTTTCATAACGATAAAAAAATGTTTGTAAAGTATTCTAGATTAAACATAAACTTTTGCAGCGACCGGTGTTTCGAACAGATAACTTGCAGTCAAAAATAATGTATCAGTTGTTAAAATGGTTGTTTAATAATTCTTTTATTAATCTAATTAATTCTTTAAAATATTTTATTTATTAATCCAATTAATTCTTCAGAAAATCAAAAGATTCTATAGACGATATTTCGTTGATTTATACATAACAGTTATTTCATTTTCTTCATCTTTTTTTTTTATAAATTTCTACGAGGATTTAAAATTTAATTATCAGTGAAATATATTGTAACCTAAGAATGACTAACAATGAAAACGATCAATTTTGGCATTAGACTGCTTACTTCGGTTATAAAAGGGAAACAATGTACCTCGAATTCCGTAGTTCGAGCAAAAAGTGGCGCAAATGCCCTACATACCAAGATACCCCTTCTTCTTAAAGAAATACCGACCTTTTCCGCCTTCGTTTCCGCACAACTGGTTCTTCACGCTTCGCAATCCTAAACCCATTCGATTCCATTGAATCGATTTTCGATGGTCGAAACGATCAATTCTCGTGTGAACACTCTGGACGAATCATTTTTAGATAGAATTGATATAACCATTTAATCTTTTTAAACGACCGCTTCTTTAAAGTTTCTCTGCAACCTTCGGTCGTTCCACATATTTGGATATTTACTTACAATTCGACGAGACTTATATACCACCGATACCACATTCTGCAAATGTCTTTTCAAATACACCTTCCAAGTACTCGATAAGGTTCACATTAAAGAACTGTTGTAGTATGAAAATAATTATTAAAATTTGAAAACATCTGAACAAATAAGTAAGTTGTTGTGTGTCGATTTCTTTAAATTACACATCAATACATATTATAACGGTAATTCCATAAATTGTATGTTTAACGGAAATAACTTCGCAAATAAATTGAAACAGAGATACAGTAGCGAACAAAAGTTTAAGACGAGAGGACAATCTAGAACATAGTTTTATAGTCTTCAAATATTGCCTGTAAATTAATTTTTATTGTTATGGTGAAACACTATTTATTGATTAGCACATAGTGTAAACTTGTTTATCATGCGACCCCTTATAAATTAGTTTAATTTCGTTGACTCTTTGGTCTTAACCCTTTGCACTCGAGAGGTGACCGTTAGTCGTTTAATGATACTAACTTCAAAAATTTTCATATTCGAAATATTTACTATGATTCACATATATTAAACTTCATTTAGTTTAGTTAAGTCGTATATTAAAATTTACATATATGACTGTTTAACGTCCGGGTCTGAACTAACGTCTGAAAATTTGCGAAACTATCATATGCTAGGATCACGATGTCCCATGAGAGGGGACAGCCGAGTACACAGGCTTAAACTTTTAGTCTTACTACTGTGTATCGACATCCTTCATTTGTAAGACATAATATATGAGTGATATTAAGTTTTAAAGCACGAAGGATAATCAAATAATTCTTAGAATTTGGAAATATCTGAACCAATATATGTATAAATACCTTTTATTAGATTGAAACGTAACCGCTAACTGTAAAAGATATTAATTGAAGATATCTGCCAAAAAAAAAAACAAACAATGAAACAGTAAATTTTCACTTGAATTTAATCAAAGATGTGACATAACCGTTACAACGATTTCATGAGTCACTGTAAATTTCCCAAGATACGCAACGGTGAACCGTCCGCAGCATGGAGCTAAATTATAGCGTTTAGCAAATTGACTCGAGAACTCATCTCAATAACCTGCTTGTTAGCAACGTTAACCCCGGGATATTTTGGATACATCGTTTCGCTGATTAACCAGCTACGCGTGAATTTCAGCTGCCTGAGAATCGACGCGAAAACTCGCTCGAGCGTGATGCATCCTCGTTGATGATAAAATCAAGTATGTTGTTAGTAGGTGAATCTGCGTGAAAAATTCCATGAGTATTTCGAAGAAAAAAAGAAAACAATAGCTTGGAATAGGCTCAAACTTAGACTCAAAAGATGGATCAAATACGCTTCTGTTTATAAATTGTTAGAAAAGAAAATGTATTATATATGATATAGTGGTACATTAAGGAACACGTTTATATAATTATACATACTTAGTAACTTTAATAAAAGAAACTTAAGATTTGCTTGATACGATAATAGAAAATTATTATAACTCGCTCTTTTGTTATTAGTATAATTTTTTCTTGATTAATTAATCTTGATTAATTAGTTCATAAATTTTGCATGTCGGGTATATGATATAATTCTCTATAAATGTCGCGAATATCGTACATAAATTAACTCTCTATAAAGCAGTGTAACTTTCAGGTCGCATGCAAATTTATTGACATTTTAACAAATAATTTTAGTTTTTTTCATGAGATGCCGTACACATATTAATTCTATAATGTTCTGTAAAGTAAAATTGTTTAAACTGGAAAATCGTTTTTCATCTGCATATATAGAATTATAATTATTGATTTTCCGTTACATCAATTTTTTTATATTTAGAACAAAAATTCGGCCCATAGAGGGTTAATCAAACACATAACAAACTAAGACTAAGAGGACCCTATTAGTAGGTTCTAGGATGAAGCTAGTGTTCACTAATTATTTGAATCAGAAACAAAGTTTAGCTACATCATCTTTTTCAAATTTTATGGAGAGTACAAAACTATAAATATTTTATACTAAATTTACTGGTAATTTGGAAACTTATGGACGGAGATGTTAGCTCGAAATCTTTCGAACTTCAAGAGATACAAACTATCAAATATTATTAGGTTGTTAAGTCCTGTCCATTACAAGAGATATCGAAGAGTTATATTTTTATAAACACGTTATATTTCACCTGAATCATGCCTTCTCGTTATTATTTATGAAGAAGTTTTTCATTTAGCTGGAAACGAAGATTTCCTCTCTCTATAAATATTAAAAGTAATTATTGAAGAAAATGTATCACAAAATAATCTATAATCATAGAATGATGATTAAAAGATATTCTTTATAAGATTTTTTAACGATATATTTACATAACAGCTAAGTGTGTTTGCGTTGTTTCGAAACCCCACGTATCTGATACGTTTTTCATATTATAAAATCAAAGGACAAGAACAATTTAGAATAAAAATTATTAAAAAATGATGACAAATCGATCATAATTTCTGAAATTTTATAATAAATCAAATCTCGTTGCTGCTTTCACGATGAACTTCTATCTCCGTTTCACCAGGAAAATCGATGCCCTGCCGCTCAAATCTCCGGACCGCAACGGAAGCTAATAAATTACCGAACATGAATTTTCCATTAAATTATCCGCATAAATTAACCGTGAAATATCAAGTTCTAGGAACAAGCCGAGAACGCATCGCGATCTTGTTTGTACCCGAATGAAAATTGACAAGCACTGAATTTCACTTTAATATTCACGTTTCACAGAACCATGAGTGCTATTCATGTTAAATGTTAGGAAAATGAAATACCAATTTCGCCAAATTGAATTACTTCTAAAACGATAAATGGAAGACTAAAATAGGAAGGAAAACATGAAATAGAAATTAATGACGAAACAGATAAACATATTTAATGTTAGTTTTTCTAGCGTTCGATGTTTCCTTTATTCTGTAATAAAAAAAATATTGTTTGTTTCTAATACCGTGCTTCTAATTGTGCGATAAGACATCATACCTCGTACTTTTTCATTTTTCAAGATGCATCGAAATATTCAAAGTTCCACACGTGTCCCTTTAAAGAAAGCTCTATGAGCTTTGTAGAAATTTAAAAGCAGTCTAATTCGTTGTTTCTAATTGCTTTTCAAATGATACTGCTTATTTAAGTAGTTGATAAATTAAACTTCAGTTTTGTCGGATATTTCGAAATGCTAGGTAGCATATTTTAGCTTAAAATGGCAAATAACAAAAGGATCCTTGAGTAACATGATGAATTTATCATTCCATTAGATAAATATTTTTATTCAAATTAAAATAAACCTATCAGTCAATGAAACGCAGTGCCTCTATAATCCGTATAGATTTCTATTCTTCCGTGTCTTTCTTTTCAAGCACACCTGTTCGCTTAGGCACAGCTTCAAATGACAGTTCTGCAATATACGTTGCCAACCGGAAGTTTGAAGGCATCACGCATTCAAAGCACCGTAACAATTCAAAAAAGGAAAAGATTCAAAATGCTATTATCGCAAAAATTTCTTTGCTCAAAATTTGGTTTCTTAATCTCCAACTTGTGATGCGAAATCCTTCCCACTCTAATTATTCTCATTTAAACGTTAAATTTATATACATTCTTCTATGTACATGGAAATGGAACTTTAAGAAGTTCTAGCAACATGAATAAAATTTTATTCATATGCAAAATAAATGTACACGTACTGATCGAACAATAATAAGTCTTATAGAGTCCATCATACACACTGTGATACTAATTTATAATACCTAACTTATAATAATTTATAATAATTTATATTAACTAACTTATAATAATTTATAATAATTTAATAATACCTAACTTATAATAATTTATAATAATTTAGTGTTACCTAATTTATAATAATTTATAATAATTTAGTAATACCTAACTTATAATAATTTATAATAATTTAGTAATACCTCATTTATAATAATTGAGTATTACCTAATTTATAATAATTTATAATAATTTACTGATACCTAATTCATAATAAAATCAGCCAGAGTTTCAACATTCTGTGTACCAACCAACCTAGAAATGCTTTCAAACTTTCGAACGAGAGTGTATTTGGTGTACCTGTTATAGCATTGACATTGGTACGCATAAATGGAGTGGTACTGTAAAACACCGTCCTCTGATTTCTGATCCTGCGTCGTAACAGACGCCGAAGGATTCGGGAAACGTTGAACGCGACGGTGGTATTTGCATTTTCAAGAGATTTATCGCGAGGAAATACGAGCTTTGAATCTTTCAAAGGGTTCGCCTGCCTGCCCATATTCGCTGACTTTCATATAACATCGAGAACGCCGGAGTGGAACGAGATTTTAACGTGAACGCTCTTCCTTTTGTCTGTTTCAGTGACGAAATTCATCCGTATTGGAATAGCTGACAAGAACGACAATCCGCCTTACTTCGACAAAGGCCTCTACGAGGCTGAAGTAGACGAAAATGAGGATATCCAACACACGGTGCTCACTGTCACCGCCAAAGATCACGACGAGTGTAAGTGGACGTGTCCCGTCAAATACTGCGATTATTTTTCACTTTGACAAACGTTCAAAGCGTGCAACTCGTGAACGGGAACACGTAACGACGTGTATTGTCGGTTGTTTCGGTACGAGTCGATTGAATCTGTCAGGAATAGAGGTATCGCGTAGGAGACACGCTGTTTCCTGAACATTTCAGCTTTCCAACTATTAATTACGATACTGTTCTATGAGTTTTAAGAAAATATTTCATTAGATACAACTGTTGTAGGTTTTCCACACTTTATGGATTCTTAGAGAAGTATTAAAAAGAGAAGAATGGAAAAAGGCACTAATGTAAGAACAGTTGTTGGAAAATGTTCGTCTGTTTTTTCTGTATGAATAAATTATATAAAGGTAATGTTGGGAACAAACAATATAATAGTTTCGGCTTGACGTTGACACTTGTGCAATTTTAGATAAAATACTCATTCTACATCCATATCTTAAACAATGATTACAATGTATTTAACAGACTTCTTAAACGAAAACATCTTTTAGTAATTGCAAAAGGTTAATAAATAGCCTGTTTTTTTTTTTTAGGACTTAATAGACTCATGTTACATTTACGTATTTTGCGATATTATGAGATACAGAAAACATTTCAAGCGTAAAATATCTTAATACCTTTGACAGAAAGAAAATTTCAGATATTAATATCGCGATATTAATATTAGAATATTAAAGATATTACCTAACTTTTTCTATAATTACTAGACTTTCAAATTAAAGCTTAAAAATACAAATAAAATTCAACGAAGTTGTGCCAAAAGATATAAGCAACGTACATTATCGACCAAAAGTTTTGGATTATTACGTAACCCAAGGAAGCTGGAACTTCAAAAAGAGAGAATGTATTATAGAATTACGTTGCTTTGTACAACTCTTCGATGAAAAATGTGTAACGATAAAAAGATGATGTTGTATGCAATAACAATATCAAATCGATAGAAAGATCGAAGGAAAATTGATAAATTAATCACAATCCAGAGAGTGATCCGAAACTTTTGATCGATAGGCTGTATGGTGGCCCTTAGTATGGCGTGACAAATAATTTCAGGTCGCTGAGAGGTTATGTTCTCACAGGAAACAGTTGGAGTTCACATCTTCTCGCGCCTCTATTCCTGCTAATGATTTTATACTTCAGCTCGAAGTTCTGTATCCTTAACCCGGCTAACAAGTTCCGCGAAAATCCGTCTGCCTGTGCAAGTACCGGAAGGCACGCGAGTTGCTTACGAAAGTTCAAATACCAGATGGCGGAAGTCAACTCGCAAAATACAATATTTATCCGGTCTGCCTCAATTAAGAACTTAATTCCGGCTTATTAAGTTCCGATAAAACTCGTTTAGAAGGTACAGCCTTGCTTGCTTACCTGATAGGTAAGATGTTTTCTTTTTCAGCAAGTAAAACATGAACGCAGAACGAAACTAATTTCTGTTGCTACTTACGATTAAACGCGTTCCCCCCGGGGAAATTTGCCAGGTGAAAATTGAAAGGTGTAGCCGGTTTAACGGATCTCACGGTTGCAATCGAAAGAATCCACCGAATCGATTGTAAAGTAAATTAAACGTTTCATTATTCGCTTCGTTTCAGCTTTCTGCCGATCGTAGAGAAAAGAACCATTTTCGGAATAGTTGTTGGTGGACGTGTGATTTGTTGCAGAAATATTTGAGAATACCGTACAAATACAAATGATACATTATTTATGAAAGCAATCGAAAGAGAAACTCTCTTCTTCACAGGGGAAATATCTAAAGCTTGATAAATATGTTCAATTTTAATTTAAGATTTGTATTTTAATCGATTGAAAACCAAATAGAATTCGAAGATTGTTATTTTATAGATTATCCGAAAGTAACATAAAATATTTTTAGCAATTTTATTCGCAAATAGATCACATAATTCCTGATGTTTACACTATCGTTTCAAAGCCTTAAGACACTCATGATCTATATTTATTTCAAATTTCGAATAAATTCGATGATTGATAAATACCTGTGTATGTTATAAAATAAGTATAACATGATAATATTAATTAGGCATAGTTAAAAATTCATAATTTGCACTATTTACCGAAGAAAAGGAGTGTCGTGAGACTTTTGAATGAAAGTGTAAATATTTACTACTGAATGTACATCCGTGTCCATAATTCATCAACGCTCAATGGTTTAAAGCAAAAACAATTAAAATGCTGTATTTCTAAAATGATGTTGCTAACACTTGTTATGTTATTTATTTTAAGAACATTAAATTATATTGCCTATTTAAGATCATACTTAACGCCTGAATGACAGCAAGCATTTTTTTCAAATTTACAAATACCTGTTGACTTATAGACCGTGATGTACTCACTTATGATTTATGAAAATGAATTACTTTCTAGTGCCTTACTAAGATAAATCAGTGACTTATGAAATTAATCAAATACTTCTCTCTGTTACATTTTGTTCTTGTTTGTGATACAGTCAAGAATCACTTGCTTACAATAATTAATGTAACAAATTTAGAACATTTGTTAGAAAAATGGCCAAACAACAAGTTCGCAATGCCACAAACATTTCGCCATTTTCTTTAAACGACACATTCGCCAATTTTACCAGAAACCAAAATGGAACATACTAATGAAATCAATATAGGACTAGTTGACTAGTTCAAGAACAAAAATCACTCAAAACCTTCTCAAAATGTATTAACTCATTCACTGCCGACTACGAGATACATATAATTTAGATTGATTATAAATGGCCATTTAAGTTAGGAATTTTATTCAGCTACGAGATATCTGGTAGTGTTTTTTCTTCATTTTCAAATTACAGTAAATGCCATTTCAATATTATATTTGTATTTAACTTAACACTTTACCAACCGCTTGTGGTTTAACATAAGCACTTCCGACCGGTTCATTTTTGCGCGAATGCATGGCTAATGACTTTATTATTAAACGATATTTTCTTCTTGTAATTAACAATTTAACGTTTCTTTACAGTATATATATGACATTGCTCAGAAACGTGTTACCTTCGTATAAAGGAACGTTATAAAATTTACAAACGAAGCATGCAAAAAGCCGATTAATAGGCTCCCGATCGGTAAAGTGTTAATACGTTAGATTTCGCTAAATTGCGTGGTTTTTAAAAAATAAAATTTTGGCGCCCAAAGTAAGACACTCTAAATTTGTCTGGCAGTGAATGGGTTAACTGATTGCAAGCGTATTTACCAAAAATCGAAAGACGAACCTATCTAATCGATCATTCGTCTTGAATAACGACAAATATGTTTGAGTTAATTAGAAATGATCGATTTCACGAGTCACTGTAACTTCTGTTTGTGTCTCCCGAAAAAGGTAGAAGGGACAGAGGGACGGTAAAAAAAAAGACCGTAAATCGTACTATTCCCCGTCACGTTTCACCTAAATGGATTTTTCTCTGCGTTTTACAGCCTCGCGTATTCGATATGAGATTACGAGCGGTAACATAGGCGGTGCATTCGCCGTGAAGAATATGACCGGCGCCATTTACGTCGCTGGTGCATTAGATTACGAGACCAGGAAAAGGGTTAGTGCATCATCGCGTCACGAAACGCACGGACAGCGGTGGTAGACAAACAAGGGGTTAGAGGGATGGATGAATAGGGGAGGGAAGAAACGGAAGAAAGGCCTGTTCGTGTACGTCCGCGGTTAATCCATTTAACCGTGTCCGTAGTTCCGCGTTTTATCGCTCGCGACCCAATAAAAACCGTGAAATAGTGCGAAAACTTCGGGGTTATTCCACCCCTTTGTCATTGCTTTAATAAGTTTCTCGTTTTACGCCGAACGTATCGTTCAAATGATATTATCGTAAATTTCGCTGAGAAACCGGATTGGCCCGCGCTTCCTTTTAATCAAATTCGTACATCCCTGTTGAGGAAATATTGACCTCTGTCTTTTTGAAAGATTCCTTATGAACGTTCAACTTTTATAGTTTTATTGATAGTCGAGTTTCTATTCAGTTTCCTTTCTTTCTTTCCTTCTGTTAACATTTAACCAACAGAATAAGGAAGTCTCCCATTCTTTCCTTTGCCATTGATTCAATTTACTTTTGTTATTAGTTAGTCTTGAACTAGTCTTCCTCACAGTTCATCAAATGAATTTTCTGCTATTCTAAAGTACAATTTTTAATAAATTCAATACTAATTGGAAATATTCCCGTTCGGTTGGCTAAGTGTTAATATTTAACCAACCGAATGAGGAAGTCCCCTGTTCTTTCTTCTGCCATTAATTCTATTTACTTTTGTTATTAGTTAGTCTTGAACTAGTGTTGTTCACAGTTCATCAAATGCATTTTCTGCTCTTCAAAAGTACAATTTTTAATAAATTCAATACTAATTGAAAATCTGCCCATTCGGTGAGCTAAGTGTTAATATTTAACCAACAGAATGAGGAAGTCTCCCATTCTTTCCTTTGCCATTGATTCAATTTACTTTTGTTATTAGTTAGTCTTGAATTAGTGTTGTTCACAGTTCATAAAAATGCGTTTTCTGCTCTTCAAAAGTACAATTTTTAATAAATTCAACATTAGTTAAAGACTAACTAATAACAAAAGTAAATTGAATCAATGTTAGTGGAAAGAATAGGAGGTCTCCCCATTCGGTTGGCTAAATGTTAAGTACGAACATCGTGCATGTTTTATGTGAATGTTATATTGTAAAGGGAGGAATAAATAGGTGTTAATTATTAATGTTCTGTTTTCCTGGAGACTTGTTTCAGAAATAATTAACTATAATAAATTTAGTATCGAAAGGAGAGCAATTTTTTCAACGGTCAAGTTTTACTTTTTTCTCGTTGTTTTATTCTGCTTCATTAAAGTGAGAGCATACGTTTTTTAATTAAAGCATTGCCGATCCATCTGTATCACGAATTTTATTTTAACAACAGAAGGTTTCACACTCCCGAAATTATTTCATTATTTTACAACTTCCATTAGATAATTGTTTCTCTCGACTTTTTCTCACGTGCACGACAGTAATTTGGTGTTTTTATAAATTATTTTATCAATGTTTCAAGCATCGTATTTACTTCAACGATCATTTTCTCATTTACGGAACCTATTACAAGATGAACGTTCATTACCAAATTCCGTTCCGAATTAACTCGAGACTCTACGTTGCTCCTTTTAAAGTGTCCAAAAAGTATGTATCTATTATTTAAAAAACAATCATAGAATACAAAAAGATATAGGTCTTTTTCTTTACATTTAAATTACTTGAAACAGTTTTTCTAATATATTAAAAAATTCCCAAATTACTAGAACAACAAACTATTTTAAATTTACAATACGAACAACATATTCACTGTTTCCAAGAAGTTTACAATAAAAAAAAAAAATATTTTATATTCAGTTTTACCTAAAATTTACTTGAAAAATTGAATAGCTCTAAAAACTGCTGAAACTTCAAGATCAGTGGACATTGAAATTAAAACGGGGTAGAATAATAAGCAGTAGAGCAATTATATTTATGTATCTATGGTTATTCTTTAAAATTCCTGTCATTTCACAGAATAGATAGCTGCTTTTGGTTTTCCACTGTTATTCCCAAAATAACTTGTTGAAACTTGTTTAAGTGCTCAAACTGTTACCACCTCTATTAATCAGAAACAGACCGCTGTCCCGTGCAGTTCAACTTAGCTCTTACCCACTATTCAAACGCTATTACCCACTTGTTCCCCTCTGATATTACAGTACGAGCTTCGCTTAACCGCGTCTGACAACCTGAAAGAAAATTTCACCATGGTCGTGATACACGTGAAGGATGTGAATGACAACCCACCTGTATTCGACCGCCCAAATTACAGGACACAGATCACCGAGGAAGACGACAGAACACTGCCTAAACGTGTCCTGGGGGTAATTATTGTTCTCGTTTCAGAATTACGCTACGTTTCGTCGAGCGACCTATAATTTCCTTGAAGTTCAATTTTGTACCACGAGAACTTGAAAAGAAACTTTTATTCTAACACGTGCCATTTTAATCGACTGATAATTTTGTGTTTATGACAGAATTTCGTTTATTGGTTCTCGTTTCTCCTATTTTTTGTTTCACTTTATATAAAGTAGAGTAGATTTTCACTCGAGGAGCTTGAATTCTCAAGATATTATACGTATCCGTTAGTCTTAAATATTTCATAATATTTATATCATAATTATAATTATAATTATAATTATATTAATCATAATATTATTTAAATATTCAGGATAACACAATTCTGAATTCCTTTCTTTTTTAAATTACCGTGCTTTTTAGAATGCAATAGTGGTCCCAAACTTTTCAACAATGGCATGTGTAAATCTCTCCTGAACGACATAAAAAAACAACATAATGAAAAAATGATTCAATTTTCAAAGATTATTACCAGAAAGATGGAACTGATTGATTAGATTGTTAGAGATTCGATTGTTAGATTAAGCTATCTACAATTTTTTTTACTATTATTACTTTATTTTTTACTACTATCCATCGTGTCTCTTGAACCACGTCTGTTTCCACAAAAATTATAATATTCAAACGTACGACCTTTATTATCTTATATTTGAACTATTAAAAATTTCATGAGGTGAATTGCAAATGTCAAATAAGAAACGTGAAACATAAAATATGGATTGCGTGAAATAGCGATACATATATTTTCACCGAAAAAGAAACGAGAACTGTACACTAATTTTTATTTTCCCGCATTCAGAGATAATTACATAAATTTTATTAAACGGCGTTTTGCTGTGATTTATTTTTACTATTCTTGTCGACCAATAAAATTATTGTCCAAATAGCAATATAAATATGCATATAAATATGCAGTATAAAATACAGATGAGAAAACATAAACTATGGCGAGAAAGTGTAAAATATAATATTTAAACAGAAATTAATTTACAACAAGAAGAAAGGTTGAACTTTCAAAGCTTGTAGTATTAACCTTTAAATGCATATCGTTGCAATACTACAACAGTATTATTTTCAGTGTTATTTTCTAGTAAACGCATAGTGTTGCAGATATCCAACAGAAGGTCTTTTAATAAATTATTACAAAAAAATTATAACCAAAAAATCATGCGTTTAAGGGTTAAGTCACCAAAGTAATTTATTCGTTTTGTGTATTTTGATTCTTCTTTTGTAGGTCACAGCTACCGATGGCGACAAGGATCGGCCACAGGATATCGTTTACTTCTTAACTGGTCAGGGTATCGATCCCGACAATCCAGCGAACAGTAAATTCGATATTAATCGCACCAGCGGAGAAATTTACGTTCTCAAGGTTTGTTTCATTCCTCTAGATTTATTTTTTCACACATTACCTTCGGTTACTTAGTTCCCTTCCGTTAATCAATTAACCGAGCTAGTCGGAATCTTTTTCGCATAAAAACTTGAAAATTAGTTGAAAAAGGAATTAATTTTAGTTAGGTAAATTAATTTATTGTAAATTAGTGAAGTATGAAAAAAGTGCACTTTTTAGAAAACATTCACAACTAATAGTAGGATTTCAATGAAATTTGGAAAATAGGTATCACACAGTATTTCAAAGACGTAGATGAAGTTTAAAAAAAAAATTGAATTTTTGATTTAGTTTTCTATTACTTCATTTAATATATAAAATGGACCAAACAATAATTGTCAATTTTTGAAAATTTTAAGAGTTCATGTAGTAAAAGAAGAGCAAGCATCGATAAGTGCTTTACTAACACTTAGCGTACGTTCTGTATTAAAGGTATTAATATCCTTACCGCCGATAGTGTGTTAACCCTTTGCACTCGAAAGGTGACTGTTAGCCGTCTAACTTCAAAAATTTTCAAATTTGAAATATTTACTAAGATTTGCTTATAGTAAACTTCATTTAGTTTAGTTAAGTCATATACCACAATTTACATATACGACCATTTAACCTCTGAGTTTTACTAATAAACAAACTAAATAAAATCTAAAAATTTGCAGTACTATCATTTGGTGACTAACAGTCACCTCTCGAGCACAAAGGGTTAATAGGCTCCCGGTCGGTGAAGTGTTAGGTTACGTTCAGTGCGTAATCCAGCTCGAAGAGATGCATTTCGCTATGAAAAAGAGGATTTCGGTTACTTTATTAAATTTGTTCCGCATCCCGAGTCACTTGAGATCGTAATCCGGTTGTTTTCCCGTAGCCACTGGACAGGGATCAGCCGAATGGAAGGCCAAAATGGCGATTCACTGTATTTGCTCAAGACGAAGGTGGAGAGGGTTTGGTCGGCTACGCTGATGTGCAAGTGAATCTGAAAGACATCAACGACAATGCACCAACATTCCCTCAAGGAATTTATTTTGGGAACGTCACGGAAAATGGCACGGCAGGTAACGTTAAATTGCTTCTTCGATAAGAAGAAAATGCGACTCTCTTTCCTCTGCAGCTAGTTAATCCTGTTGCAGTCCTTGAATTTTGTTCCACCTAATGGCCCCGTATTTTCATTAAGAAGGAACTTCTAGTTTAAAGATAAATGGATCATTGTCGTACGATTGAAAAGATGAAACGTGCAGATTTTTTTGTGACAAATTTATTGAATTTGAAAGATGTAGTGTTTGAAAAGAAAACGATTCGGTAACCATAGCCGGATTAAAGAAACTTTATAGAATACAGCATGCAGATTTTTGCCAACAAAACACTATTAGAATTAAGAGTCATCATTCATCATTTCTTTAAACTCTTATATTTCTGGTTTATTTTTAATAATTTTTTAATTGAGTGCTTTCTATAACTCAATCAAAACTCGTAACTCGAAGATTCGAATGAAATTGTACTGAATAAACACTTTTATTGATATTTAAGTAAAATCTTTCTATTGGATTTTGTTCACCATTTGCTAAAACTCGATTCGTTTCGACGTTGCTTCCAGGAATGGTTGTGATGACTATGACTGCCGTCGATTATGACGACCCAAGCGAAGGTACAAACGCTAAACTGATGTACTCCATCGAGAAGAACGTCATCGAGGAGGAAACTGGTTCGCCGATTTTCGAAATTGAAATGGACACCGGTGTCATAAAGACGGCTGTATGTTGCTTGGATCGGGAACGCACACCAGATTATTCTATACAAGTGGTAGCGATGGATGGAGGGGGGTTAAAGGGTAAGTGTAAAAACAGGCGAAACAATCGAAATCAATTGTCGTTCTACTCAATTCAACGCACACTCGTGCATTTATATGTAATCATCATTTGTAACAGTATAACTTACGTAATACAAACATGTTATAAAAATTTCAAATTCAATGAAGTGGTTTCTATTCTGTAGAATTTTTAAAAAAATCCGCTATAAATATATTAACCCTATGTGGACCGAATTTTTGTTTCAAATATAAAAATATTGATGGAACGGAAAATTAACAATTATAATCCTACATATGCAGTTGAAAAAAAACATTTCCACTTTGAACAATTTTACATTATAGAACATTATATAATTAATATGTATACGCCATCTCATAAAAAAAAAAAACAAATTATTTGTCAAAATGTTAATAAATTAGCATGTGACCTGAAAGTTACACGGGCCCATAAAGGGTTAATTGCCGTTTTTACCATAAATTTTCCGGTGCAGGATATCGGCTCAAGAGCTAATAAAGTATAAAGAAATTAACAAAATTTCTCTTTCATTAATTTACAAAATTGTACACACATGTAATCATGTTTTATGTTACTGAAGTGAACAGTGACTAATTTTTTTTTTTTATATGAGTGTTTAACGTCGCATCGACTACCAGGTCATTAGCGACGGTTCAATAGTGGGTTAGATTTTGTTAGTTAAGTCGGAGTCGAATAGATATTCCAATGTATTTTTTATGTTCTTTTCTGAAGTCAGTGCCGTGTGGGGGATAATTTTATGCTTTTTCCTATAGGCTTCGAATTTTATACAATCGTATAGAAGGTGGTGAACAGTAATTTTGGTACGACAGGTATTGCAGATTGGTGGTTCCTTTTTTTTGAGTAAATATTCATGAGTAATCCTGGTGTGGCCGGTCCTCAGGCGAGACATTATTATCCTCTCCTTCCTATTTAGCTCACTGATAGGGATTTGTTGAGTGAAATCTTTTACAACGTTGTGGATTTTTGAGTGACTAATTTTGTTTTGTACATTTCTAACGATATCTCTTCAATATTTAGGGACGGGGACGGCATCTATACGAGTGAAAGATATAAACGATATGCCTCCGCAATTTACAAAACCGGAATGGTTCACCGAGGTGGACGAGACGGAAGGTCCAGACCTGCCGGAAATGCCAATACTTACGGTCACTGTACACGATGAGGACGAGACCAATAAATTCCAGTATAAGGTATTTGACCATCGATTCGCTATTCGTTCTCTGATTCTTTCCAGAAACTACAGTAAATTATAGCATTTTGTAAAACAGCACCTCAACACAAGTGATTCAATCAAACAACTGATAAATAAATTATAAAATAAACTAATAATTTTTGAATTCATAGTAAACATTATTTACAATTCATATTTTGATCTGTACAAACTACAGGTGATTGAAAATAGCGCTTATGGTGCCGACAAGTTCACCATGGTGAGAAATAACGACGGCACGGGGTCCCTAAAGATCGTGCAATCATTGGATTACGAGGATCAATTGCAGAGCACCGGTTTCAGATTCATGATACAGGTGAACGATAAGGTACGTCGATGCTGTCGATTTTACAGCCTTCTAAAACCTCCAAATACTTAATCAGCTTTGAAACTGCAGTTTCAAACTACGACTGCAGTAACTCACGAATTTGATCGAACTGATTCAAACTGTATTGAACGCAAACTTTGTCAAGTTTAACACTTAAACATTACTTTTATTCCTAAATTTCTGCATTAATTATTATACTTTACAGCTAGTAACTGTATTCTAATTAAATGTATCGAAGGAAAATATTTAATCGATTTTGCAAGATACTACTGTATGTTGCATCGAGAACTTTTACTTTGTATTAGGTTGGAGGGAAAGTTGTGTCGTATTTAAAATAGGCAGGTAATTTTTCTTGTAAATAAAAAAAACATCTGGCTAGTGAGTGATTGGGAATTTTTTTTGTTTTTTTACCTGCTGTATAATATAAAAGGAGTCCTTTTTTACCGTTCATCATTTACTTGTGATATTTAAAGTGAAAAACATGTCAGTAGATAAAGTGCATTTACGACGCTGCATTTTGTATGAATTCCAAAAAGGAAGCAACGCATCGGTTGCATGTAAAAATTTATGTGCGGTATTTGGAAAAGATATTGTAAATGTTCGTACTTGTCAAAGATGGTTTAGCAAATTTCGTTCCGGGGATCTGAGCCTCCAAGAAAGTAATCGATCTGGACGACCATCCAAGATCGATAATGATGTTTTGCGATCCATGTTGGAAAATAATCCACATTTAACGAGTCGAGAAATTGCAGAAGAGTTTGGCATTCATCATACAACTGTTGGAGATCACGTTAAATCTCTTGGATTTGTGTTAAAGCAAAGTGTTTGGGTTCCGCATGAATTAACGGAAACGGAAAATACGACAGAACTTTCCCAGCCAACCCAATAATATTAAATTTACACGTTTGCCATTGTTTTCGTTTTTCTCCCAGGGCGAAGACAACGACAACGATAAGTATCACGTTGCTCATTCATGGGTAATCGTGAAGCTGCGCGACATAAACGATAACCAGCCCCAATTCACGACAGCGAACATCGAGACCACGGTACCGGAAAACGCTCCTATCGGCAGCACCCTCGAAACGTTCAATGCCACCGACCCCGATCAGAGCGGCAAGAGCAAAGTGTTTTACTCGATCGATAGAAGCTCCGACCGTAAGAGGCAATTTTCGATCAACGAGAATGGGACGGTGTCGATTCAGAGGAGCCTCGACCGCGAAGAAACCCCCAGACATCAGGTAAACAGATCAGAAAACGGTGTAACCTTAAATCGTTTATTAGCTTTAAGGGTCAAACTTTTTAAGAATGCAAGACCAACAATATTTTGAAACATTGTTTCATATTATTATATTAATACCTTCCTTTCATAATATTTATACGTCTGATGATATAGTATACTGTAACATTATAAATTCAAGCATCCGTTGTTTTCTACTATTTAATTTCACGAGCTTAATTAAGATTTTAAAAATTTTAGTTCGATTCCGATTTTTTGAATTTTTTAAATAGTATTCACTGTACACTTACACCTTATTACTCTTTACACTTAGTACTTGCATACTATATTCTCGGGTAATCTTTGAATCGTTCTATTTTCTCAAGAAACATTGCAGTTTCAGAAATTTCTGAAAGAATCGCAAAAAGAATTGTTAACGTATAAGAGTAATTTCCTTCGAATAAGGAATAATCTTCTAAAATAAAATTATAGTAAATAGATTCAAGAGCCATATTAACACCTAGCCAACCGAACGGGGAGACCTCCCATTTTTTCCTCAAGAAAGCGCTGCCATTGATTCTATTTATATTTATTTATTAGTATCTTTTTCTATTTATTTATTTTTATTCATTAATATTTTTTTCTATTTATCAGTAAATCTCGGAATCAGTGTTAAATTGATTAAAGGTTATACTTTTAGAAAAGCAAACAATGCATTTGATGAACTATGAACAACCCGAGTTTAAGGCTAACTAATAACAAAAGTGAATAGAATCAACACCACAGGAAAACATGGGAGTTCTCCCCGTTCAGTTGGCTAAGCATTAAGACGAAATATGCGACTGTTTGATCTGCGAAACTCGTTTCAGGTGAAAATCTTGGCCATCGACGACGGCATACCGCCGAAAACCGCAACGGCCACGCTTACAGTGATCGTGCACGATATAAACGACAATCCTCCGCGATTTCTCAAGGATTATCGACCCGTGCTTCAGGAGCACTCGCAGCAAAAGAAAGTGATAGAGGTGTTGGCGACCGACGATGACGACCGATCGAAGAGCAACGGTCCACCGTTCACCTTCAGAATGGACCCGAAGGCTGACGACGTGATTCGTGCCAGTTTCAAAGTTGAAAGCGATAACAGTGAGTTCCGGGCACTGCAGCAACCCCCATTATACTCCTGCGGAACGGAGGAACGTTGTTAGCCGTAGTTCGATAGTTCCCGCTAACAAACGCCGTTTTTTTTTTTGTTTCGTTGCAGAGGGAGCGAACGGGGATGGCATGGCCATTGTGTCGTCGTTACTGTCGTTTAATAGAGAACAACAAAAGGAGTACTTGATACCGATTATTATCAAAGACTCCGGGACACCGTCGATGTCTGGGACCAGCACCCTGACGGTTATTATCGGTGACATTAACGATAACAAGATGCAGCCTGGATCGAAGGACATTTTTGTATATAATTATGCAGTACGTATTGCGTTTCTCTTCTAATATTTAACAGTAATTTTCGTGACTGTTTCCTTATTTTTATTTATATATTCACCGTCATTTATACGTTACTTATTTATCTGTTTATTCACACATTTATTTGAATGTGCGGTTTTTATAATAAATTACCAATTTGGTTCCGGTATAACGGTGCAATAATGGAAGTAATCCTAAATATTGGAACTGAATTAAGAAAATGTAACATATAATTAGCAGGAAGAAACGTACGAGCGAATTTGAGTGTCATTGAAGCATCGTACAAATTGACAAATTGACTTTTTTTTTATTTCGTTGCAGCTTTATGTAGTTTCGAATGTCGAATAAATTCAATGTCCTTTAGCGTTGCTTTTATTTTCATACTCAAAATAAATCAAGCGTTCAAGTTTTTATTAGAAAATTTTATAAAACTGATTTCCTTTGAAGTCGTATTATAATTTAAACGGTGCCCTTTTGATCCGTTCGATATCACGTAGAAGATCCAATGAGATATATTGGCAAACGTTAAATGATTTATTTATACAAGGTGTTCGGACAGCCCTGGGCTTAAATTGAAAGAGTAACTCCCTGAGACATTCTAAGACGAAAATCAAGAGTAACGATTTTGCGTTTGAGGCTTTGTTTACGAGTTATAACTAGTTAAAGATATCGTTTAATCCGGACCGTTCGACGCTTGAGCATCACTGTGGACTTAGCGACGTTACCGACCGAGTTGCCTCGGTTACCCGCTCTCAAGAGTCGAACGATCCGGATTAAACGATATCTTTAACTAGTTATAACTCGTAAACAAAGCCTCAAACGCAAAATCGTTACTCTTGATTTTCGTCTTAGAATGTCTCAGGGAGGATTACTCTTTCAATTTAAGCCCAGGGCTGTCTGAACACCCTGTATAGCTACTCGTGTCCCTTTGACACAATTGTTCCAATTCACTTACCTTTACCTATGTATGCTGTTTCTAAAAATCCCTCGTAACATTCGCGTAATTCAACTTAATCAACTTGTCTCCGCAGGGACAATCACTGGACACGGAAATAGGCAGAGTTTATGTTTATGACCTGGACGATTGGGATTTGCCGGATAAGAAATTCTACTGGGAAGTTCTGGAGCATGCTCAGTTTAAGTTGAACGAAGAAACTGGTATGATTTACATGAAGTCAGGCACTCACGATGGTAGATACCATCTCCGCTTCAAGGTTTACGATCGAAAGCACACACAAACAGACGTCCCGGCAAACGTGACTGTAACCGTGAAAACTATCCCCCATGAAGCTGTGTTGAACTCCGGATCGATTCGGATATCCGGTATAACGGACGAGGATTTCATTCGCGTTTGGGATTACAAGGTAAGCCGTCCGATTCGGCTGATTGCTGAAGCCGATCCATTCCCCATCACTTGAAGCTATTATTCATTTTATTGTTTCACATTTTTCAGTCACAAACTTTATCGCGTAGCAAAGCAGAGCTGTTTAGAGATAAATTGGCGCATTTATTAAATATCGATAGAGAAAATGTAGACGTGTTTAGCGTGCAATTACGTAGAATGCATCCGCCATTAACGGACATCAGATTTGCGGCCCATGGATCACCGTATTATAAGCCTGTTAGATTAAACGGAATCGTGCTGATGCATCGTGAAGAGGTAAATCATTTTTCATTATAAATATTCTCATTTCACGCTTTTCTCTCTGAAAGCTTATTTCGATTCACATGAATTTTGTATTGTGGAAATAAAATTCAATTGGTATGATTAGCAGAATTATCGAGAGCAAAATTTTTAATGAAACTGTAGTCTTTGTTGAAGCAGAAATATCATAAAATTGAGTTAAAGTAAAATAAATCTTTCTAATATATTGTATAGATTAATAGACTTTTCAATATCAAAAGGTGATAATAAATTTTTCGTAATTCTACTTTTAAATATCGTGTTAAAAGAGAGAAATATCTACAGTAGTGGACAAAAGGACAATGTAAAACATAGTTATATGGTTTGGAAACATTATCTGTATATTCATTTCTATTGTTATTGTAATAGAACACTATTTATTGATTAGCATAGGATACGAATTTTATTTATCGTACTATTTCTTCTACATTAATTAATTTGTTCTTGTTGACTCTTCGGTCTTAAACTTTTATCCACTACTGTAAATAACTCTCTAGTGCAAAGATCTGTTAATGATCTTTAAATTACGACGTGTAAAATATATATTAAAGAAAATACGAGAAACAAAGATAATACAATCCACACGTGTAAAACGAATGAACCGGGCACAAAAACTGTTTAAAATTTTAACCAGATCGAGAAAGAGGTCGGTATCAACATAACAATGGTCGGCATCGACGAGTGTTATTACGAGAACGAAGTATGCGAGGGTAGTTGCACAAACACCCTGGACATCAGCAGCTTACCGTACATGGTCAACGCAAACAAAACCGCCCTGGTCGGTGTACGGGTGGATGTAATCGCAGAGTGTACATGCGGGGCTCGAAATTTCAGTAAAGGAGAATCCTGCAGGAACAGCCCCTGCTACAACGGTGGTCGTTGCGTGGAAGGGCGATTTGGATTATCGTAAGCACCCTCCAGAATTGGAACACGAATTTTCGCGAAATTACTCAAGCATGTTAAACGAGAAATTCTTTTTCCATCTGTTTCACTATAGATGTCAATGCCCTGCTGGATACAATGGCCCGAGATGCCAACAGACCGCAAGAAGCTTCCGTGGAAACGGTTGGGCTTGGTATCCTGCTCTAGAGATGTGTGACAACAGCCATTTGAGTTTTGAATTCATTACAAAGAAACCTGACGGTTTGCTTTTGTACAACGGTCCTATTGTTCCCCCTGAAGCTGACGAAATTATGGTTTCTGGTGAGAAGATATAAATTATAAAATGGTTACGCAGTTCTGTGGCGTTTTTAATGAAACTCTTATCTGAACGGGTTGACAGATTTAAGGAGAATGAATAGAACTGATTTATCGTGATAATTGTGCGTATATTTGCAGATTTTATATCGGTTGAATTGGAGCGAGGAATACCACGACTGCTGATAGACTTCGGTTCCGGTACCTTGGAATTAAAAGTGAAACCGAAAAGAACTCTGGACGACGGGGAATGGCATAGACTCGACATCTTTTGGAACACCGAGGTCAGAATTATCCTCCAAATTCCAAAATGTTCTTATAAAATAAGCAAAAGTCTTATAAAATAAGAACATGGAATCAAAATTAATTTACCAAACCATATAAATTCAAAGATTTAAAGCCTATCTATACAAAGTAAAATTTCTCAAGAAAAATGCAACAAAACAACTTTAAGTCAAATTAATAAGTCGCTTTAACTCATTAATTACAATACACGAGATCTCGTTCTAAACTCGCGTTTCCATCAAGTTATCGTTAATCTGCTTGAAAATTAATTTCGTCCGATTCCCTTTCGTTCTGTAGACCGTAAAATTGATCATCGACTACTGCAAATCCGCGGACATCTCAGAGCCAGAAGATGGCACGCCTCCAGAATTCAACGACACCAGCTGCCAAGCCCAGGGCATTATACCACCCTTCAACGAGTACCTAAACGTGAATGCACCCCTTCAGATCGGCGGTTTATACGTCGAGCAATTCGATCCGACTCACTACAAGTGGAAGCACATGCCAGTTGGCAAGGGTTTCGATGGCTGCATCAAGAATCTCTTCCACAACAGCAAGCTTTACGATTTGGCTCACCCGGGGCTGTCCAGAAACAGCGTGGCCGGCTGCCCTCAGACCGAGGAGATTTGCAACAACCAGGAGTCCACTTTCCGTTGCTGGGAACACGGTACTTGCGTAGGAAGCTTCACGGAAGCCAGATGCCAATGCAACCCAGGATGGACCGGTCCAGGATGCATGACAGCAACTATACCGACTACGTTCAAGCCGCAGAGTTACGTGAAGTATGCGTTGTCGTACGAGCCAGACAGATATTCCACGCAAGTGCAGCTGAGATTCCGTACTCGAGAGATTCACGGCGAACTATTCAGAGTCAGTGATCAACATAACAGAGAGTACGCCATTTTGGAGGTGAGTGTTCACGTTGTAAAGATGAAGTTTCCAGGCGAGACTAGGATTAAACCCTTTGCGGACGTATTAAATTTGGACATGAGTATCGTACTGGTCAGAATTAATTTCCGTCGAAAGAGCAGGGATACATAACACGTAAGATTCCGATGGATAAACAAGATTTGGTACTTCTTTTGTGAACTTTTGATATATCTTTATTTAATACAGTCATCTAGTGATATGTTTTTGTATAAAAATTATGTTTTATAATTCTCCATCGTGTGGTATTTTTCAAAACATTCTCCAACATAGAGGCCTGGTTTTCGAGTGCATGTATCGCAAAAATAATTGGTTTGGTGCCTTCCGTTCCGGATCTTTCTGTTTGAACATACACTACAATCTTTACTTTTTACATTTTCACAATGCCGCAATATATGCAATTTATCATTAAGTCTTTCTTCCTTATCGGAGGTCGATGGTCTTCCTGATTTTGATTCTGCTCCATCACGAAAATCACCTACCAGTTGTGTCACCAATTTTCGGACGAACATAAAATGTGTCATAGGGGTCCTGTTCGTTTGTTTGTTTAGAAAAAGTGTAAACCGTTACATGAATGCATACAGTATAGGATTCGTATGGTTCCTTGCTGTGGTGGCTGAGACCAGACATACGACCAGAGCGGTAAATAGGCTTTGGTGGCTGAGAGTAGACATACGGCCGCAAAGGGTTAAAAGGTGGAAAAGATGGTTAAACATCTTTAATTGCCGATTGGCCAGTTGTGATGTGGAAATTCTAATGTCGCGACCTGTTAGATCAACGAAAGGAGACGAATCGAATCGTTGGAAATACTATGTGACGTTATAGATTAGGTGAAAGTTGACTTAACCACCATCTTTCTATTTATCAACGAAAAACTTCATTCTTGCTTGATCAAGCAATGTCTGTGATATATAATCGAATTAATAATTAAAACAAACATTTAATTAGATAAATATAGATTAGTAATCGGGAACGAGCCAGAAGAATTTTGAAAGTATGCGATTCAAAAGCAAAGCTTTTTCTGCGAAATATACATTTATTTTATTTACTATTAATGATCTCTAAATATTTTTAACCTAACGAAGTGTGAATACTGTAAAATAATTATTGTATAATGGGAAAATACGAGTGACCAATAATATGCATTCTTTCATTTTCAGATCAAAGACAAAAGATTGCACTTCCGTTACAACTTGAACAGCTTGAGGACCGAGGAACGCGATATATGGCTGACTGCAATAGCGGTTGACGATGGACAATGGCATACGGTCAGAGTGTCGAGATACGGATCGGCTGCAACTTTGGAATTAGACGGCGGCGAAGGAAGGAGATTCAACGAAACGTTCTCTTTCGAAGGGCATCAATGGTTATTGGTTGACAAACAGGAAGGAGTCTTCGCGGGTGGCAAAGCTGAGTACACTGGAGTTCGAACATTCGAGGTGTACGCGGATTATCAGAAAGGTAAGTTGTTCACGATTTAATATTTAAAACGCTGCGAGGACAAAAACACGAATTTTTAAAAATCTACGATATATTAAGACTTTGAAATTTCTACGGAAATTGACAAATTAATTTTCTTAAAGAAATAACTAGGCATTGTATTATTTATACTTCAGTGGTGTATAAAAATTACAATATGAAAGGTGAAGAAGGTAAAAAAATTCAGTGGAGAATATCATAAAGGAATAAATGTTATGTTCTGTTTCAACAGGATGTCTCGACGACATAAGACTAGAAGGTAAACACCTTCCTCTGCCACCTGCGCTTAACGGAACACAATGGGGTCAAGCAACTACGGCCAGAAATTTGGACAGAAACTGTCCTTCAAATAAACCTTGCGCGAATATTATTTGCCCGAATCCGTTCGAATGTATTGACTTTTGGAACGAATACGGTTGCACGTATGTATTATAAAAGTCACGAAACCGAAAAACTCTTCGAATACGTGTAAATATAGCTTTGTTAATGTTATCTTGACTGTATCCTTAGATGCGGAGAAGGAAGAATTCCATCGCCAGATAATAAAGGATGCATGGACAAAAATGAGTGCATAGATTATCCATGCTTGAACGGTGGTAGATGCATAAATCAGGACCCTCGATTCCGCTACAGATGTATCTGTCCCGACGGTTTCTGGGGAGAAAACTGCGAACTTGTGCAAGAAGGACAAACCTTGAAGCTTAGCATGGGAGCTCTGGCAGCTATTTTGGTCTGCCTTTTGATTATTCTCGGTGAGTACCCATAGAACGAACCATGAAATTTGAAACAAAAGAATAGAAAGAGGTACACTTTGAAGTAATTAAAAATAGCTCGCGTATTATTTCGCTTTTGGATTCGAATTAAACTGTAAAGAGACTCGCGATGAAATTAAGGGTTAAATTTGAGTTAGATTAGATTAGTGAATGGAACTTCATCTTAACACGTTCATCGCCCAGCGTGATTCGGCTGAGTTTCTCGCAGGGCCTAAATCCGATTGCCTAGAAAACTGGGGTAAAAAAAATATAAAGACAGCAAAAATGTTAACTTTTTATTTTTATTTTATGCATTTCATATTTATATATATTATATTTCAATGCTTATCCCATTGAATTCTTTGTAATATTCCAATTTAAAATCCTATTTAACTTTAAGAAAAAGAGCGTCACCCAAATATGGGTGACGTGAAGACGAACGTGTTAATTCAGACGAATGTAATGAATTATTAATACTGCCTTCTTTCGTGTTTACAGTTCTCGTCCTAGTATTCGTTGTCTATAATAGAAGAAGAGAATCTCATATTAAGTATCCTGGTCCCGATGACGATGTAAGAGAAAATATTATCAACTATGACGACGAGGGTGGCGGAGAAGATGATATGACCGCATTCGACATTACCCCGCTTCAAATTCCCATTGGTGGCCCAATACCGGAAATAGGTGGAAAGCTGCCGCCGTGTAAAGTACCCTGTATGTTATTTTCCTGTATCTTTCATCCGTTGTTCATACGCGTTACATTTTGATAGCTGATTAACATGAAATTTTGCATGCAATTGATCCTCAGGTTGTGAATATTTTTCAGACACACTAGGACCGGCACCAAACGTGGGCATCTTTATAGAAGATTACAAAAAGAGGGCTGACAGTGATCCAAACGCACCACCGTTCGATGATCTTCGAAATTACGCATACGAGGGTGGCGGAAGTATCGCAGGTTCATTGTCATCGTTAGCTTCCGGTATGTACTTTTGCTTCCATTTAAATAGTTCTTAGAGTAGAAAACAAAATCACATTTTTGTTCGCGGAACATATGAAGTATATCCCAATGAATTTAAATACTTGCATATCATTATATTTCAGAATATTAAATAAAGTTTAGTTTCCATTAAGTTAGGCTAATAAACGATCAATAATTTATGATAAATAGACTGCGTATTTTTATATATTTAAACAACATTCAGATATACAAAAAAAGTAGAAGATACACGCAGTATGAGAAACGTAGAGTGTACGTTAAAATGTTTAGAGAGTGAAATAGATCTCTATTTAAATTTCACTTCTTTAGCTGCACTTAAAAATTTTCATAAGAAACCACAGTCTAATCATAAAAGATACTAGCTATTGCCGGCGTTTTTTTTATAGTGCTTACTTCAAAATCGGAGGATTTTCAAACAAACTTTCATCCCTTATTTTACCCCCTTGGAGATTGATGTTCCTAAAACGTTGAAACACGTATTTCTTTATTTCTAACCAAAAAGCTAAATACCAGTTTTCATAGTGCTTGCTTCAAAATCGACGGATTTTCAAACAACCTTTCAACGCTTATTTAACCCCTTTAAGAGTGGAATATCAAAAAATCCTTTCTTAGTGGTACCTACGTCATAAAACGAATTCATTGTTCAAATTTCATGTTTTTAGCTTCAGTAGCTTAGGCTGTGCGATGATGAATCAGTCAGTCTATCAAAACATGTCTTTATATATGTATAGATCATTGAACTATTATTCAAATAACGTTAAAAAAATATAGAGCATTTTTAATAACGTTTTACAATAGAAAGATTGTTTTAAAACCACCAGGAACGGACGACGAACAGCAAGAGTACGAGTACTTAGGCGCCTGGGGCCCGAGATTCGACAAGCTAGCTGACATGTATGGACCGGAGAAGGAAAGCGAAGAAGAGGATTAAGGACATCGCAAAGAATCCTCAGGATACGTAAGCTCACACGACCGGTACACTCTCAGAGGAGTAGTGTTCGCGTGAGCTTAACAAAGCGGAGGAGAAGGATGGAGAAACGGGAAAAGTACTGTCCTCTGGGAAACGTGTGTACTCGAACGAACTTTCTGTGACAAAGACGAGCACCCAAGAACCACGACGAAACCGAAGAGGCCGTATCCGAAGTGTTTTACATTTATTATTCGAGCAAACAAAAGACCGTTCCGTTTTGTTCATCGACCACGTTTACGTGTACGTTTCCGGTCGCGTGGCGCAAACCCCCTTCCACGATTACAAAGGACGAGGCGTCGTCCGTGCGGTGTGCATGATCACGAGAGAAAGAGAGAGAAAGAAGTATCATCTGGTCAACATTTACAGAACGCAGCCGCTCGTCGATGCCGATCTCGCGATAAAGAGCTTTCTGTCTTACACCCGGTCGTAAAAGCGAACGTTGTTGCAATAAGAGTCTCTGTCGGATCAAGGCCGGTCGTTACCACACAGCGTAGGTGGCGCGTAACCCTTTGAAAGGGGTATTACCTATCTGTATAGCATGTTACGCGTATACGTAGTGAATTCGCGCGTGTCCGTTTACACGCAAGACTTTTCTATTAATAAAATAAATCTATATATGTATATTATATATATACATATACGATCCATTATTTTTAGTCACAGTCATAGTTACTATTTATCGGTACCATCGATCTCGATGTCTCGGTATTCGATCGATTAATTCTCGTTGGAGCGACAGCATCGGTTCCGCCGGAATATCATAATAATTATCAATTTACTACTGCCAGCCATGCGCGTGATCGTCGTTTTCGTTTTAGTCGTGCGCATCGATCACCAAGTGATCCTTGCGCTTTAAGGGCATTTCTCATTTTATTCGTCTTCTTAACCTCACCGTTTTACTTCACCCCGTTCCTCGTGTTAATAAAACCTCTGGGAAGATTACCCTGCGCAATTTTCTTGCGTTCCTCCTATAGAGAGAAAAGAAATATTGAGAAACGACATATTCACGGCACCTTACCGGTTCGTGAACGATCCTAATCTGGTCTATCCGTACTAAACTAGGGTTATTTAAGAAAGAAAAAGAGAGAGAGAGACACGTTTAGCTGTTGTTCGCAAATCGAGAAACATCCTCATCGTTGTCATCGTCATCGTCACCAGCATCCTCATTAATTATTGATAGTATTATTATTGATATTACGATAAATATATATATATATATATATATATTATAAATATGGATTTATAAATAAATAAATGAATAAATATAAATATATATATATACATAGAAAGAGAGAAAGAGAAAAGGGAGAAAAGAAGAAGCGCAAAGCGGAGAATAAAAGATACAGCAACGCGTGAGGCGCACGCGGAAGTCCGCGAAAACACACGAGAGTTACCGCGCGCATATGTAATTATTATAATTAATATTATATAGCGATATAAATATAAATATGAATATAAATATATATACATATATATTATATATAAATGAAAGAATCGTATACAGACGAAGGCACGTATTAAAAAGTAACAAAAAAAAAAAAAGAAAGAGCAGAAGAAGGAAAGTGAATCGTATTTTAGCGTAAGATTCGAGGGCCGGTTGTCGAGAGTAGCTCACGATTCAAATCTCGACGTAGTATTAATATTTATTTTCTTTCGACGGTCGAACCGGCCAGCAAGTTCCAATTCGGTGGATTAAAAACAGGAGAGGAAAGAAATTTAAACAAAACAAAAAAAAGCAAGAAAAACAAGAAAAAATGTAGGGAGGAGAAAAACAGAGAAAGGAAGGTAGAAGGGAGAACGGAGAGAATAACGGAGAGAAAAGAAATCGGCGAGCGTGCGAACAAGGATGCGAGAGATATAACCTTCTTCGTCGCTGCACGGGCGACGAATTCGCTGCCGCGAGTGACTTCGACGCCCGCATAAGCGCGACTCTCCGGTGGGAGCTCGCCCTCGCGACTCCCAGTAAACGAAAATATCGCTGGTGCCGCGACGTGACAAGGATACAACCGTCAACCTGGTGCATCTCCATGCGTGTGTCTCGACTGATTTGTAAAATTCTCTACGGAAATATTAATAGTCAATTTATCGGTTAGATGAAGCCCCGACGGGCCGAGTGGTCCGGGCGTGTAGTGTTAAGCACTTGTACGAATATTGTAAGTAACGTCGTGTATTTCGGTGTGCCGGTGCCGCTCGTAATGCGCCGCGATCGGCACCGAGCATCTCTGTATAATTGTCCTACCAAGATTCGTCGTCTTGCGTATCGTTTTTCCCGGCGACCTTTGTGATATTACGTTTCCCGCGCCCGTTTAATTCGACGCCCGTTTACGTCTGTTCCTCGCGAGCCCCGTAAGCATCGAGAAACACATAGAAACGTTGCTTTAAACTGCGTTCACGTTGCACACCAGGTTTCCTTTGTTTCACTACGATCAATTCGTTTCATCTTCCATCCTATTATCTTTCCGCTGATCCTTATTCATAGCAATAAAAGAGGAGACTGCGGTAATCTAAAGTTCTGACGAAGCTCAACGAATTTTTCATCTGATCGTTAATTCAACATCTTTCGTAACTGTCTGTATTATATAAGTCTTTATAATGATTTCTCGAAAGGATCATTTCGAGCTATAATTTACTCGCGGTAGCGAACAATTTTCACGAAGCTTCCGTTTCATATTGTTTGAAATATAACCGTGGCTGTTTTTTTATTAACAAGCTTCTTTTACGTCGAAATGAACTTCAGTTTTGGTTGATCGTGTATATAAAGCAATGCGTTTCTTGATGTTGGTAGGTTCGTGTCATTCAATTATCGTCGTTTCATTGTCTCACCGTCCTCCTCTGTAGTGCACCCTTTCGTTTCTCCGGCCATTCCTATCGTCGATTTCACCCCGCCAAGTAGTTTCTAAGCAGACACAGTATTCGACGGACTGGCGTTAATAGGAGGACGAACAATTTATCGTTGAGTAACTTGATAATGAGTTGAGTAGCGCGCTTGAGCGCGCACGTGTGTGTACAGTGGCAAAAAAAAAAAAAGATGATTGTCGCGCAATCATTAAAAACGACAAAAATTGAAGCAACTCTGAAAGTTCTTGGAGATTGGCTTTCTAGCCAGAAACTACAAAACGTAAATTATTTTATCTTTCAGTGGTTCCCTCCTTTAAAAAAGGATTGAAATAAAATGTTCGTTTATTGTTTGACAATCACAATGAATTACCATATTTTTGTGTTCACTATGTGAACTATTAGTTAAAATATGAAAGCAGCAGGTTGTGTTAATTTTTAATCTAAAGAATGACGGTTCCAAGTCAGTTTCCAAGATTTCACACTTGAAATGCGCGAGCTTCAACGTGACAACATGAAAATAAGCGTCTCTCCATTCGCTCGATCTAGGCACCTCGAGAAACTTGCACGATACCAGACAGGACATAGTTTAATATACCTTACGAATCGCAATCAACGAAAGATTCATATTACAAGATAAAATAAAATTTGTATACAAATTAGTTGCTAATGAATTCGCGTTAACTGTACGTAAAGCATTTCATATTCATAGTCAATGAAATGATACAAGACACCGATGAATTACACCCAGCTTGTCTCAATTGCGAGGTTGCATGTTCATTGAATATGCTGGCACTTTCGACGAGCTATATTTTTTGAAACGCATTTTTTACGCCACCGTTAAAGCGGAAGCAGTTCGTAAGGTATGAAAGGAATGTGGTTAGAAACACTTTGTCCATCGAACGATTGATATGTCAGATTTGCCTGAAAAACGATTCGTAACGATTTTACTTGCCGCTAACGGAGCGTACTTATTTTCAAATTGAAGCTACGAAGGAGAAAAGAAATCGTTAACATGACGTTAACCAAATAAGAGAAAAGAGATTGCCGAGACGAAGACGTTCCCTATTTTCATTTCATAAGATCATTCTCGTGGTTGGTCGAAAACAACGGTTACTTTCAAGTCTTAGAAGCTTATGAAGCTTCTTTTTTAATCTTCAAATTAAGAGAAAAGATTATCAATGAATATTTGCAAGTTTCCCTTGTATTCGTCACGAGTAGAAACATGTTCTTCATTTCTTAATCTGTTCGTTTCTCAATGTTCTGAACGTATCATGAATGACGATCGTGAGCATAAAAAGAGCGAAGTCTGTAAATTTTTTAGAAAAGTTGTAAATGCCTGGCATTCATTTTACATTACTCGTACCTTTTTTGTACGTTAACTTCGCACGAATCGTGGGAGAATAATTTGTCACCCGATACAAACTGATTTCGTCGAATCAAACACACTGTTTGTACGTAAACGAAGGAAAAAACAATACCTGCGACGAGACACCACCAATTTATCGTAAAACGTGAACACATGATCGTTCTAAAACTCGATTTCCTTGTGAACAGTAACACATTCGTGGAATAATCAGAAATTCACATATCTCGAAAACGATGAATACCACAGCCATTGAGTTGCTCCAACGAATCAACAATCAGCGTCAAACGATTCGTATTAAGTTAAGGTGCCGTTCGAGGCACGCACAGCTCAACTTTTTTACCGAGAACGAGTTAGCACGCGAACAGGATGATCGAGAAGCGTATAAAAATAAAACGGGAAAGGAAAGTTGAAAACGAAAAAACGAAAAAGGAATGAGGTGAGCGTACTTACTTGTCCTTGAGGTTTCACTGCCAGTGTCAAGGCCGGAAGTAAGACGCGGCTCGAACTGTCCGGTTGAGGCGTGCGAATCCACGCGCAAGATGAGAGAAACAGAAGGCAAAAAGGAGAGAAGGAAAACGGAAAAAAAAAAAAACAAAATTTCGCGTTACGAAAGACGAAAATGGAGGCGGCCACGCGAGCTCATCCTACATATCTGTAAAACCTTTTTTCCAAGCACTGCCCAAACACGTGCACAAAAAGCAAAAGGTAGCTCGTGCTCTTCGATCTCAGAAATCGATCACGATTCACACACGGGGCGGAGGAAAGTTAATTTTACAACGGCACTAGCCTAATGCTCAGCGACGACGAAAGCTTCTCCCCTGGGTACGAAATTCTTTCTTGCTCTCTCTCTTTGTTCGTTTCGTCGCCATTCGAACGCTTTTCAACGAACAACACGCATTGTGCCGCGGTCACGAGCGAGCCGAAACACGTCTGTGTGTAACGAAAAAACGAAACACGTTGCTCGTGTAAATAGAAATATTCGGTTGGTCACGCGTACTTTGAGCACTGTCACGCGGTTTCAGTTTGGCTCTTCTCAAAACATCGACTTGCAATTGCACTTCGTAAACGATTCTAGTCAACGCGTTAAAATATTAGCATCTTCTAGTTTGTATTAATTACCGTACGAATGATTAATTATTAATCAATGTCTTAATTTTTATTTTAGCTATGTTTCAAATGTTAGACGTTCTGTTAAAAATAATTCTTTTCGCTTGTAAACGTCATTTTTGTCAAACCCTTTAATTTAGCGTTTCAAATGTATGAAATTTGTGCGTCGATTAAATTGTCGGTGTGCTGTGCATCCAATTTGAATATTTCTAAACACGAAGCGAAGATTTGTTCTGTACCGCGTTGGTTAATGTTCCCTGTCCCCAGCCCCTTTCGAAGGTATCTATAGTTTAAAAAAATCGAGGCATCGGTGCGGTGCGAGAAAGGAAAGGAAGGAAATGTTAATCGAGGAAAAATTGCGAAAGCACGCGTGAGGAGCCGACTAATTGTATTTGACGATCAGCGAGAATGGGAAACCATTTGTAATATACACACTTCGATGACAGAATGATTGTAACGCTGCCACTGAACACATCCCGTGTAGTACAATTTACCGTATATATAATATTTCACAGTATACTGGTACACTCCGTATTATTAATTGAATTGATATTTATTAACGATTAATTATTACATTATTACCACTATATTATCTATACCATTTGTACTTTGCATTTCAGTTCGAACGAAATAAATGCCTTCTTTTTCATAAAAATAAAACGACCGTTGTGTTTTGAATTAGCAAACCGTAAACGGATCCCTTTCGATTTTCGAGCGAAACCTTCGATTTAATTAGTGACACTGAATCATTGTACATTATAATTATAACATGGGGTTCTTAAATACGAAAGAAACGACAGAGAGAAGTAACAAACTTGTTTGACACGAAACAATACACGCGTTTGGAAGCATTTAACCAGTTAACTGCGTTCGACCTGTATACGCGTCAATCGAAATCTTTATCCCGATGCGGTTAACGTGTATACACCGCGTGGAAAATAAAAAATTACCATTCAATATAAACGCTCAAAATTTCAGTAAAATGCAATACAAATATTATTTAGTGGTATGTTTCCGTTATATTACCAGTAAGCCTCAATTGATTTTAATTACGCGCCCCGTGAGGAACTTTTAAAAATAAATCCCGCGATTAACTGGTTCATTTTATTTCGTAACATTTATACATATTAGCGTACTGAGTTTAAAAAAGTTACTTGTGCTCTATTGTATCGATAAAGAAGAAACATTAATATAAAATAGTAATATAAAATGATGAAAAGTTTCGCGTTCACGGTATAATCAGCCATTTTGATGCAATAAACTCGAAGCAGGTAATTCAATGTTCGCATTCAAATATTCAGCTATTAATTCTTAAAGTCAACTGCAATCAATAAAAACTTATGCATAACGAAGAGGTTAGTGATAGTGACACACGAGACACGAATGACGTTGAAACAAGTGAAAGGATGAAATGGGTACTTGAAAGTCGTCGAGAACTTGTCGAAATTACGTAAATATCACCATTATACCATGCGATTCTAAAAATATTTCATACACCTTCCTCTGTTGACATAGGTCTACGTCATATCGATTTACGAAACTATTTGTTACTATTGTTTCGACTTTTACTGCGTTTCCTTCTACGAACTTTACACCGACATCCTTTCGTCTCATCGTTAAGGAATGGAAATTCTTGTTGCAGTCTTGCCCACAGTTTTTCTTGTACATGATTTGCAAAAGGCGTTACTCCATAGTCTCTACACCACAAATATGTTCAATTAATAACTACAATCTAAATCTCATTGCGGTATTTCTAAAAAATAACGTAGAAATATTGCGTGCACATTTTGATTTTAGTTAACCCCTTGCCTTATGAATCGAACGACGATTGTGCGTGCCATTTTTGATGAAAGCTTTTCTCGTGAGTTACGACCAAAAGCAGTTTGTGCGCAAACTAGTTGACATTAATAGTACTGCATTTACTATTTAATAAAACCATAGAATTTGATAATTATATTTCATTTCATTTTTATTAAAGAAATGTATTAATTTTTTTATTTCATATAATATTTTTATGTTTATATAACAGGAAAAGCGAAAATTTTCAGTCGTTTAAATATTTGGTCTATAGAATTTATTGCGTGAATAACCCATAAGTAAATAATGTATAATATATTAGTCAAAAATTTTATTTAAAGCAGTATTGTTTTATTGTTAACATTTTGAACCAATGACTGGAAATTAAAAATTTTCAGTCGTTTAAATATTTGCTCTGTAGAATTTATTTTGTGAATAACATATAAGTAAATAATGTATAATATATTAGTCAAAAATTTTATTTAAAGGGGTATTGTTTTATTACTAACATTTTGAACCAATGACTGAAAATTAAAAATTTTCTAATGTGCGATATTCCTCGAAACAATTAGAAAACTTCCAAACTTCCCGGAGTTGTTCCCGTAGGACGGAACAACGTGTCTGACTAGAGTTTTCGCTTTTGCCCAGAAAAAGTCATCACGTGTCTTATATGAGGTTCTCATTTTAAGCAAAGAAGTAGGATCACGTATCCCACACGTTGTTTTAAGGCAAAGGTTTAATTAAAACACTTCTGATGATTGCAGTTAATTTCTTTGATTATACAAGAACAAAAAAAAATAGAAATAATAAAACAATAAGGAAATTCATTGTCAAATACCTCAGAATGGTGTAGTCCACGGCATCCGTGATGTGAAGCGTGATTAGAAAAAACGCAATTGCCACAGTGTAAGTCAACACCACTGCCAGAGACTTGTTTGTTAGAAATGAAACCGCTGCATCGTCCAATCCGAACCGTCGAAGTGACTGTTTATCGCAAAATGAAACATAAAGGTTACAAAGTTCATATTTATCTGTCAAACAATCAAATTCTTAAACGCATCCAACTCTTGAAATTACTGGTTTAACCCCTTGCACTATTTTGACGAGTCTGACTCGTGATGAAAATTTTAGGTCAAACATGGATGTCACGAGTCGGACTCGTTGTTCAGTTCCAGACCAAACATGAATATCACGAGTTTGACTCGTACTCGACATTTCAGGCCGAACATGAATATCACGAATCTGACTCGTGGTCTTAATTTGCAAAATTGATACTTAATTGTTTATTTATATTGTGTTTTTCAGTTTTAAGTTTAATATTAGTGAGATAATCAGAAAACTTATTTGAGCTCAAATACTACTACCGCGGATTTGCTTTTACATATTTTTATTTCGTTATTAATTAATTATATTATTATTACTTATTCAGAATTCGTTTTAATCTTATGTGATAATTAAAGTATATATAAAAGTTTTTGATTCAAATTCATTTGCTCGTCCTTCACCGCGACAATTGAGGCAGCCACGTTTGGCCTGACTTTTTCCGAGGTTCCGAATAGTGCAAGGGGTTAAGTTTTAATATGATGCAAAATATCGAATGATAGAATTACGTGGTAAAAGTTCGATGGTATAGTAGTCGTTAAAAGCACGTCGATCGGTGTCCACATGCAAGCCAAAGCGAATTCCAAGATGAATGCTGTAGCTAAAAACTGAACACAGTAAATCGAAGCTAAAGTGAACAGATAAACGAAGGTACTGTACGAAATATACTTTTAAGAAGTGAATTATAGATGTCGATCAGCACTAACCTCGTACAGAACCAGAAAAACCATGTTCGGCTCGCGCAAAGACTGCGGGAACAGCGTGGAATTGATGATAATAACGTATATACCAGTAATAAAGAAAATTGAACTGCATGGTGGTCTCAGTACGATGGATTCGCACTCGTCGTCTTCTATGGCGTCAGTAAAACAGGTTCGAAAAATCGGATGTCCGAAAGCGTTTAACAGGAATGCCCAAATCGAATAAAGCACCTTTGTCATTTTACTTGTTACCGTCTGCTTTTAAAATGTAAAACACGGGTATTTTACACGAATTATTACGGAGAATTGGTTAAAAAGTATTTGACTGATCGATCCACGATCTATCTCGAATTATCATTCGATTGTCACTATTCGATAGTCGAAAAATAAAATGACACTTTTTGATCGTTAATACTTGATCTGTTTAACCTCTTGACGCCCTTGGCCACATATGTAGACATTTAGTATTTTATAATTATAACGCTCACCGGGCACAAATGTGAACGTTAAGTTTTTTCGTGAATTTTTATTGTTTTCCCAATTCTTTTTGCTTTTTGTATCCCTATTAATTATGAAACGAATAAATCATAATAAACGAAAAAATTAAATCATTCTTTTTCTTCCTACAAAAAATCGTCCCTGAAGAGATTAATGAACACAAAATTAAATGAAAATGTAAACTCATGAATTATAAATATTCCGTAACACCTAATGTGATAATGGTTTTATCGGCAGCATTCGAAACATAAATGCAGTAAATATAATTTAAATTTTTGAAGAATCGTGGATTCCAGGATATTAAAAAACTGACTTTATTAAAAGTATACATGTACACCAATATGCTTATAAAACCAGGTACAAAAGGACAAATTATCATTGAGATTACGTTCCCGATTGTTGATTTTCGCTTGCGGAATCTCTGCTGCACATAAATTTGTATACGAACCAATCCGTCACTTCTGGATTTGCAAAGCTGATCTTTTTCCTTTTACAATTACAAGCATCCCAAATTCCGCTGCTTTGTTCCCTAAATACCAATCATACACTTATTATTATGAACATTAATCAGACTACAATAATTGGTTCACTACTTTAAAATACATATGTATATCTATCTGGTATTGGAATACAATTATTCTTTTATATGAATACAAGGTGTTTTAAAAACATCTGTTTCAACCTTTCAAGTGTATCATGATAATAATAAGAATTGTTGGTCCATAAATGCTTTGTCAGCAAATTCATAGCCTTTTAACCAAAAATATTAACATGATTTCAATTCGATTAAGTTTATAAGGTATATATACCTTAAGTAAACATTTTTCATGGTTAGCTAGATTTCTCTACATTAATATGCCAATTTCTTGCAGCTGAATATTTATAATAACTTATTAATACAACTGTCTGAGCGTCTAAGTTTGTAAAACTATAACATAAACAGTAAAGGATTTACAAATGTGTTCCCACCCACAACTAATCATACGCTTGCTTAATTTACAGCCAAAGAAGCTTTGTATTATAATTATGAAGTGAAGCTACTATTAAATAATTATTTGCATCACGAAGGACATTAAATTACATTTTGTTTTCGGTATTAATAATTTCTGAAGTACCCCGTAGAAATAAAAGCAATATTTTTCTGAAGAAATCCAAGTCGTTGAAAATTATTTTCCTGCGAACTAGTAGTGGAATTTAAGCTAAGATAACATTCTTTACATCACGTAAAAAGCATGCAAAACGAAGCAATGAGATGGTCCAACAGATTGTCGTTTTCGTAGTTCAAATACGATCAAGTCTTATATCTGAAGCTCTTTATAACATAAATGTCTTATGAAACTAAACATTACTGGTTCACTACTTGGCCCAAATGTCCAAAATTGCATCCAAAGACTCGGTGGCATCGAGCATCCAGACGAAAGACAAAATGGACATGCAAAAGGCCATATGCATCGCTGCACAGTCTTTCGCCATGTAATACGCGAACTCAGTTAAACACGAGTAACGACTTAGACCCAACACTGAATTTAGCCACAGCAACTGTAAAAAAGGAGGTTGCCATTCTGATACAAATTTGTAAAACACGTGAACGGTTCATCGCAATGTAAATGTTTAACTTTCATCCCGCTTCGTCATGAATCGAAGTAAAAGTTTAGTTTACATTTGGTTTAACAACATATAAAATCCATTAAGAGATTAGATTTGCTTCGAAGAACTCACACATTTACTGGATTCTTGAGTTAAACAATAAATAACGTGTACCATCGGCACCCAAATGGCTCGAGTGGATAAATTTGTGGTTAATGCTGCCACCAACATCTGTACAAACATTTAAAGATATAAATATTACGATTTGTACACATTGGGGTAAAAAGTATTACACTACAGTTACTAAAAATTGTTCTTACTGCTAAAGCATAACTGTACGATTAAATATTGCACTGGCAATATTCTTACATGTTGAAGTAACTTTATAGAATACGAAGTCCTTTCGATTCGGTTCACTAACGTAACTTGTCACGAAATAATTAAATAATGGAGCATTTCTCGCAATATCTCCTATGTATTCATGTCTTTTTCTTTTGGAAACAATATCTTTACAGAATCTATTTAATTTTAACTAATGAATGACATTATATCCGCATGATGTCTCAAATCGTCCGTAGTGTTTGAAGTTTGACAGTTGTATATAAATTTAATGGCTAATTATGCATCATACGTAATAAAATAAATTATTTGTTAACATCTTGAACATCAATGCTTACTTCATAAATGTAAAGTAGTTGAATCGGCGGTTCTTTCAGTGTCCTGGGCCAAAGTTTATACTCGGCAAGGAGGCAGAGCACAGAAAATGTGAAAAGTACAGACGCATAAGACGGATCGAAGGGGGTGCTGTCGTCTTCATCGAAGCATAAACCAATTATGCAAATCTGTCGCAGATGGGTGTACATTCCCGTAGCCACCACTGCTATCCAATGAGGATTGATATTTCCTAGATATTCCTTCACTGTGTCCATCACCTGATGACAAAATAATTCCAGAACACGTTAGCTTTTCATCTAGCTAATTAACTTTCCGTTTAGCATTTCTTGTTATTTCTAGAAAATGCGTTTTGAAAAACAGGATATCTTTAACGAAAGGTATAAAATAATCGCGTTTCTAAATATCTACATACTAGCTGTGGAATAGCTAAATATAAATTAACAGTTAAAATACAGAACAGCTGTTTATTGCGAACGGCAAATATCTTCAGAAAGCAATGCTCAAACTACATTCTTTGTACAGAGAACAGAACGTTATCTTTCTCGATTGAATGCGAAAAGAGGTCTTAAGAATCATAGAAAAGCCACCATAGACTACTGAATAAGACTGGAGATCGAAAAGATGTAAAGGCAAGGGATAACGTACCGTTGAATATTCGTCTGTAAGATCCAGAAATGTGTTTGTGATAAGAAAATAACATGAGGAATATTTTGTTCTATTGCTTTCCTATTTGACGTAGTACCTCTGAAAAAAAGAACTTTTTCATGCACAAATGATGTGCTGTCAAATGAATGATCCTTTTCGAGCTATAGCAACTATTGTTACTTTTAAATCAATTGTTCACGCTGCTAATTTAACATTTTTATATGTTTTGTCACTCATCAGCGGGTTAGGTTATAACATTTGTCCCGCGAACATAACAAAATTCAATGCCTTCTCGGATTTGTTGACATGGCAGTGAATGTGACAATTTCATACCGGTAACTTAATAACACCCGTCACTTTAACGAACAATCAGTTGAACAACATAGATACGTGTTGAAAATATCCTAAATTACCTAGAAAAAAAACAAACATCCATCACAAAATATAATCGTCTAGACCCAAAAGAACAGTGCTAAGCCGTCGCTAATAACCAGAAGGTTGATGCGACATTAAACACGAATTAAAAAAAAAAAAACATATTAGGTTTGAATAAAAACAGATTAAATACTTAAATTTAGAATTTCGATTGAAAAGATATTACACTCAATCTGATAAGTTATATTATTACACTAAACTGTGTATGTTATTTTATCAATATTTTATTATGTTCATCGTGTTCGATTATCGCATGAATTTGTTTTTAATAGTTACTAGTATTAATTAATTAAAATAACGAGCTTCATTTAGCACATATTAACATTAAAGATACACTGAAAGGGAAAGTTCTTAAATTTCTTAAAGCTCTTCTTAAACCATGTTACTAAACCTTAACATCAGTTAAACAAAATTTCCAATCGAATCAGTAGTAACAAAATAATCTAAGCCGTTCATATTTTTAATCCACTCTGTACATTATAAACAATTAAAATATTAATTTCATAGGTTCACTAATCAACAAAGTAAATAATAAATACAAGAAAAATACGTATATTTATTCTTTCACTCATTTCAGCTTCTCACTAATATCATTGATATTAACAACTTCGTAACAATTTTTCAAAAATCGTTTCATTGCGAAATTACTTACGTGAAAAAGGGTCAGCCTTAGGTGCCACCCTTGGTTATGGTGTTTCCCAAAGAGGCTTCATTTTCTGAAACGGAGTCATTTTACTTCAGCATCACACACTCATACATAATGCAGTACATTTGCCGATAGCTTTTCCTCTTGTCAGCAAGAGAACAAACGGCTGGGAATAATACACTATTTCTTTCGCGTCAGGATTCCCGTGGCAATAGCAGTTAATCATGTTTACGTATTTTTAATAACAGAAATTACAATACAGTGAACACGTATCGTTCGGTAAATGCTTGAAAAAAAAGTTAAGAAACGCTAGAGTTTACTTAAACTGAAAATAAAAACAGAAAATAAAACGATTCTTTGTTAGAATTGAATACCCTAACTCTTAGTAACAAATAGAGTAATTTAAATAGCTTGTATCCTTCATATTTAATTATTTGTCATTAGACTGTAGATTTTTATGCAAATTTAAATTATCATAAAGATATACTTATACAGAAGTGAAATTTAGACACAAATTCATTTTATTTCCAAATTTTTATAATTTGCAATTTACTTTAGATATTTTTTACACTTTATGTGCATTCCTAGGCATTTCAATTTCCCTTAAATACATAAAAATCTGCAGCCTATTTATTATTTCAACCTGATTTTGTCGTAATAATTCATTTTTCAGGATCTACATTTATAAAATATATTATAAGCATATAACACATAAAAAAATATCCTTTAAAACTTAATCGTAGCTGCGATATAAAAAATAATCGTGTAATCGTTTCAATGATACACAACGTATTAATAATGTCTAGCAAAGCAAAACAAAGATTAATAGCAGCAGAATGATCAAAGCTGCTAGAGGTGGATTTGATTTGATGATTCAAAGACCGTAGTAGATTCAGACAGGATAGAACAGACGGAGAACTTTAGTCAAAGGAAATGCTGGGCCATGAGACACCAGGAAATTGTCCTTCCCAGTCTCAAATCCTTTTCCCTGTTAATGACATTTTGCCCGCTGTAGAAAAAAGTGATCAAAGGAAGCTACAAAGGTTGTTGAAGGAATTAAAATAAATTTGGGAAGAAACTAAAATAGATAAGATTTCTTACCCAAAATCAAACAAAAAAATTAAATAAGTATTCGACAGGAACTGAGTATAGTACTTTTCCTTTTTTTTTTTTAATATTTTACACGATTGATTTATGATAATGAAACTTCTTACTTACAATACTTCTCCCAATCATCTTATCGTTTCTCAAATTAGCCTCCTTTCATTAAATATTCAAATAATTGAAGAAAACAAGTTTCACGTTTTTTTTTCCTACGACCACCTCTACAATTTTTAACCGCGTTCCAGTTTATCTGATCTCGTTAATATTCATTACAATTATTCGAAGGATACTATCGATTATCACACCGTTTGAACGTTTTACGGTATCGAACTTGTGACTGAAAATCCTTTCGTTGAAACGAGAGATAAAGTAGCCTGATATAATGGAGAACATGTCCTTAGAGGCAGAAGATTATCCAAGACAATGGTAGCTATGGCGACGGCACAGTGTACCGAGGAAAAGTACATTCGTTTCTTGGCTTTCCGACTTCAGTATAAGGGTGGCGAATCGAACGGATGGGTGGGTGAGGGGGTTGAAGGCGTAGAAAGAAACTCGACCGAGTAATAGTTGGCGGTAAGAAGAAAAGGAATTCTTTTCCGTTCTCCAGCGATGAGAACTCGGCCACTTTAACCCGCCTTTTCTCTTTCAACCGTTCAGAAACTTTCTTTAGGAAGCATCTAGCCATTCCTTCCACGCATTTATTCTATCGCTTATCAGATCACGTTCTGAACCCACCATTATTTTTCGAGTGAATTAATACGTCGTCAAGGTAATGCTCGAAAGACGATGCTAGTCTATGGACAGTAGTTGTTATGTTTGGTATAGTAATGTAACAGAATTAAATTTCGTATACTGTAACAAATGTAAAAGGCTAGTATGTGGACAGTAGTTGTTATAGTTGGTATAATAATGTAACAGAATTAAATTTCGTATACTGTAACAAATGTAAAAGGCTAGTATGTGGACAGTAGTTGTTATGTTTGGTATAATAATGTAACAGAATTAAATTTCGTATACTGTAACAAATGTAAAAGGCTAGTATGTGGACAGTAGTTGTTATGTTTGGTATAATAATGTAACAGAATTAAATTTCGTATACTGTAACAAATGTAAAAGGCTAGTCTATGGACAGTAGTTGTTATAGTTGGTATAATAATGTAACAGAATTAAATTTCGTATACTGTAACAAATGTAAAAGGCTAGTCTATGGACAGTAGTTGTTATAGTTGGTATAGTAATGTAACAGAATTAAATTTCGTATACTGTAACAAATGTAAAAGGCTAGTCTATGGACAGTAGTTGTTATAGTTGGTATAATAATGTAACAGAATTAAATTTCGTATACTGTAACAAATGTAAAAGGCTAGTCTATGGACAGTAGTTGTTATAGTTGGTATAGTAATGTAACAGAATTAAATTTCGTATACTGTGACAAATGTAAAAGGCTAGTCTATGGACAGTAGTTGTTATAGTTGGTATAGTAATGTAACAGAATTAAATTTCGTATACTGTAACAAATGTGAACGTACTGTATAGGGCGTGCATTTTAGTGCATTTTATGCAGAATGTTTAGAGGAAAAATAGTTTCCTCCATAATGATCGAGTATGCACAGAAACAAATCTATCAAACGTTTCAGTAAAATATTTATTTCACGTTAATCTATTGTAATGACAGCTTTTTTACATGTAGGCAATCAAATACTATTGAACAATGCATTTTTTGAAATGCTATGATTGCATAAAATCTTTAAACAAATATAAAATAAATATAAATATATATGTGTGTGTGTATATATAAAAAATAATTGATGGGAATTTAACAATTATTTAATATTACGAACATTATTTCAACATATACCATGGTACATCGAATGCTTCATATTTTCGTTCTGGTTTAACGACTGATGCATAGATAAGTTCTTACCACCGTGAAGCATGTTAGCAACACACTTGGGAAAACTTTAGTACAAGGTCTACGCGTGAAAGTAAATCTGTATCGTAGTATTCTAATTATGCGGGCGTTCATACCATTAAAGTATTTGTAAACAAGACTCTTAACTAGTAATTTAAATATGCACAAAAAAAGTGTGTGTTTTACGTTACGCTGTTAATTATTATTAACATTTGTTAACACTAGATTTACAGACATTTCTTGTGCATTTATTTCTAATATATATGTATTAAGAAATAGGTATACAGCATACAGAATGTGAAACTCCAGAGCTGAGAGACAAATAAATAAATGTCAACAAAAATTATTGGGAAGAATAGTAATTGTTTTTGCAAATTTT
>JAOPTO010000627.1:0-12738 GCA_033822845.1 Tetrapedia diversipes | reverse complement strand
TTAACACGTTCTGTGCCACGTGTACCACCGGTGGTACACGCAGTCATATTTATTTAATGCGCTGAAAGCATATATTTTATTACAAATATAATTCTGTAAACTATATTTCTACCTAAAAAATGAAGCATTATACAAGATGCAGTATAGAGCAAAACACATAAGTTTATTTAATTGTTATATATACAATAATTAATAATTACATTCAATGGTGCATTTAGTCAAAATATCAAATGGCCTGAACGACAAGTCAGGTAAAAACGGCTTGGCACGGAACGTGTTAAAAAAATAGAACCACTAATATGTAATTATTGTAACGTAATGATATCAACCGATCATCTACTATTTTTAAATGCAAAGGGTCCAGAGACAAAAATACAAAATAACATTACCAGCGACCCTAACATCAAAGAAACATGTTGAAAATATCTTAAATTACCTAAAGGAAACAAACATCTATCACAAGATACAACCATCTAGACCCAACAGTACTAAGTCGTCGCTAATGACCAGAAGGTTGATGCGACATTAACCTTTTGAGTGTTATGGACGCATATATGCGCCTGACGGAAGTTGCTGGTAGGGACTAGGGACGCATATATGCGTTTGTCAATTTTTGTATTCGTTCACCTTATGACCATTTCCGTGGCCACACATTTCGACGTTAACCTTTCAATGCTGACGAAAGTTGCTAGTAGGAACCATGGACGAAAATATGCGTTTGCCAATTTTGTCGATCTTTCGCTTACTGCAACGCGATTGTTAGTGTACGAGTAACAATACTCCGTCTCCAACGATAGCGCACCGTCCCTTCGAAGCGCTTAGGTCAAGAGTATTCAGCGCTCAAACGGTTAAACACGAATTAAAAAAAAAAAAAAAAAAAAGGAAACTGAACGTCATTCCATCGCTAACGTTACCATTACCCAGTCTCGCGAGACGATTTGCATGCGTTCCACTATCAGACGCGAACTTAGTGGCCGACAGAGGATGACATCAACGGTCAGAGAGCAAGAAGCGATCCGTACGAAACTATTCGTGTCAACGCGTTCGATTTTTCTCCTCCACGCATCATGGACACCACCACCACCTCTCCCCCCTCCCTCCCCTTCACGCGACAGATATTTCTCGACGTATGCCGGTCGTGAATATAATTATTTATGAGCTATAATTGCAGATAATGCAGGGTGTGCCGGCAATTATTGAGCAATTTCACGCGATCCCGGTCGCGGCTAGGTTGCTTCGCGCGAAATAAATTGCCGCGCTTGAAGATCGCGAGATAAACGCATTAATTCATCGCGAAAGAGGGCGAAATTGTCGGGGCTTATTGAATTATGGCCACCGGGATAATTCAATTGCCGCCGCGTAATGCAGTATTGACCGCGGCCGTCTGAAGTAACGATCCCCGGGCCGATTCGATGTCCGCTTCCAATTGCAGAACGAGACGACATCGACCCCGCTCTTTATCTGTCCCTTCGAGTGTAACGGATTCCTCGAAGTTCAGGTTAGAGTATCCACGCTGTTCCATGGCGAATTTTAACAATTGAACTGCGAGTATATTTCACTGCCAACTTACGCGTGCTCCGGGCGTTTTCTCGTGAACCGCGCGGGATTTTGGTCGTTCAGTAAATTTGTGGGAAAAAAGAATGCCAAATATTGTCTAGCAACGCAACAACATACATATAATGTCCCACATACATGACGTGTATGCGTGACATTGTATATAATTTCAATGTAATTATACAATACCCGCTATCCACCACAAATCTACTAAATACGTATTTTTACTGACAGACTGCGAAAAACGTAAAAGTACGTTGCCCGCACTCCAAGTGTTAAGTAGGGAACGGGAAACGGGTAAGTATCGCGCGTCCGCGAAAAGTTGGTTGACCCATGGAACGCGGATCTGATTGGTTCTAGCGTCTATAAGCACACCTTTCCTAAGGCTATTATAGAAATAGGGTACACGTGTTTTTGTTATTGGTTGAAATGATGACGTCGACGATCGCGTTTTCGTGACGGAATGCGTCCCGATGCGTCCTAAAAGTTGCAATGTTAAAAATCACCTCGAGAAAAAATAGAACAATTCCTATATCTCTACCGTTCCACTATCAATGCGTCTGACGCAAACGGCAATGCACGCGTTCAGACGTCGACGGTTGCGTTTTCGTGACGCAATGCGTCCGATGCGTCCTAAAAGTTGCAACGTTAAAAATCACCTCGAGAGAAAATAGAACAATTCCTATATCTCTACCGTTCCACTATCAATGCGTCTGACGCAAAAGGCAATTACACGCGTCCAGATGTCGACGGTTGCGTTTTCGTGACGCAATGCGTCCGATGCGTCCTAAAAGTCGCAACGTTGAAAATCACCTCGAGAGAAAATAGAACAATTCCTATATATCTACCGTTCCACTATCAATGCGTCTGACGCAAAGGGCAATGTACGCGTCCAGACGTCGACGTTCGCGTTTTTGTAACGCAATGCGTCCCGATGTATCCTAAAAATCGTCTTAAGGGAAAACAGAACAAATCCTACATCTCTACCGTTTCATTGTCAATGCGTCTGACGCAAAAGGCAATTGCACGCGTCCAGACGTCGGTGGTCGCGTTTTTGTGACGCAATGCGTCCTACAAATCGTCTCAAGGAAAAACAAAACAAATCCTACATCTCTATCGTTTCATTGCCAACGCGTCTGACGCAAAACGCAATCGCTCGCGTCAGACGCTTGCAGGGAATTCCGCCTTTACGGTTCCCTCTTAATACGCGCGCAAGCTACCACGAAGGAATTTGAAAAGACACACTCGCATACAGTGCCGATCCCACGTAAATTTGCATAAACTTTCGATAACGCTTCGCCCCCCCATCGCGCGGCAGACGCGAGCCGGCGACTATTACACGCCATTAAACGCGACGCCGTGCGCGCAACCTTTCCGCCGTCGCGTCGCGGCATTGGACGCCGAGGCTGGCGTCCGCGAACAATAAACGCGTGGGTCGCGAGCCGAGCCGCTTTTACCGTCGCCTTTTTATCTGCTCTGACACGTATTTGGATCGTGCGAAAATTTGTGACGCTACTTAAGCACGATCTTGATAACAAGCGGCCGATTATTGAGACATTGGACAACGGTAAATTATGGACTAGTGGCGTTTCTGATAGTCGTTTAAGGTATGAATTTTAAATGACGTTTCAAGATCCCAGATCGGCGCTTTTTTTAAGCGAAGTTAATCGATCCGCTCGATGGTCGAAGGCACTTTTCACGAAGGTCGGTGTAACGGATGTGACGTGCAGAGCTGATCCGGTTAGGATCGGATTTAGGTTGAATTTGGGATTGATTTGAATTTGGTTTGAATTTGGGTTAGGCTTTAGTTGTTTTGAGTTTAGATTTCAGTTAGATGCAAACTGAGTTTCAGTTACATTTGGAGTGCGGTTAGGATCGAAAGTAAGTTCTAATTGGATTTCAGCTAATTTCAAATTACATTTACTTTGGATTCAGTTGTTTTCATTTTAAGTTTGAATTAGATGCAAATTAAGTTTCAGTTAGATTTGGAGTGCGGTTAGGATCGAAAGTAAGCTCCAAGTGAATTTGAATTAGGTTTCAATTGAATTTCAGCTAATTTCAAATTACATTCGCTTTGGATCGTGTAGTTTTGAGTTTAGGTTTGAATTAGATGCAAACTGAGTTCTAGTTATATTTAGAGTACGGTTAGGATCGAAAGTAAGTTCTAATTAGATTTCAGTTAATTTCAAATTACATTCACTTTGGATCGAGTTGTTTTGATTTTAGGTTTGAATTAGATGCAAACTGAGTTCCAGTTAGTTTTGGAGTGCGGTTAGGATTGAAAGTAAGTTCCACTTGAATTTGAATTAGGTTTCAATTAGATTTCAGTTAATTTCAAATTGCATTTGCCTTGGTTTAACTTCGAATTCAAGTCGAGACTAGATGGAGTTTTGATCAAGCTTCAAGCGGTGCAAGATTTATAGCAATGCTTGTACACGATCTCGACTAACCACTCATTGTCGGTAATATATGATCACCTTTTGTACCTTTTTGGAAAGTTGAACCTGTTCAAAAAAAGAAGTTTCCATTTTTAAACGTTTTCGATCGCTTTACCCCACGATCGAATTCATTTCGCTCGAAGGACACGGTAAATGCACCCTATCGGTTGAACCTCTCTCGCGTTAGGTTTCAGATAGCGCGAAAATTGCCCGAGTACTTGAGCCATTATCTCAGCCGAGCGATCGATGATTGAGACATTGAACGTGAAGTATTGGCCAACACTCCGACATTATTAATTCAAGGTCCGAACTTCGGTAGGTGTTCGAGATTGCTTAAACCGCCTGCTCGTAACCGGTAATAATTTTTGTAAGGTTATTGATTTTTTCGATAGCTCTCTTTTTTCTTTTAAAAACTCAGCAATTACAGTGGTGCGTAACTCCTGACTCATGAATTTATTATTATTATTCTTTTTTTGTTTCTTTTTGTTCTTTCGCGTGCTCATTTCACTCGTGTGACTGTCTACTTTTACTTTTATTTTCTTTCTTCCGTCGTAACAAAGCGTTTACCTCGTTGAAACACAGAGCAAAGATAATTAGACAACTACAGAAAAAGAGACTCTTTCTCCCCCTAAATGTGGAAACTGTAGTTGCTCAGCCAAACATTTGGGCTTGCAAATGTATTTTTATTTTCTTGAAAGACTGTAATTTAAAAGTGCAAGGCAATGTAGTCATATAAATTAATGTATCAAGCAAATGTTATATATATATATTCAGCAGAAATAAACCTCATACCAGGTTTTAAATGCTTCAATAAAAATGTTGAACTAATAAAAAGAACAATGTAATTTCGCTGGGTTTTTTGGAGGTGCATGTTGGTATGAGTGGGCGATGAGTGAAAAATAGATGAGTGTGGTGTGGTGTCGGGTAATAGAGATATATATTAAAAACTCAACATTTGCAATAATATTAAACTCAACAGTTAATAGCGTATCCTATTTAAGCTGGTGTACATAATAATTATAATATTAAACTCAACAGTTAATAGCGTATCCTATATAAACTGGTGTACATAATAATTATAATATTAAACTCAACACTTAATAGCGTATCCTATTTAAGCTAACATACATCATAAATATAATTCTTTAAACACACAAAAAAATAAATCAATAAATGAATAAATAAATAAAGATCGAATGGGATCGATTTTTCATCGAGCTAATCGCTTCTGTCCACGGTCAGGGGAGTTTATTCCCGAGGAAGGCCACGATAAACGCGACGCTCTCGAAGATGGATCTGGTAGCCGGTTTCTCGGGTTAGTCTCGCGCAATTACTCGGCTACGAAATCGGGCATCTGCATAAAGAAGAGGCAGGCCTCGTGACTCATCCGGCTGCTTAAGCTATCCGACAGCGTGAAGCTCGATTTGCGCTGTCCGTTCAGACACGGAACGACAGCGAGACGGTTCTGTCTGGGACAAAGAAAATTGAAACACGTCTACGCGGATCTAATGTACAGTGGTGGACAAAACTTTAAGACGACAGGACAATATAAAACAAATTTTATGGTTCAAATATTGTTCATGTATTCATTTTTATTATCATTATTGTAGAACACTATTTATTGATTGGCATAGAACACAAATTTTATTTATACTATTATTTCTTATTAATTAATTTATTTTCTTTAACCCTTTGGTCTTAAACTTCTGTACTTATTTCTTAGTGTACAGTAGCGGACGAAAGTTTAAGACGATAGGACAATATAAAACATAATTTTATGGTTTGTAAATATTGTTTATGTATTCATTTTTATTGTCATTATTGTAGAACACTATTTATTGATTGGCATAGGATACAAATTTTATTTATACTCTTGTTTCTTATTAATTAATTAATTTATTTTCTTTAATCCTTTGGTCTTAAACTTCTGTACTTATTTTATAGTATGCAGTGGCGGACAAAAGTTTAAGACGACAAGACAATATAAAACATAATTTTATGGTTCGCAAATATTGTTTATTTATTTATTTTTATCGTCATTATGATAGAACACTATTTATTGATTGGCATAGGATACAAATTTTATTTATACTCTTGTTTCTTATTAATTAATTTATTTTCTTTGACCCTTTGGTCTTAAACTTCTGTACTTATTTCTTAGTGTACAGTAGCGGACGAAAGTTTAAGACGATAGGACAATATAAAACATAATTTTATGGTTCGCAAATATTGTTTATTTATTTATTTTTATCGTCATTATGATAGAACACTATTTATTGATTGGCATAGGATACAAATTTTATTTATACTCTTGTTTCTTATTAATTAATTAATTTATTTTCTTTAATCCTTTGGTCTTAAACTTCTGTACTTATTTCTTAGTGTACAGTAGCGAACAAAAGTTTAAGACCATAGGACAATGTAAAACATAATTTTATAGTCTGCAAATATTGTCTGTACATTCATTTTTATAGTAATTATGGTGGAACACTATTTATTGATTAGCGTAGAATACGAAGTTTGTTTCTCCCACTATTACTTATAAATTAATACCTACGAATATTCTCAGCGAAATGCTTGACCGTTCAATATTTATTGTGAAAGAAAACGGTGTCTTTTATCGTACCACAATGACCGCAATCATCCGTAAGAGTACAACGATCCGGTTAAGCAAAATCAATCTTACAAGCTTTTTACCACGTCTGGTTGAATCCTCGCCTAGCGTTGATTAGAAACAGATCCCGTTCGCAGGATGCGCCCAAGTCATAAACCGTTCTACGAGCGAAAAATAATTAACCCTTTCGTTACGGGTGCCGACTATAGTCGGTGTCCGCGCAACGACCTGTGTGTACTGATGTCGACTTTCAGAATTTACCATTCTGAATTAAATTACTAGGAATTATAATTTGATATTTTGAAAAATATCACACTCTGCACAATCTATATATATATAAATGAATGTGTGTCTGTCTGTCAGTACTCGATAGATTCAAAAACCATACATCCAATCGCCGTGAAAATTTGGGAAATTATTAAGGTATATCCCCGGGAAGGTTTTTGAAAATTGTTTTTAAAATCAAAGTTGGGGTTCTAGGTGCTCCCAAAACAAATATCCCAAAAATATCAAAATAACATTTAATTAGTAATATTTGTTAAAAGTGTAACCATGAATAAATTGAAAAATTAAATTTTTACTCATGAAATTTACTCATAGAATTTACTTTTATAAAACAAAGTATTTATGTATTAAGGAATAGGTATACATAAAAAAAGAATTTCAAATTGCAGAACTCAGAGGGAAACGGATTTGAGAATATTTGTATCACTTTATCAATAAAACTTGGCAATAGTAACTATTTTTGCAAATTTTACTCACTAAGTCCGAAACCCGTCAAATTGACGGGTCCCGTGAACCTAGTTATTAATAAATAAATTTAGTATTCATACATATGTGATATTATCACCAGTGGATGCATCTTTATATTCTCTTCTAGAACACGTCGAATGCTGCGTGAACTCGCCTCGCACCGATTTACACTCGACTACTGTTTTGACACGCGCAACCGTGAATTTCTTTCCACCGCAAATGGTTAATATATGCGAATCTTAATAAGTATCTTGAATTTAAAAATTTCTGAAGTTAGTATCATTACACGACTAACAGTCACCTCTCGAGTGCAAAGGGTTAAATATAGGAAGGTTTGATTTGTGTATATCGAGATCGTAGCCCGAGATGTTCGCTTCACCTTAACCCCGAGTGATGATCGAATCGAGAAGCGGCAAGATCCACGATGAAACGAAGCGATTCGGTTTCTGCTAGAAATCCAATAACGGATACTCGGTTACCGTGCCGGATGCGATTATCCTCGCCAGTTAATTGGTCCATAATGGACACACACAGCGTGCGGAAGTTAGAGAATAGAGCACGCGAACGGAGCCCGGCAATTTTAACCCTTTCCCGTGCTTTTCACGGGAATGAAGATTTTCGCCCAAACATAATAAACATTACGAGCCAGGCTCGTGAAATGTTAAAAATCGAATACAGAAATACTACGAAACAAAATTTAATCGCTAAATCATCTCTAAAACATCGAAAATTGTTGTAGATTTAAGGTTGAAATTAAACATAGTTTGCAGGTGTTGGATTTCCACGTGGTCAGGGACAGTATGTTTAGTTTTTAAAGAGAAACAAGTGAATGAAAACCTTTTAGATTTTAATGTTTAATAATAATAATAATATAGATTTAATTAACCCCTTGCATTATTCGGAACGTTGGAAAAAGTCAGGCCAAACGCGGCTGCCTTAATTGTCGCGGTGAAGGATGAACGGTGGAGCGCGCGTGCCGAAACTTGAGACCCATCTTATCCACGCGATAGAACTCTTGTGAAATTCAAATGAATTTGAATCAAAAACTTTTAAAAAATACTTTAATTTCCACATAAGATTAAAACAAATTCTGAATAAGTAATAATAATATAATTAATTAATAACGAAATAAAAATATGTAATAGCAAATCCGCGGTAGTAGTGTTTGAACTGAAATAAGTTTTCTGATTATCTCACTAATATCAAACCTAAAACTGAAAGACGCAATATAAATAAACAATTAAATATCAATTTTGCCCGAAATTAAGACGTATTCATGTTCGGCCTGAAATGTCGAGTACGAGTCAAGCTCGTGGATATTCATGTTTGGTCTGGAACTGAACAACGAGTTCGACTCGTCACATCCATGTTTGACTTAAAATTTTTATTGGGAATGAGGTTTTATATTGCTAAATGAAATGAACTCTTATTTGTGAAATAATACTATGATAATTTATTAATACTTTTATATAGCACGAGGAAGGGCAATTTTGACCACACCTAGCGAGTTTTGTCACTAGACTAGCAGGACGCAATGGTCGAAATTCTTACAACCCCTTCCGGGTCCTTCAGCTTCTTTTGTTTTGTTTCTCGATGTTTTCGAATTTTCTAAAATGCTAGATGTGGCTTAGCTTGTTGGAAGAAGCCCTTGAGAAAGTACGTTAAGAGAAAGCTGGTTTATGGTTAATTTTTGCTTCGTAGTATTTCTGTATTCAATTTCCAACAATTTTCATCACGAGTCAGACTCGTCAAAATGGCGCAACGGGTTAAGAAACGTTGTTGCGGTCGATAACATCAGTCTGATTTCTTCACCTTAATTCGTTGACACTTGTGCTCGAGTTTTGTCGAGCAAAATGGCACGGGAAAGGGTTAATGGTCGCTGTTCCGTGGAACAAGCGCGCGGGAAACAGGTTGCGAACCCGTTGTTGCCCGTTTCGATGCACGACCTGCATTCGATAATCCTGAAATCTAATTCTCGGCCACGCGATGGTGAGTTCAGAGGGGGGAGGGGGGTAAACGGATTTGTATCCGATCGTGTAAGTACATGTTCGGTTTGTTCTGCTTGTGCAAATATTGATGGCGCCGTTAGAGGCTCGAGCGATAATAAAATGGCGGCGGCGGCCATTTTATCGGCCGCAATACCGGCTTGGTGTTGATCGCGGCAAGATGCTAGCCTAATGGAAATCGCTTTAATCCTTAGAGAGGCGACTATTAGTCATCAAATGATAGTTTCGCAAATTTTCAGACTTTAGTTAGCTTGTTTATTAGTCAGACTTAGTGGTTAAATAGTTATTTACGTAAATTTTAGTATACGACTTAACACTATTCCTACCACAACCGGTCAAATGGCCGTTTTTAAAATTTCGATTAGAATTTCATAGATACAATGTAATTGAATCGCCTTTAAACTTTAAACTTTTTCTCAAATATACGTGTAATACATTTTTCAATATTCACTTCTTTTTTTATTGTTTATTTTCTGAGAAAAATTTGTAGTTTGTTTCACGTGAGAATGTCGGGGTAGGAATAGGTATACGTGAAGTGTCGGTAGGAATAGTGTTAACACTTAGTCAACCGAATAGGGAGACCTCCTAATGTTGACTTGATTAAATATTGTACTTTGGAAAAGCAGAAAATGCATTTGATGAACCGTGAACAATACTAGTTCAAGACTAACTAATAACAAAAGCAAATAGAATCAATGGCAGCGCTTCGTCGAGGAAAAAATGGGAGATCTCCTCATTCGGTCGGCTAAGTGCTAACTAAAATAATTGACATTTAATGTAGTCGAATCTTACTAAATATTTTGCATTTGAAAATTTTTAAGTCTAGTATCATTAGACGACTAATAGCTTCCTCTGAAGTGCAAAAGGTGATCTCTATTTTTTTATATTAAAAACAAATTCTATGCAATTTGAGCTTTTATTTTCTTTAAAATCGTCGGCCTCAAAGAGTTAAACGACTTGAACGGCAAGTCGAAGGAACGGTCTTTGTTGAAACGATTAGCATAATGCAATGGTGGGCTCTTAGAGTTTTAGAGGCTGTGCAAAAATGTTACGAGGCCATTGATGATTACTAATAGTAATTCGAAATGTGTACCACTTATCAATTATAACCCACAAAATAACTTCCGGAAGATAGAAGCACAGGGAGTGTTTCAACCAACATGGCTCCCAGAATGCATCCTCCCGTAAACCCCCTGGCTACCGTTCCAGCTAGCATTCGCGGAATAAAGCGAAACGCGTCGTGCAAAAGCACGTTGCAGTCGTTGCTGGAACAGTATTCCGCTTGGAAAGTTCAGACAAACGTTTCACCCGAGCAATGTACCTACTACGTGGATTTCTCCATCATGCACATGCACGTGTGTATGTGTGTGTGTGCAGCTTTCGCGCGCGTGTTTCTTCTGGCACGACGTTAAAAGCTCGTTTGCGCGGCCGAAGGATGTGCCTCGAGTTAGGTCGAAGTTAACCGGGGGAGCCATTAGCTTAAAACTGTTAGCCTACGTTGGTTGAGCGAAGGAGAGGGAAAAAAACGGGGGGAAAAAAGATGGAGGATGGAGAAAGAGCTTTGAAAGTCTTTAGAGTGGCGGTATTATGAAAATGGTTGGTCAGTCCGGGCTGGTAAAGTGCGCAGCCCGTTGAGTATACTCGCGAAAAGGGAGCGGAAGCAGGCTTAAGTCGAAAGAGTCCGGTCGATATGCATTTTAAGCCCCGCCACTCAATTAAGCTCGCAGCTATCTCCTGTATTTGCATATCAGCATGGACCTATGCCAAGAGGTAATGATTTTTTCCGTTTGGTGGACTTGGTTATGTCGCATTGGTGCAAAATGGGGATCGATGAAATGGGAACATCGGTTTGGTTACTAATAATTTTATTGTGCTTGCAACGAATTGGAAATCACTGTGGTGATTTTTTATTTATTTATGAAGTTTCCTTTAAGTACGTGTACATATGTATAAATAGGGCTTAAGAGAGTGTCTATACAGTAGCGGAGAAAAGTTTAAGACGACAGGACAATGTAAAACATAATTTTATGATATTCAAATATTGTTTATAATATACTTATTTTTATTATCATTATGGTAGAACACTATTTTTTTTAGAATTCGAATTTTATTTATCATCCTATTTCTTATTAATTAATTAATCTGTTTTCTTTGACCCTTTGATCTTAAACTTTTGCCCACTAGTGTAAGTTTAACGTACATATACGCTATTATAAGCGTAGGTACATACACTAACCATCGTCCTTAAGCCCAAGTAATATCCACTTAGGGATGACTGAAACATCATCGTCTGTTTCAACCTCTCTACTGTGTTCATAAAAATGGATACTAATTGAAAACACCTGTTCTAATAATTTTACAGTATCCATAAAATCAGATAAAACTGAAAAATGTGACTTTAACGAGGTTCAGGATAAAATACTCGTATTAATTCAAAATACCAAACCTGGTGGATTGTATTTCAATCCTAAATTGATTTACTGTTTCATGAAAAAAATAATATACCAAAAAGTGCAACAGTGTTGATCGGTAAAGGAATAAAAAAAAAATTAATTTCTGCTCTTCCTGCTCCAAGGAAGCTTACTTTCGAGCAATTATTATTCCGATTATCTTTAACAGTCTCGAGTCCCACGCAGCGCGATCACGCTGTTCTAATTCCACGTCAAAACGATCCACTAAACATTCTCAACTTTATCAATGCATGTCAGTCGCATTTTTACTTTTATTTTGTCATATAAACCATGCAAGTAATACACTTTGTTTCTAGTTGTCGTTTCAAAAATTACAAATATTTGTGAACTAATTCTCGACACAAACCAACAAGACAAACGCTATTATGCCACGTGGCTCTTCTCGACGAGACTTTTTCAACTACCCCTGGGACTCAAATAGTTAAACACGGTCTCGATTCTGTTTTGAACCGTAGCAAAGGCGAAAGGATGGAATGTAGATAATAATAAGGTGGTAAGAAGCAAGGGTCAATACCTGCGACATGTGCTGCGGTCTCGTCGCCGTCGAAGTCATGTGTACCACGGAAGCCCTGGGCATTTTAAAGCTGTTCTCGCCCTCGTCCGGCACAGTTGTTACCTGCAACACAACAGACATATCCAATGAATTATATGAGACATATTCGAAAGTTTCTGAGGAAACGAGACACAAATTTTTATCTTGAAAGTTTTAATAGCGTTCCTTCGTGCAGCATTCGAATTTTAGGAAACGAGAGACAAATTTTTGTCTCGGAAGATTCAATCGCATTCCTTCGCGCAGCATTTGAATCTCAGGAAACGAGAGACAAATTTTTGTCTTAAAAGTTTCAATCGCGTTCCTTCGCGCAGCATTTAAATCTCAGGAAACAGGAGACAAATTTTTGTCT
>JAOPTO010000626.1:739792-1034312 GCA_033822845.1 Tetrapedia diversipes | reverse complement strand
GATTTTTTGGAAGATTTCATATTTAAATGCTTAACTTTGAATTTTCCATGTTCATTTTGAGCGGAAAATTGCATTAATGAGAATTTAAGTATTTTTCTGAATAGCATTTAAAAAGTGTAGAGTACAATGGACTATTAAACGTAATATCTGTTAAAAAATTTTTGATCGCAGCGTGAACAAAAAAACTCTGTTTGGAATTAGTTTTAATGTGAACGCACGACATTGTCGCCATGTCGCTTTTGTTACTCTCCCTATGGTTCATTTGTCGCGACCGCTCTATTCTTGTCCGGCTATTTAATATTTATTAAAACCAAATTACGCAGCGATTATCATAAAAGCCTTTCACGCGATACAACGAAGTCTCGTCTCGAATGGAATACTTATAACGCGACGCTTTGTTTTCAAGCAACACGGCAAATTACTTTCCATGCTGCTCTTCGTCGAACGCCCGTCTATTAATTACGTTAATTACCCTGCAGAGATGCACGCGGAACGGGGTTCGTTTAATGCTTCGTTACCATAAATCACGGGATAAACAAACGTGGTATAAATCACAGAGAAAGAATGCACAGGAAGGATATTAAAAGCCTTATAACGTGTTCGTTACAACGGAAAAATATGTTATTTTTAATGTAATAAATAAGACAATATCGTGATTGAACCTTTAAAAAGCACTTGCGCGTTAATTAAGAGATCAAACGTAAATATTAATTTATCCAGCGTAATCGTGCGAAGGTTTTATAATTCGACTCCGAACGTTTATGAAAATTCACGTTTCGATGAGCACAATCAAACCGACGATTAAATTCCTCGTAATTGCGTGAACGTTCGCGATTTATACATAACAAAGAATCTCCGAGAATTTCATGAGAGAATCCCACCTTCGAATTCTCCGTAGCTTACACAAATCATCTAATCCGTGCACACACGAATATTTACCGAGGCGAGACCAAGCCCGAAACCACAAAGAAGCCCAAAGTTTTCAACCTGCGCTTAAGCCCCGCCTTAACAACCCCTTTGATCCTCTCCTTCGCTAAGAATCTTCGCGCCATCCCAAGAGAAGTCAAACACCAATCAACCTGCGCAAACCGTGGCGGTGCCTCTCGAGGCTCTCCAAAAAGGTGTTCGTTTGCCAAACACATAGAAAAAGACCATCGACTCTCCCTCTTCCCCGCGTCTCGTGTACCCCCCCGTGCGAGTAACGTGAAACGCAACGCGAGGGAATTACGGAGAGGGGTAGTTTTCCGGGAAAAACAGGTGGACAGGCGTTGGTGTTTTTTTAACGAAGTGCCTTTCGCTGAAGGACCTGCAACCTCGAAGGGAGCGATTCTCTGTGAAAGGTGGAACCGGTTCCGGGGCACGTGGCGGTCCCATCGAAGCAGCGCAAACGAAAGTGGCTGATGCGCCAACTCGAGTGGCCTCTGTTTGAGCTTACCACGCGCGTTGCGTCCCCGTTGTTTGCTCTTGGGTGGGTGGGGGTTGGGGGGTTGGACCCGCGACAGGCAAATCGAGGCACGTTCTTTTTTTTCTTTCTGACGACAATCTCGAGAGGAGAGCGAATTCTCTCGCGGTGGCCGGTCTCGACCTCCTCGAAACATCGGTCGCGGCTGTTTCCCCACGTTCGCCAGCTCGAGATATTTCGCCGAACGCAAACAGTTTCGCGGCCGCGCGAGCGGGGAACGCTTTCGAAACGAGACAAAGGGCCAACTCTGGTAAACACTTGTCACTCGTCCTTTGTGTTCCTTTACTTTTCTTTCCTCTCGTCTTTTTTCCTTTTTTTTCTTCCCTTTCTTACCGCTTTTCCTTTGTCGCTGGGTGTAACGGGGCTTGGTGAAATAGTGCCGCGGGAGAGTGCTCTGGGATGTGCTCGAGTTGGTTTTGGGTAAACACAGAGGACGAGTGAAAATACATTATTTGCGTTTCGTGCGTGATATCTGTATTGCTGTCGGTCGCTTTCGTGTGTCTTTCGTGTTTCTTCCTTTTTTCCTTCTCTTTCGGACCCTATGTATCTTTGCTTTATAATACACTTATAGTATTGGAGTGAAAAGGAACGTCGATTGAACAGGCGAGACAATTTTTCACGATTTTAATTTTCGTTTTCACGGCTGATGAGGTAATCAAAACGAAATGCACGTACGGATATTTTTCAATCAGTTTCTCCGCTAGGTGTATTAAGAAAGGGCACGCCCCCAGGTTTATGCTAATCAGATAAAATAAAAACACATACATCAGGTGGAGAGGATCTGTTTAAAAAATCTGGGTCATCGTCTCTATCATCGATACGGGACCACCAGAGGATCCAACAAACCCGACTGATCTTCCGAAAGGATTTCGTCTCTATCAAGCTTGAAAGTGATTTAAAAAAGGAACTGAAATGCGCCAAAAAAGGGGCAAGCGAAAAAAGAAGGAAACACGTGACCTCTTGCGAGTTCACGACCGATTGAACGGAAAGAAGAGGCAAAAAGGGGTAGCAGCGAACGATATTTCAATTACTGCTGGTTCTCTCTGACAGAAAAACGAATCTTTTACCGCAATAACGATCGTGTAATGGTCGTTTCGCTCTCTGCTTCTCTTCTTTTCTATGAAATAACCCCCGCGTGAAACCAGCGGGTCGTCGATTTTTCCCACGCCACCCCTTTTCACAATTCCTCCGGAGGAGTCGACTTATGCTTTTTCCTTTTTGCATCGTCTTCCTTTGTCACCTCTCTAGACGTTCGCCCTCTTTTCGATTTCTCTATCTCGTTCGATCGTTCTTTCTTTCTCGAAACTTTCCCGCTCTTCCGTCACTTATTCGTTTCCTTTTTCAACGTTTTCTCGCCCTTTCGTCTCTTGTCTTTGGGTTTTCTTCCTCGTCTTCCCTGTCTTCGTCCACCGGTTAGTTGACCCACTTCGTGTCTCGACATCAACTCTTTTTCGTTTATTTCTCAAAGCTTTGCTGGCGAATTCGCTGTTTGCCTTTCAGTTCGATCGATCTTCCTTTCATTCACATTCTTCTAGAACTTCAAATTTCGGTGATTTATTTCGATTGCGAAGGTTCCCTTTGCTCGAGTAACACGCGAACGGAAAAGACACGAAAGAAAAACGTGTATCGAACCGTTTGAAAACGTTGCGTTTTACTTTAATATCGAGATATAAAGTGTTAATTAAATGTCCAGGTTAATGATTTGTCGACGCTTGATCCAGAATGATTAATCTCTAGAGGTGGGGTATTTTCGTTTTATCGAGCTAATTTATCTCGAAAAGAATGTTGCCACAGGAATTTCATGGAATTCTTTGAACGCTGCCCTTTTGAGTAGCCACTTCTGCACGAATTTAGCAGAGCGCATGTTCCGCGTATGATTACCACCTTTTTTCTGTCTCAGAGAGATAAAAACTGAAAGAGAGAGAGAGAGAGAGAGAGATAACACATTCCCCGTGATGAGAGTGCACCACTCGTGATAATTTATCCCGTTGTAGCTGGAAAATTTAGAAACACAAAGGAGACACAAGCGTCGCAAACGTTTCAAGCGTTTTAGATAATGAAACGGTCCCCGGCAGCTATTTTCATACAAATAAAAAAATACTCAGGGCGTGCCACCTAGAATAGATCACCTTTTACATCGTGCGGCTACCTGGAAATTTTACGATTTCAAAAAAACAACGATATTATAAAAATATCCCTTGCAACTCGTACCACTTGAAATACATGTAATATGTATATAAATCTTGCTGTTGCTACAGCTGATAAAAAAAAGAAGTGAACGAACTGGTTTAGCTGGGATTAATCAATTTTTTCTGAGAAGAACAACTCAGAATTTTAACTTCTACTTTTTGGAAGCAATAATTATTAAACCATTATCAAATAACTATACTTCGCTTTTGAAAGCACATACTCGTATACAATTTCCAGAATCCAACAGCAATACAAACCAGTTTCACTTCCTTTTTCCTATTAAAAATTATCGTCTATGTCGTGCAAATTGTTTGATAACAATCTTGTAATTATTGCCCTTATCCGTTTTATTTGTTTCAAACAACACACGTCGAATGTTTCATCGAACGATACATCACACGAGACTCGAAGACATATTTTTCCTGTCGTTGTTCGCGGCACGTAAAAAGGTTCGCAGACTTTCCGCAGGCTACACGTCCTGACGAAGTGGCCATTTCAGGTCCGCGAACGTCCAGGACCTTATGGCCGCCACGTTTCGTCGGGGCAGCGATTTCGTGCGTCCGTAACGACCCTGGCCCGTCGACGACCACCCTTGGCGATTCGTTTCCCCGAGCTTCGCTCCTCCTTTATTCCTCCACTCTTTGCCCCGGACCGCGAACTTCGATGGCTTAACGACGAGGTGCTAGAGCAGAAAGTTCACGGAGACCTCTTAAGGGAATTTATGGATTTCCTTTTTTTCCACAGCCGCCAACTATGAACCTAACCCCATTGGAATCGATCACGATCGATCGTTTATTGGTTCTTGTGAACTTCGCGGCTTCGTTTGAGTATAATTTTGAAGGGGTTGTAGATTGAAGTGTGCTGGAAATGGAGACTACTTTGTGGTAAGTAAAAACTTATCGTGTATTTTGAAAAATTTATGTTTAATAATGAAAAAGGAAGCTTATGTGGGAGTTTTATACAAATTGTACAAGTTTTTATTTAGTATCTATTTTGTCTTCTCGATTTTTGTTCTCCTAGAAAATTTTGCTTTGCAGTCTCTTTACATAAAGACTCACATAAAACAAGAATTAAGTGTGTAAATGAAAATTTCACTTTCCTTGAAATTTCACAAGTTTATAGAAGACAATAAAAGTATCGAACAACTTCTATTTTTGCTACTGTTTGCCTCTAAAAGTCCTCAAATCTTCATCCCGACAACTTTCACCACATCCACAGCGATTCTCAAGGTGTACAAGAAAAACATGGATTTAACCTTCAAGAAAGTGGTGTCTCCACCCCGAAACACTAAGAGTTAACAAGATAAAATTTTCTGAGAGGCTAAACGCCGAGTTGTCCTCCATCCACGTTTCTCGGTTTCTTTCGCCAAGCAGCGAAGTTTAAGTCGCCGACAAAATGGCCGTAGAATATGAGCGCTGCAGCCAAGCGGGAGAGCAAGAGCGGGAGGGGAGTGCAACCCCGAAACATTAATCTCCTTAATACTAAGCCAAGTATTACACGATTAGCTGCTGCCTTAAATTCGTTCGGACGGAAGCGGCGGAAGCAGTGGATTTACGAACGGGAAACCCCCGTTGTGTATCGCGGGCGTTATCGAATAAAGTATGCATCTCTCTCCTCCTCGCGCCTTGCCCCTCCCCCGCCCATCCCCCCTCGCGAAGTTGCTTCCGAAAATTATTCGCGAGACCGCGCTCGTGACCGTGGCTCGAGCGTCGCGGGCATAAATAAACGGGAATTCGCCGAACGGCATATATCTTGGAGCGCTAATCTTCTTAAAACCTCGCGCCAAGTATTATGGGATTAGTTGCCGCCTTAAATTCGAGCGGGCGTAATCTTTGCATAAGCGGATTTCCGGTCGAACCCGGCCGCGTCGCCGTGTATTAATCAATTATCGAACGGAACAGCTTCGTTCTGCTGCGCCGCTCTATTTTCAACAGCCTTTTTTCGCAGCTGATCGAACGGCCAATCGAGCAATCGGAGGTGAATGAAACTAATCGAAGTCGGAAGCAAGCTGAAGGGGAGGGGGGAGGGGTAAAAGATTCAGGGGATGTCTAAGGGTAACGAAACTGCGATTAAAAGATTCAGTTTTTGAAGCTTCGTTTAGTTTCAACTTTTTGGGAGACGTTGCGATATTTTCTGGCGTAGGTAACGGATATGATTGAATTGACAGATTGGATTAAAAGATCTGATGGGAAACATTTTTATCTCATGTTTTTTTTTTTCTTTAAATTTAATAGTATTAATTTAAGTGCGATATATTAGCCTGTAGTATTAACAACTTCTTGTTATTGGATATATGTACGAATTATTTAAGTTTTCAGGTGTCTTTTTAGAAAGTGTAGCACGAACTAGATTGGCGAATTCTTTATTAAATTGCCCTGCTAAAGGGAGGTTCTTGCCTAAATTAGGTACCGTGTACGCGTCTCGGTGTACTTTGATACATCGGTAAACGTGCGTGTGTAAGTTTATTAATGTTTACCAAGGCGCAATTTCCTATTGGCCCAGGGCGTTTCATTAGCGTTAGATGTCTCAAGATAGTCGCGATGTCACACAAATTACCCAGCTGTCTGTTCTACCGAGACATAATCACTTTTTGGTAATACACTAATCGCATTGCTAACATCTCCCTCGTGGTATTTACAAATAAAAGATAAAACAAAACCATCGTTTACTGTACGTGACTGTAATATTAAACGATGGACGTAAATTTTAGCTTTAACCCTTTAACCTTAACGTATAAAAGTATGTAGCTTAATTTGCTTTCTTCCTAAATTTAACCTGCGAATCAACATCAGTGATAATTCCAATAATAATTGATACGAAATAAACATAAAATAAAAGTGAACGAAATATTGCGATTCTGTGAATAATTGGAAAAATAGAAGTGGTGTTTTCACCATTTCCCGTTTATTTATTTATTTGTAAACGGGTAGAAAAACCCATTGGTGTACAAACCAGGAGGAGTGCATGCTGACGAGCAATTAAGAAAGAATTCGAAAGAAATTTACGATTTCTTCCACTCTCGTCGCCGTCTCAAGAATCATCCAACCGAAGACAACGTCGACCACCTTCAGAATAACACTCCGATAAAATGTTCCCGCTTGTAATCTCTATATAATCACGGCTCGATAGTCGTTCCCCGACGATAATCGAAACAATTATACCGCCGCAACTGCTGTCACGGTGGAAGAACAAAAGGGCCGACGCGACGCGGTCCGCGTTTAAGGTCCGTGTTCCGCAGCCTCCATGCGGTCCGTGGCGCTCCCCCTTCTGGAGGAAGGAACCATTTAGGGGCGGAAATCGTCGATTACCACGCAAGGATTAGTGGTTTCGTCCTCGGGCCAAATCTCCCCTACGTGCCACCGGGTATATCTTGCTGGCCTGGCCCCCCCAATATGACCCTAAATTAGACAGATTCTGCTGGTTTAACCTCGCGAGAGAGACAGAATGGTGAGGGAAAATGGAGGGATATATATATATAGAGAGAGAGAGACAGAGATGTGAGAGAGAGGAGAGAGAGATAGAGTGGAGAGAGAGAGATAGACAGATAAATAGGGAGGAGAGATAGAGATATAGATAGAGAGAAAAAGAAAGAGATAAATAGAGAGGAGAGATAGAGATATAGGTAGAGAGAGATAAATAGAGAGGAGAGATAGAGATATAGATAGAGAGAGATAGACACAGAGGAGAGATAGAGATAGACAGATTGGTTGGGGGGCAGGGATTTGTCCCCGAACATCTGCCATCCTTCTTCGTTCTACACCTCCAAGCTGCTGCTGTCTCTCTCCGCCCTCCGTTTACGAGCAAAAGTTATATTACTCAAGCGTTTCCCGACGTCGCCACGCCAGCAAATCTGCGCTAATTTCGAGCCAGCGCCCGGGGTTCCTTCGAGGAACGCGTTTCCGGAATTCGTGAACCCTTTGATGTCGACGGAGGGTGAACCTCGCTACGGAGTTCGAAGAGATTCCCCTGTCAAGATAGGTTTTTGCTGGCCTCCGCGAGCGACAGGTATTTTAATGAACGAACCCGTTCCTTCGTTTGCGGGAGGGTTGTTTTGCACGGGTGTGCTAATTCGATTTCGCTGTATCGCAAGTTTTACGGAGAGCGTTAACGCGAAGGGTGAAAATGTCTTCGTAACGAACGAAGGAGATACGCGTTTCGTTTGGCGGACGTGAAACAGGAAATGGAATAATTCGATTGAAAATAATTCCCTACACAGTATTCAGTTTACTTCGAATCGTCTATACCTTTTATTACAGACCATCAATATCGAAAGGTGTTCGAACTAAACAGAGTCAACGAACTGTAATGCAACTCGACAAAACAGTCGCGTGAAGTAGGTGCCCGTTAAAAAGAAACTTCCTCCTGCTCGTCGACCATAAAGCACAAATTTCCGTCGAGTTGGTCCCGCCGGGAACGCAAAAACGGCGCTCGTTAATTAACGTTCTTGCGATGCTCCGCGAAAAAACGGAGTCAAAGACAGAGAGTAATGAATCGGTTCCTGGTAATCCGTGATATTTACCAGACAAGGGACGGCGGCCTGTGCGAGTCGAGCAACATCGCGTTGCTTTCCCGTTGAAAACGCGCTTCCGCTATCCGAGGGCAAAATCTGTTTGAAGGGGCGGCGCGTTTCGCAGATAGTTCGGGGGTGGAGGATAATACGCGGAGAGACATCGAGCGGAATGATGAATGCGCGCGTAACAGCTGTTACATGCTCGCGTGGAAACGGGAACGCGTGTGACACGCTGCTAAAAAGCTCGACGCGTCGTCGAAAAAGTTCCACCTCGTGCATTCCCCTCCCTGTTGCGCTCGAGGGTTAACCCGTTTGCATTACACCACTACATACGCTACTATTGTTACTCATAGCGAGAGTCAACGATAGTTCTTGCGTTTTTGTTTTCTAATAATTTCACTTAGAAATTGTAACGATTAACCCTTTGATTGTCACACCGAAATCACATGTTTCGTTCAGGGAGTACACACTGCTAGATGCAATATTTCATAGAAATTAATGTTTTATTTTCGATATTCTTATAAAAATTGTTAATTGTTTAATGAGGCAATTTTTACTTCAAAGTGTCCTCTAATTAGCGGTAATGTTCAATATTAATGGAATTTATCCACGAACTCTTAACCATCTACAGATTAAGGACAGGACGCCAAAAGGAAAGGTAAGCTAGCTGAACGTTAGACAAAAGAGTAACGATCTTTATTATTAAAGTATCCATACAGGTGTCGTGTTTACGGCGGTGATTACAAATGCTTCAAAAATGCGCTAACTGTCAATATTTATTTAACTCTTGCAATCGTAAGCAGTTCGCTAATGACCACCGTGGCGTCACAGAAAAAAAACCATAGCCTGTCATATATGACCAACGTGGCAGTCAAAGTGTTAAACAGAAAACAGTATTATAGATTTTTACGATGAATAAACTGAGGTAGTTCGTTTAAACCTCGAAATCCTATATATGTTTTACAACAGAACAATACTACCGAGGGAGTAGTATACCGCGGCTGGTGGTAATTAACAACCTTCGCGTGAGGGTTATTTCGCTTATGGATGCAAATGAGTTAAACGATGAATCCTCTTTCCCACTCGTTTCCTTCTTTTGATTTTGCGCCCTTCGTAGAGGGAAGCGGCTCCGATTCGACGAAAGTTTGGAGAAAGAGACTCACGCGAGAATCTCGGGCGTGTCTCTCTCGGGGAATTATGAAAAATCGATGGCCCCTTTCCGGAGCTGTGATTAAAGGAAGCGACCGCTGCGTGACTGTGGGACGCGCGTTATCATGGCCTCTTGGCGCGCGACACGCGAATACAGTTTGGCGTGGCGAAGGGTGAAAGGGGGTGGACTGTTGCGTGAAACGGAAGTTTTGATCGGAGATAGGGGAAGAGTCGGTCATTGCTGAATTCGAGGACTTAATAAGGAATTGATTATGAATACGTGCTGTAAATTAATAAAGGGAAAGGGAGAAAAGGCCGAAATCTGATTGCGTGAGTAAGTGCTGCCGAAAATGGGGTTGTTAACGCGTTTCAATGCGTAAAAATATATTTGCAGCATTAACGATGCAATGAAACAGAGATATAATCGGTTCGAGGTCTTAGTAAGGAATTGATTATAGATAGATCATCTATAGGTAAATCAAGAAAAATGAGAAATTTGATCATGCAAGCTGAAACTGTAAAAATGAGGTTGTTAATGCTTTCAGTACGCAAACATATATTTGTAGCCAAGATGATCGACCAAAATAGAAAAATGGTCAAACCTTTGTTACCTCTTTCATGCCAGAAAGACTCACTCGAAGCATTTAACACTAGTTTTACGGGATCCGTCAATTTCACGAGCAAGATTTGCAAAAGCAATTACTGTTATTCTTAGCAATCTTTGTTGATTCTTATTGATAGACCTATTCCTCTCTCAGCTTTGCAATTTTAAATTCTGTATGATCTACATCTATTTCTTGATACCTATATAATAAAAATAAACGAACAAGAAATGTCCGTAAATCTAGCGTTAACTCATCCAGAATGGTTGGTCACCCTCGAAATCGAACAACGGTTTAGAGATCGTAGCTCGACTGCTGAGCCAGTCCACCCGGGAGCCACGAAGTCCTGATACTCATGACTCAGCACACATCGTGGTACCTTCCGCTGTCGTATTTCTGTCCCGAGTTTACACACCACGATCAGACACCGTGATTCTCCGATGGAACCCTCCTTCGGCGCTTCCATCCACTCCCAAGAATTGCTCGGCCATCGTCGAGCGCGTAATCCGTTTCGCGGATGTGTTCCCCCTATGGACTTCGATAAGCTGGCTAGGAAAACTGCTTCCTCGAGTTCCTGGCTGGTATCGTGGTTGGCTTTGACTCTTTTGGAAGATTGTGTTGTGTTGTTTAATCGGTCGAACGTTCGATGTGAATGATGAATGATTTTTGGGATGATGCAGTCGAACGAAAAACAGTAGAATTGGACGTGATCCTTGATGGAAGCTGAGTTAGTTTCGCTACGTTTTTAAAAATTTCCGGTATAACACGTGCTATAGTTAACTTTTTAACACGTCCAATGACATTGCTTCAAATTTCGTGTGAAATAGCGGTGGGAAACGTTTCTAGACTGATTCTTCGTTTCCTGTTTGACTTGGCAATAGGTATATCTAAGAAGTTTTGGTTTGCTTCAATAGGTCCCAAAGGTATAATATCAATGATTTACTTGTAACAGTGTATTATTAAAAGGTAAGTTTTAACGAACCGAGGCTGTTTCGATCATTCTAAAATTGGCGCGCGAGTACAATACAGTCTCGTACAACTTGGTTCCTCCATGACCCAGTTTCTGGCTTCGTTTTTTACTCGTTTAACATCCTAACAATTTCATCGTGTTCCTTTCGAAACAATTGGGTCATAACGATTCTCCCGTTTCCGGTCCAGTTTCCGCGTTCTCTTATACGGAGGGAACGTGAATCATGATAACCTATATAGAAAGGGAGAGAGAAAGAGCCGCGTTTTCATGCACGACAGGGTCGTCGCCGGTTTAGGTAAATCCACGTGTTTCCCAAACAAATCTTATCAACATTTACGAGATCCTTCATGGAACAGAAAATACTTTGCCCCCCCTCCCCTCCCTTGCTGGCATTTTGCACCTTTCGCGCTCTATATCTCCATGGACCATTGTATTCTCAGCTCCCTTTGTGAATGGAGTATCTTACAAAGAGGGGCCCCGTTCTTCTTTCGTATTGTTGCTCGATGCGCGTGGAAAATGAAAGTTTAATGCAAGCCAGCGTCGTGTCCGTGGCTCCGTTTGCAGAAGCTGCAACCAGCCCTTAATGGGGTTTCCCGTTTGAAAATTCGCCCTCCAGCACAATGCCTACACGCGTCTTCCACGTTGCTAGGAATCGTCGTTATCGTGTCAGATCCTCCAGACGCTCGAATTCATTATCTTCAATCATCACGGATTATTGAAAGTTTCGAGATTGTTTGTTTTCTTGTTACAACCTTGTAAGACGAGTTAGGGACGGGACGAGGTGGGTAAATAAATGGTCGGACGAAAGGGTTTAGGGATGGACCTTGCTGCGTGCGTTAATTAGTTGTTGTGTCACGGCAACACCATCTCTAAATTATGCGGTGTGAAGTTCGAAATGTATGCTAACGTCGTTCTAAGTGTGATTATCAGCGGGGCAAACTGACTTAGGTGGCCACTAAGAAGACAAAGTAACCAGCGTCCCTGTTTGCACGAGTAACCAAACTTTTCTCCCCAGGATTCTTCACCGAAACGGTCCCCCGTGGTACCGCTTTCACGGAACGAGAGATCGGGACACCTTTTATGGCAGAAATTATGCCACATAAATTTGACTCCAGGTCCTCCACCTCGATGTTGCCCCGTTCTCGTGCCTCTTGCGTCAAAATAAATTTTATTACCACCAATAGAATCTGCCGTGTAGATTCCTGTACGACCACGTTGAATCACTGCTGTCGACCAAAATTTATGACTCGTCTTGTAACGGCATAAAATTCGTCTAATGCCCGTTTATTAACGGACATCGTAAACCTAATCAGCGTGCGATGACCTCGGTTTAACGCCAGCCGACCTCGAGCCTAAGAATATCCGTAGGCACGCGGAAATCTACTGCGCCAGTTTAGGACATCCTTGCGTCGAAACGAAGTTCAACGCTTCTCTTAATAAGCTCGAAGCTTAACGAGCTCTTGCCGTGCCGTCATCGGGCCCATTGTCTCACTCGTCGTCTCAATTATACGTCTCGCAAGACCTTTCAACTATCTGGCGGGAACGTGGCTAATAGCTAGCAAGGACGTGACACAACTTTCGCTGCTGGTGTTAATTTAGTCCGTGACACGAGCCGCGAGAACACGCCGTTTAAACGATCCGACGGCCTCGGCCAAAGTTTTCTCGTTCCTACGTTAACGTGCCGCGAAAATTGCCGTTAAATTTTCTCTTAATATTTTGATGTCTTGGATGGAGCGGTTGGTGAACGTTCTAAAGGAATTACAGCTTTCTGTTCCTTTCAGTTCTCACTGTTCGAACAAGTTTCCCTAATTAGAAGTTTTTTTAATATGTACGATACTAGATTAATATTCGAATATGAACCGAAATTTCAAGTTATGTTTATCTCTACTTTGATTTCTCCATTATCGTTGACGTTTCTCACTAATTTCCTGGCGATTATAAAAATAATACTTTGGAAACGTCGATGAATGAAATAATGCGTAGAAACCTGTAAATAATGCCTATGCAAATTTCGGTGTAGAACAATTTACAAACATGAAATTTCTATTATAAAGTAGCAGCTGTTAAATTTTCTAAATATTTGAGAACTCAAGTAAACGATTTACTCCCGATCAAAATTCAGATGCCAAATTTTTTTCAACCGACCACTTCCATTTTCCGGTAATACCGTGACAAAAGAACAATAGACGTTATCCCGAGCAAAAATCTGATATTTTGATACGCGACATCAGGTTCAGTGATTTTCGCTGGTTCACGGATCGGTGGGAACAAAAGGAAGCGCTCGCCGGTTCGTTAACAGCCTGAACGGGTTACACAGAGCGTGGCAAAGAGTCTTGTAAACCGGGTGAAAGCGAAAGTCAGACCGTAACGTTTTGATCCGCGTAATTACAGGAATCATCTCCGCGATTATTAGTTACGATTACGCGAGGCCAGCAATTACATGGCAATTATATGATAGATAGATAATTAGCCGGACAAATGGGGGGGGCGGGGGGGAATAGATTGTGGTCAGCCTGATGAATCGGAAACTGTATATTCTGTTCCCATTGTACGAGCAAACTGTTTCCATATCTTGAGTACAAGAACTTTTGATTACGCGCCCAGGGTGATTAAGAGCTGGTGAACCAGTGCTCGTGTAATTGGAACTGCAGATGCTCCGCATAAACCGGTATATTATACTACGGTTGTTTATTATTAGCCACACCGAGAACTGCTTTGCACGATAATTTTGAATACCACACGATGAAAACTTATGGAATGTATGAAATTCTATAATTCGATAAGCTTTCTAAATCAGTAAGTTGATACATATTGATTCCCACAAACGATAGAGAACAGTTTCAGAAAACTGAGGAATTTTGCGATTCCACTCGAATGCATCGAGTGAGAAAAGTTGCCAATTAGAAATAAAGTAAATGAATCTTTGAAAGAACATAATATGATAGGGAATATGCGAGCGCGAGGCAGAATGAGTTCGACTGTGAAGGCAGAAAGAGTGTGTATTCTGAAGGAAGTAAGAACGTAGTAGTTGCTAAGTTGTGAAGTCGTTTAAATCGTTATTATTATACTATTTTAAATATATTATTAATATTCTAATCACTTCATTTCATTCTGTTCACACCTGAGCCTTATCATTTCACTCTATAAAATAAAAGTAGAAATTTCCTATATATTTTGCATATAATATGCATCGAATCTGTAGAGAACGAACATCGAACACACCGTGCAGTACCTCTTTTCGGTGACACGGTTTCGTAACAGAACGAACCGTCAGTCTCTTCAATTTTCTCTCGCACAGGTGAAACAAAATGTTTAGCAAATGTTCGACAAACAAAAGTGCGGTCGCTAGCCGGCGGCATTGTCGTCGGGAGTGCCGACAAAATGGCGGAACGAGTGGTGGAAACGGTGTTCCGGTTCGTTCCACGCGAAAATATGATATTCCCGCGACGGGGAACCGGCGAAGACAATTCCCCTGGCCCGGACACGTTCCTTTTTCATCGGCGGGAAAGTTTCGCGGCACATTCGGCGCGTACGTTCCAGATAAACCACTTTTGCTCGGCGAGGTCGTTAGACGTGCGTTGAATGAGGATGCGGCGTTTGACGGTGCCAACGGTAACGTAACGATATTGGCCGAGCGCTGGCTGGAAAGTGATAGCGATTTTCATTCGCCGAGGGAATTTCCGCTCATGACAGGTCGTTGTGAATTGTGTTCTCTTTCCTGGAATGACCTGAAAACACTTCGGTATCGCTTTGATGCGATCGTAAGATAAAGTGAAAAGGTGTGCAGAATTTCCGAAATTAAATGGTTTGTGAAGAATGGATCGTAAATACGAACTTGGGCTTCAAATGAAACAAATTAATATCACAAATAATAAAGTGAATAGAAAATAATCCCAATAGAGATTAAAATTGCATTAATAATAAAATATAAGAAAGTGTGGGTAATCATTTGGCTGTTACTTTGTTCTGTATTTTAACCCTTAAATGGGGTTGTTAGGCTCGGGTAAAAATACTTGAATATTTTTAAAGAGGTACTCCATATCGAGGCAGAGTATTTTTTAACGAAACATGCACCAAAAACTTTTCTTTTTTTTTAATTTTATTAATAATATTCTAAAATAGAATACAAGGTTTTCAAAAATTATAGAATTACGTGTTTCAATAATGGCAATAACGTTTTTTTTATTTTGTTCCCGAGAAAATTTCCATGATTTTGTAAATCACACCAATTTTAACTAACAGAAATTGACCGTACAGCGTAATGAACGTATCGATATCCTAGTATTTGTTCTCATCTCCCATATTCGATGGTTGCTTACCTTTCCGGAAGGGATGCGTATCGCATGTGGGCCAGCCGATTATCCTTTGATTTACGGAATCAGCATTCAACCGCCATAGGAAAGGTATTTGAGATTAAATGCCATAAACATCGGAACTATGGTTTAGCTGATGATAGGATTGCGCCGCATGGATAAGTCCGACGAAACGAACGAAATTCCGCTGGATTCCGGTGATTGGCGAACTTCACAAAAACCTTTATGGTGCATGAATTAGATTTATCGGATAAACCGTGAAATTTCTCGCGCACGTCTCGAAACAGATATCCGTTGCACGTAGGAGTTCGAGGAAAATTGAAACGCATTCGAGCGGAGCTATTCCTGCACTCTTTATTTAGGACAGTTCATTTTTTTATCGTTTCACTGTACCTACGTATATTATTCTCTTCCGCATTTACATATCGTTTGTCCCGGATATTTATTCAAATTTGCATGCTTATTACTGTTATTAGCATACTTAAATACTAACCCCTATGAATATTTATTCATGTTTTGATATTTAGCTGAATGGTAGCACACTCTACGTACGGATTGTTGTCTGGCATCGCGCCAACGGTAATTGGAATTATAATAACAACTGTAGCGGCAATTTGAAATGAAAATCAAGCTACTAATCCATGTTTTATTCTACCAACAGACTGTGTAATTATTCGAACGATCGTTTGAAAGTTTTAACGGAAACCTTTTACAAGACCGTGCATTTGTAAAAAAAATAATGTTAATCGTTGTAATGAAAAATTACCTGTGACAGCAATAACGCGAGACAGCTAATTATCGTTTTGCAAAATATGAAATTCTAGTCACTGAAATTAACCAACGTGCATATCATTTTCTTACGTTTCAAAAATAACACAAATGATGTATATTCAAAATGTGTTCGTTAAGTTTTTGTTTAACTACATTTTTCTCGCATTTCTGATGTGTCTATCATTCGTTTCTTACTTATTCCCCGACAAATTTGTTTTGTACAGAGTACTTTTGTGAAACGACTTACCTAGACGTGTCCATCTTCCGGAAGTACCTTTCGACGTTGTTTTATCGCGAGGCACCGCGAAAATAAAAATTTTGACAGCGCGGAAACACGATTGGACCGACTGTTTCTCGGACTCGGAAGATATGGAATGATCAGAAGCTCTTATCGGTCGCGTTTCCGCTACGTTGCCGCGCTCGTAAAAGGACGCTCGTCAGGAGATTTTTTTCTCTTATTCTTTATTTTTTATTTTTTTTTATTTATCGCCAACAGTAGCCTTAGCTGGCTACGAATCACGACTACGATGCAGAAACGGAAGTGCTGTTCCGCATTTAAGTTTTCATTTGCTCGGTCAGCGGAGAATCGTTAAAACGCAAACTATTAGATAATATTCACGATAAAATTACATTCATCCGGCTGCTTCGTGCGTATCGTACAAATTCACTGATCTCCATCGTTGTTTATATTTTTTCGCTCCCATTGACGTGATTTAGGTCACGGTAACCGGGATAACGCGAATAAAATTCCACCCGCAATTGCGTTTTGTTAGCCGATATTTTGCAACGTGAAAAAAGAGTTACTATGTTAAATGTAGATGAAAATTTAGTTATCTTAGGATTAATTCCCGTTAACAAAAAATCCAAAAGTAATATTAGGATAGCGCATACCTTTTTTACATAAAACATGTATTATCAATTGTTTGAATAATGAAACGCAAAAGCTAGTAGTGGTTGCAACAATATGTGAAAACAATAAAATAATACCAAGTTTCCGGGATGTCAAATAATAAAAGCTCAACGTGGATTCGATTAATTAGCTGTCGAACAAGATTCCGTCCCGATAGATCGAATTCTGTCATTTTGTTTAGCTCGCATTTCAAACTTTTACCGATGAAAGCGTTAACCGATGGCCGAAAAATGATTTGCACACGATCACGGGCGTCGATCGGCAGTGCCCCGATTCTTAATCCGCGGATTCAATCGGCCGGTCGGTTGCTTCTGTCGGCGTTCGATCGAAAAATGCGAAAGCTAAATTAAAATCGAACGAAGAGTCGACGAGTTCTCGGGGTGATAGAAAATGGAATTCCCTCCCTCCTCTGTCCCCTGGCCCTCCCACATCCTCTCGAAAAAAAAAGATGGAATAAAAAACGGGAGAAAAAAAGGTAAAAAACCGGCGAAAGAGGTGAACGAAGTATCCGTTCGCGGCCGCGCGTTCCCTGTCGAAAAATTTCAATCAGAACCGCTGGCGCGAACAAAGAGAGAGGAAGCGCGAGGGGGTGCAACAGAGGGGCGAGGGGATGCAACAAAAAAGCGGTGAAACGAATCGACCAAGTCCCTCGGTCGTACGTGCTTGCAGCGCGAATTTACATTTCCATTAAGATTCCCTCTCGGCCATGCGAAACGACGAGCGACACCGAACGGAAGGGGACAAAACTCGAAAAAGAGGATTGAGAGAGAAAGAGAGAGGGATAAAGAAAGAGATAGAGGGGGGAAGGAGAGAATAAAAGAGAGAGAGGGAGAGGGTGAGAGAGGAACAGAGTAAAAAAGAGAGGAAAGGCGAGAGAGAAAAAGGGGGTGGATTCTGGTCGCGCGCCACCGAAGCCACACCAGCCTCGGTGTAATAAAGTGCCTTGGAAATCCTTTGTGTTCCACGGAACGCATTCGTTTAACTTTGATCCTGCTGGAACAGGCCCGATATTTTCCTTCCTTTCGCCCGCGCCACGATTCAACGCCCGCTCGTTCTTTTCATTTTCTCTGCCGGCCCTTCCCGCCCTGTGCCCCCTCGACGAAGATCTGACTAGACGCCGGAAGCGGTGGCTCTCATAAAAAATACAATATTTTCCTTCCATTCGGGTCGCCACCGTGTCCTTCCGCCGCGGATCTGTAAGTTTAATTCGACGCGGAAGCCTGGTGAGATGACGGGGGTCGATGCCACGAGCCCCGACCGCTTGATTGCTTTGTCCTTCGGGACTCTAATATGAATTACAAACCGTCGACCCGTGCCTCCCCTTCGTTCTTTTCTCTCGTTCCCTCCAGCTCCGTCCCTTTGTTCTTATTAGTTCTGGTGTCTTCTTGTCGGCACGCCTCGTGCTGCCTGGGTCCCTTGACCTGCTTTCCGTCGCAGCGATGTTTGTATTGGGAATTTTTAGCGGGACGGTGAATTGATTTTAGCTGAATCAGAAATACCGAACGTTTCTTTTTCGTCGTTGTATCGGAAACTGGTGAAAAAATAAATACGTTCGACGTCGATTGTTTTTGGAATGATGGCACACGATCGAGGCTAAGGGTTCTTTCTTAAGAGACACACGAGTCTTATTGGCGACGTTAGTTAACCCTTTTGACTCTCCACGCCTCTTTGAGCGGAGCTGCCGCTTCTTTCTGACACGCTCGTCAGATTAATCGCGCCGTTACGAGAACAGGAAACGACTTAATCATTGATTCAGCACGAGCTGGAGCACTCTCGTCGACCTTCCGTGAGATAGCTCAAGGTGACTTGCAAATCTCATAGGTTCGGTTGGAGAGTTGTGAAGAAAACGAGTTTTTGCCGTTAAGTTGAGCATAAGTAATGACACTTTTTCTGGTTGCCAATTTTACGATACATTGTCGCTTGTACAATATATTTTGTTGTTGCGCATGAAATGATGGGTTCATGATAGTACAGTTAAACCCAAGTTTTTTGTTCGAAAGAAACTCAAGAAATCAGGAGATCAATAAATCAAGAAATTTTTGTCATCGTTATCTCATATGCAACGATTTCACGAGAATACGTTTAAAAAAAAAAAGAAAACAATTTTAATTAACGTCCTGTGATTAGTACAGCTGACAAAAAATTGTTTTGCATCATACTGTTCTTCTAGATTCTTTGAAAAAAATGTTTTCCTCAATCTCTAAGATATCGTACATGCTAATAACCCATTTGCATACCTCCATTCACGATGGATCGTGGCTCATCTATACGCGACAACTCGATGCAACGGTTTATTTATCAAGGAAACTCGCGTCGCAGGGACGGGTTTTCAATGGATCGCGAGTTTCGCTGTCGCGATCTTCGGGCCACTTCTATTCGCGTTAATGCAAAATCAAGATCAAGCCAGCAGCGGCAAAAAGATACGACGCGTGAAAAGCCTGGCCCCCGATATGAATAAAATTCGACTACGGTTCGTCTATTCAAACCTTCCAAGGAACTCCGAACCCTTTGTCAGCCAGATATAATTCACGAATTTTCTTGCACCAGTTTACCCAGGCCATCGCGCGCTTTTATCGCGACCCTTTACAATGGATTTCGCGCGTAATTGGAATTTAACGCGTTGGACATCGATCGATGGATGGATCAGCAATTATAAGATACTTTTACGAATTTTAATCGAATGTACCTTTGAATCTTTTTTTCTTTTCTAATATGCTGAATATTTTTTCGAGTTTGAATTTTGTTAGAATCGATTCGATTATGAATCGTATGTAGCATTAGGATATTGTGACACTATAAACGAAGTAGCAATGAATCAAGTTCGTGGTGAATAAAAATGGCGTTTAGCTTTGGAGGAATGAATAGACGTTGAAGAATTTTGTTTGTAAATGATCTACGGATGTATACGGTCCTTCTTCGTAATTCGGGTTCTCGAGTCGATTTTTAAATTTGAAACGCGTTAGAAGAGAATGTCACGCGTATACTAAGCGCTGTTTAGTATTCTCTTAATACCCCTTCGTATGCAGAGTCAGCGGGAATCAATAATCAAACGGTGAGCCGTATTTGAAAACAGTTTCGTAACTTAAAATGGAACGTACACTTTGATACCAATGGTGAAGTTTGGTAGGAGTTTGAAGTGGGGAACGGAGCAGCCAAGTTGTCCAATTAATTGTGCAATCGAATCCGATGATCGATCGTTTCTTCGTAATTTATACTTGGAAAATTGAACCTACTTCACCGAACGTTTCTGCTTGCTTCATTAACTTTTCATCCCCGTGTTACGTCATTAACCTTATACAGTAGCAATCAAAACTTTAGGATCAGATAATCGATGAAAATAAATCAATTCTCCATGATCTGTTTGAACAGCGAAATAAAAGAAATTCATATTTTTGATAATACTTTCAAACTATAAAATTATGTCAGGCTCTGTTTTCTTTTCTTAAACTGAAGTTTATTACCGTACCATTTAAGAAAAGGGGATTTTTATAACGTGATACGTTAAATTGTGTTTTAGCAATAAACCACAGTTATTGGTACGTCTTTAATAGAGATGAACAATTTCATGTCTGCGCTTATAACCAAAAATTTGAAAAATTCCAATGAACTTTTCAAAAAGAAGTTTCTCTAAAAGAAGACGTCAATTAAAGAAAAAGAACCGCGTTGCATAATTCTTTCAAGTCGATGCACTCATCCAAACGAACACGAAGAAACCTCGTTTAAAGGCCTTCATTTCTGGACCCAGAAATGTAAATCCTGTGTAACCACGTTATCCGCGGCAGCAAGGAACAAGGACAAATTATGGGACAGTTTCAAACCAGTTACCATATCAATAACCTTGCCGGGTTGCTCGATAGCCAGCCCACGAAAACATGTTGTCTTACTATCAGCATGCCCAGCGCATTCCGCGCCGAATGCCGCATTCCAATTTACCTGAATGTAAATCCGAAGTTCGGGGCGTCGAACGTAAATCGAACCGGGAACCCAGGCGAAACGTGTCGAAGTTCGATGACCGATCTTCGCATTTCCCGTAGACCTGAACATCGCCCAAAAACCTATCAAACGTCGAACGATACTCGATCCCTATCTAGGATTTTTACGGAGAACTTTTTGTTTCTCGACTAACCAGCATCGTTCTGAATCTGTTTTCGAGGGAATTTTTAAGCAGACAGAATGATTTTAGTGTAATAAAAGTTATAATTCTCAAAAATTTTTTTAAATTTTTTAAATTAACGTGAAAAATGGAATAATGGAGTTGGGATAACTGTTATTTGCTTTGTGCATAAAATCGCAATTTTATACGATTACTCGATGGTAACAACAATAATGTTTGCTGATCGATAGAACTTTATCTCTGTTGTAAAAACGGTGTTATAGATCTTCCATAGAGAAACTTAAAAATTTGATATCGTACATTCGTTAGAACCTCTATTTACAGTTTATAATACGTGACTCTAAAATTCTACCTTAATATAGCAACAATACCGAGCAATTCACTTGCAAGACCGTTATCGGTCCCAGCCACACCTTGTCAACCCAAACAGTACCAATCCCCATTAACTTTACCGATCACCGAACTAATCGAGCCGTGCTCTCTCCTTCCGCACGATCTCGGCCAAAGAGATCTCGAACGCGAGGAGCGACGTTTGTTACTCGCTCCAAAGCGACGCTCTAACCACTAGACAAGAATTCACGGGTTCCTGCACGTCGAGCAGTCGGAGTCGTAGTGCGCGCGGTTCGCGGCCAGCGGCAGCGCAAAGAAACGGTTCGTACGTACTCGGGTCCGTTCGGGTGCGCGAGTCGTGGCGCCGAGCAAGGGAAGTCGTTCGACTCGAGTCGTGTGTGCGGCTACAGTCACTCGTGGATCCTGAGTCGTGTCAGTGCTCCGGCGGACACGATCGCGCGCGAGTGTGTCGTTCGTTTGGTATCCATCTCGTTGTCGTCTCGTCGCACGAAGAAACTTGGAGTTGTGCAAAGAGAGAGAGAGAAAGAGAGAGTAACATTACACGTCGACGATTAATCGTGGGGGATAACATAGTGCGTGTTCCCGGTGCAGTGAGATAGAAACGAGGACGATCGAAAAGGGTAAACGCAGGCGGGAATATCGTGTATGTCGTCGAGTTTCGTTCACGAAAGACGACGAACCCTTCTCGCGTCAAGGGAAAAACTCTGAGGAGCTAGAGAGTTTGTGGAATGCGTGGCTGTCCCACGGAATCCACCTTCTGACCTTCGTCCCCGAGGCAGCCAGGTAGTTTCGAGCCACACAGGGACAGGCATTCTTCGGATTTTCGAAAGGAGACGCTCGAGAGGCTTCCAGGAGATGAGGAGAGGGCCGTGTATACAGCGCGAGGTTCGTCGTGTCCGGTGCCCCGTGTCGCTATTATAATCGACTGTGTTTTGGAGAGCTCGGCTGTCGTGTCGGCCGGCCGATTCCTTTTTTCAAGAGGCGAGGACCGCCACGAAGGTCACCTGGGAAAAGTGGTTGCCAGCCTTGCACCTGGCACACAACGGTCCTCCGTCTCTGGACGCGGTATTTACCGTCGAATCGATACACGATCCATCACGGTGACACGCTTTTCTAATTAAAATCGATCGTGCATCAAAATTTCCACCGTGTGCGCGTGTGTATGTGCGTGTGTGTACTCCATCGATCCGTCGAATTTGTCGTCGATGAATTCGCTCGACGTTTAAATATTGCCAACGGGATCGAATTCCACCACTGACTCTCTACCACCCATCAGATTATCCTCGAAGTGGTCGTTCATTTTTTCACAACCTCCTCCTGCCACCGTGTGAAACGAAACAACGGCCCGCGTACAGATAGCGTTATCGCTGGTGGCTCCGTGCTATTCGACGGGGACACGTGTTTCGCGCGACGGAAACGTATTCGCTGCCAACGTGCCGTCGACGCGACGCCTTGCTTCCGGCGCGTCCAGAGTGCCGCCTGCAAGAGCAACCTCGCCACCGGCAGCTAGTGTGTCCGCGCGCGTCCGGTAAACAGGTTTATTCGTCGTCCTGCCGCGGCAAAAACGCTTTCCACGCTTCCGAAGCAGCGAACGACACGAGAGAAACGGAAACGATCGTCGAAAGAAGGAAGGAGAGTCGTGTCTCGTTGTACCATCGACGACGACGACGGTGCAGTAGCACCAGCACCGGCAGCAGTGCAACGAAGGAAATAGCGCGCGATGACGAGCGGCTGAAGGTTCTCCTGTTTAGGCTCGAGAACGTATTCGTTATCGTTGACAAAGGAAGTCGCTGGATCGCGGCCTCTACTCGACGGCGAGAGATAGTGTGTACATGTGCGCGACATAGAGTGTGGAGGACGTAGGTTAGGTCGTTCGATAACCCCTGTCGTTGTTGTGTTCCGCGAAGTGAAAACGCGACGTGGATGATAATTTTGGTGGGGGAGGGGGGGGAGCTGTATGGTAGACGCAGCAAACGACTCGATACACGTTCGCCGCGGTTAATTAAGGCCCGTCGTTCGACCGAGCACCGGCAGAAAACGGGAAAGAGATAGTGAATCGCGAAAGGAGCGAGAAGACGCGCACGATTTAAGGGAGGCGACAATTTTTTGGAGAAAATACACGCTGGCAAACGACACGCTGGTCTGCAGTGCTGAAAGGGAAATCCGCAACGATCGGCCAGTCGGCTGATTCTCGTTACCAGAAATAGGTATGTAATTGAAACCTTTTTATTGTTGCCCGTTTTATTCCACGCGTCACAGCCCACCCTGTTTGTGCCCGTTGAACGCTTCGGTCGTTAATGAGTTCGACTCGACTATTCTGGTCCCGCGACTTCGATAAGGTCCATTCGTCGATTTTTCATAGACTACCTGTCTTCCTCGCGACCGGAAGTTGAGACGGATCGACGCATGAGAACGATCCATCGATCATCCCCGATAATTTCTCCGTTCGCCGTACGTGTATCTTTATTGGAGATGGGGTTTAAAATTATTAAATAAAGTAAACTGTTATTTGAAATACTTTAACCAGTTAAGTGTGGCGACCTCTTTACAAAGCACCCCCCCAGTGTGTGTCGCGATATAATTATAAATCCAACTCAAATTATTTATAACTGTCATTGTTTTTTTTTATTTCGTGTTGACCTCTAAACATTTAAAACATATTAAACTTTACGATTGTAATTTAGTTTACGCCAAAATTACAATTTAAATATCATATTGTAACAAAATTTTACGCATGACGGATATAGTCGTCAAACACACTTAACTGGTTAATTGTTTATTATATGACACGAGGAAGATGTAATTCTAGCCAAACTTCACGAGCTTTGTCATGAGACAGACAAACGTACTGTTCGAGTCGTATAGCTCTTTTGTTCTGTATCATAACGTTTTCTTACTTTCTAAATTGAAGAAAGTTGTGGCTTTGGTTCTTGGAAGAAACCCTTCAGAAAATACGTTAAGAGAAAGCTGCTGTTCCTTCGGTTAATTTTTGCTTTGCAATATTTCTGTATTCAAGTTATAACAATCTTCCTGTTGCGTTCAAACTTATCATCGGTTATAATTGGCCAGGAAATCGATCGTGGCAGCTTCCGGGCAGAGATAACGCCGATAACTCGTCTTTTGTTCCCGGTGACTTTTTCTGCTCGGATACAATAACGCTGCGTGCCGGGGCTTTGTAACGCTTTACCGTTCTCGGATTAAACGAGCGTGCCGTTAGCCGGCAGAAAGTGAATTTCTGACGGTTTTTCACCGTTTCCGGCGCTCAGGTTTGCTCTCGAAAGCGGGTTATTTTAATCTGTCGCACTTTCACCGCGATCAAAATCGCCGCGATGATTTTTCGCGTGTGAGAGGCTCTTCGCTTCGCTTTGTCCCTGTTGGGATTAACTGCAAACTAGGCCAATAAGGTATGTTTATGTTGTTACGCGACATTTATTGTCCAGAAGACTTACCTCGTGCACATATATATATAGGTAGACGTTGCGTACTGTATAAATAATGAGTGAGAGCGATAGAAGTAATAACGATCGTAAGAATTAAAATTATGTAGAATGGGGTTTTTATATTGCTAAGTAAAGCAGACTCTTATTTGTGAATGAAATAATACTTTGATACTTGATTATTACTATTATATGACTCGAGGGAGGTACAGTTCTAACCAAACTTCACGAAACTAGCAGAACGCAGTGGTCGAAATTCCTACAACCCCGTCCGGGTCCTTCAGCTCCTTTGTTCTGTTTCTTAAACGTTTTCAAACTTTCTAAAATGCCAGGCGTGGCTTAGGTTCTTGGAAGAAGCCCTTAAGAAAGTACGTTAAGAGAAAGGTTAATTGGTTTATGGTTAAGTTTTGCTTTCGTAGTATTTCTGTATTCAACTTCTAACAAAAATGATTGAAACCAAAGGTCTTGTTCTTAACAACTCTAATAGCGTGATTCGACTGAGTTTCTCACTGTGCCTAGATCCAAATGCATAAAAGACTGGGGTAAAGAAATATAAAAACAGAAAAAATGTTAACTTCTTATTTTTATGTTATGTATTCTTATGTACTGCTTATTCCATTGAATTCCTCTTAAAATTCCAATTTAAAATCCTATTTAACTATAAGAAAAAGAACGTCACTCAAATATGAGTGACGTGGCGACGAACGTGTTAAAACCAAAACCAACACCAAATTAACAGTCCTGAACGGAGAGGAAATTCGCGTTGGAATTCCGTCGGCCAAGGAAGTCCTCCCTCGTGACCAGTTACATAGTCGTATCTGGCTTGCCGAGAGAAGTGTCTCTCGAGGAGAAGACCTTGATACCCTCGTTGTGTTTCTATCCGCCGATCTTGGAATTCCTCGGCCGCGTATCGACGTATCGATCAACAGGAAGAAACGGTATAATGAACGTTCTTCTTATCCAGCCGGTTTATTCAATGGTTTGCTGGCCGATTTATTGTTCGCCGATCTCGTATCGAACTTTCTCGACTCTCTCGTCGAGGAGAGGGGAGCTCGTGGCTGATAGCGTAGAGGATCGTGTACGAGGTTAATTAAAATTGATTCTTTCAAGTTGTAACGTGTATAGAGCAAGTTTAAGATTAGATGGGAAGCTGAAGAGCGTGCTCGAATTTTCGAACGTTGATGTAAGATAAAACTGATGATAGCTGCGTAGCCTTCATTTTTTTTTATCTGCTCGACATAAAAATCGTTCAGCGATAGTGCTCGCAATTAACTGTAGACTTTCTGATAAGCGTGTCGTCAAGCGATGAATGACGTATTAGCTTATCTTTCCTGATTATTAATTTAATCCGTTGCGGTGATTTTTACAGCGACTACATGTTATATACATGTTATTCTACATAATATATATATACCACCGTTTTCATAAATTAATTCCTAACCAGATTCACTCCAATTTTTTATCATTCTTTCATAGTAATTTATTAAAAAACCTTCTGTTGCACATCTGCAACACTATGCATTTACTAGAAAATAATACTGATAAAAATATAAATGCCTGATCTCAAAACAAATAAACTGTACCGAAGAAAATATATTAGTGCATATAAAAACAATTTTTGTACATACTTATCGTTGAAACTCAAATAATTACACGGCAAAACAATAATTTATACCTGTTTCATTTTTTCAATAGCCTTTGTCGATTTGTCAATGTCAAATTCACGGTTGACAGTCTTGAAAAAGAAACGAAAATGTTGTCACTTGATAAAATAGTGATAATTCTACGACAATATGCAGTAATCGAATATCACAATAACTTTGAGGCCGTTTGAACGGTGTGTTGTAGCATTACAACGATATGCATTTAAGGATTAAAGGTTCCGAAATCCTTTCCACATCCTTCTGCCATCCGTGAACCGTGAATCCGCGCGCGCGCCACGTGACTCTCGATCGTAATTCGAAGAGGTGAATCACGAAAGAGAGAAAAAAAAAAGAAGCCATGCCTCCTATCGAGTTCCTCGAGCATGATCTCAAAAGTTCGGCATGCGTGGCCCACAGAAGCCTCTTGAAGCGTCGGGGCGACGACGCGGAGAGGAAGGAGCCCCGGGTACCGGTTGCCGATGTCGACGAACTCGTGGAAGGTTGACCAAGGCCGTTCGGCTCTATTTATAGCGAGCCGGTAACGAAGTAGACATTTGCCGGGAATCGTATTTTCGTAGATCCTCGAAGAATGCTCGCCAGGGAACGGGTTACCTTTTTTCGATCCCACTCCTCGCCTACGGAGTCCTGAATTATTTTAGCAGCGACGATCGGACGCTAGGGACGCGTGTCTTTCCTGTTTTCGTCGGTAGACCTATCTACCGTAGAACAGGCGATGGAGATCTCTTCTTATCGACGGCACGGCCTCTTATCGAGGAGCCACGCAGGTTTTACAACGGTGGCGTGTTACGCGAGACGATACGTGAAATTCTTCGACGAGAATCGCCCTCCGAATAGGCATGTGTAGAGTATGTTTATTTGTTGTACGGTAGTACAAGGTTAATCTGGATTGTGTTATACTGATATACTGAGATGCTGATATATTGCGACTGAGACCGCTATACTGATATACTGAGACTGCTATGCTGCGATTGATTATACTGTGTCGCGCCCAGGGAAGTTTGAGTTTTATATTCCCTGAACGCGTCGAGAAGGGGAAAATGTGGTGACATGGAAGGGGCTCTCTGCGAGTGTTTTCCGGATTCTAATGAGGCTGCAATCAAACACCCGTGGTAATGACGATCGGCTGGCCGTTTGGGCCTAATGACGAGCCGATGTTCAGGCTCTGCTGTAAAGTGTTTGATGCAGCCCCTTAGAACACCCGCAGAGGTTCCGTGTCACCTCACATGTATAAATAACATTCGTCTTTCGCGAAAACATGCCGCGGTGGTCATTGATTGTATCGTGTCGCGACGCGGTACTATTGGGCTGGAGGGAAAGTTCTGTCGTATTTTAAATAGGCAGGTAATTTTTCTTGTAAATAAAAAAAAAACATCTGGCTAATGAGTCATTGGGAATTTTGTTTTGTTTTTTTACCTGCTGTATAATATAAAAGGAGTCCTTTTTTACCGTTCATCATTTACTTGTGACATTTAAAGTGAAAAACATGTCAGTTAGATAAAGTGCATTTACGACACTGCATTTTGTATGAATTCCAAAAAGGAAGCAACGCATCGGTTGCGTGTAAAAGTTTATGTGCGGTATTTGGAAAAGATATTGTAAATGTTCGTACTTGTCAAAGATGGTTTAGCAAATTTCGTTCTTCGGAACTGAGCCTCCAAGAAAGTGATCGATCTGGACGACCATCCAAGATCGATAATGATGTTTTGCGATCCATGTTGGAAAATAATCCACATTTAACAAGTCGAGAAATTGCAGAAGAGTTTGGCATTCATCATACAACTGTTGGAAATCACGTTAAATTTGTTGGGTTTGCGTTAAAGCAAAGTGTTTGGGTTCCGCATGAATTAACGGAAACGGAAAATACGACAGAACTTTCCCTCCAACCCAATATAATGTACAGTAGCGGACAAAAGTTTAAAACCAAAGTATCGGAGAAAATAAATAAATTAATCGATAAGAAGTAACAGTATGAATAAAATTTGTATTCTATGCTTATTATTATTTATAATTATTATTATTATTATATAAGGGTCAAAGTAAACCCTTTGATAGTCGTAGGAGGCTATCAGTTGTTGATGAACGCTTCGTTTAAAAGTAGAAAAGAAACTAAAGAAATCTAGTTCGTTACAGTGGTTGTTAATATTAGTAATAATTCTGTTCATGCTAATTAGTAAATAGTGTCCTTCCATAATGACGATACAAATGAATAGATAAACAACATTTGCGAACCATTAAATTTTTACACAAGTTTTACATTATCCTGTCGTTTTACACTTTCGTCCGCCACTTTAAATACATTATCGACGTTTGACCTTTTCGGTGCTCACCCAGAAACACAAAGCCGCGAGACATCGAAACGTGTAGCCGGTGATACAACGTGGAATCTTTGCGTGTCTCTCTCTTCGAAATTATTCAGATATTAACGCTATATTGGACAACGGTCAGTTCTCTTTGAGATGGATGTTAAACATGAGCTACAATTAAACGTTAGGAAGATTAACATTAATTTCAACTGGTTGTTAAACGTACGGGGGGGAACACTAAAATTAATTTAAATTTGGAAACGTAATGTCAGCCGAACGCAATGGAATTCGTTTCATCGCTACAACTTTATATTAATTGATTCAACTTCCTGTCTATCTAGTCCTCCGTACCGTTTATTGTTCTCTTTTTTTTTTTTTTTTTTTAAATTTCGTTGATTGATTAAAATCGGGTGCCTCTATTTTCATAACGTTGCCTCGTGCGCAATAAGCGAATTTTTCGGTAAATCGTTGGAGCAGGTGATTCGATCGCCGATAGATAGCCGGGAAGTTTGTTTTAATAATACACACGGTGTATCGTTTAACCTAGTTCCGAATAATAATTTTTGCTCCAACGGAGTATAGTCGTGCGTTCGTAGTCGCGTGAATATTGTGCCTGTCGAGCGATTAAAACAGTTTTATTGGCTCCAGAATTGATTGTGCGAACCTTCGCCAAGCGTATTATCATTGGTGGAAGCGAATCGTGTGCAAATTGTGGTTTCTCGTTGTAGAGCCACTGGTAAAATTAAAAGTGAAACCTGTTAATCGAACAATTCATTTGTGATCACTTCGTTAGATGGACAAGCCCCAGCATTCCTTTGTCGTATTAATACATTGATATCCGGTATTCTAATGAAATTAATCCTCTTTAAGGGAAGCTTTGTTAATTAGCTTTAATGCGTATTTTTAAGCTTCCTAATTCTTTTAAAATCTTCTTTAACTATTTCTCTTTATTACCAATTTCATTACTATTTACTGCTTTTCTTCTTAGAAACTATAACCGTTCGACTGGATTTCCCTGAAACCTTTGAATCTGTCGAGTAATTTATTGTCTTCCAATACAAAAATTTTGCAGATTAACCCTTTGAATGCTGAATACTCTTGGCCTAAGCCCTTCGAAGGGACGACGCGCTATCGCTGGAGTATTGTTACTTGTACACTGAGAATCGCGTTACAGTAAATGAAAAATCGAAAAGATTAACAAACGCATATTTTCGTCCATGGTCCCTACGAGTAATTTTCGTTAACACTAAAAGGTTAACGCTAAAATGTGTGGCCACGGAAAAGGTCATAAGGTGAAGGAAACAAAAATTGACAATCGCATATATGCGTCCATAGTCCCTACGAACAACTTCTGTCAGACGCATATATGCGCCCATAGCACTCGAAGGGTTAAAATCTTTCAAAAACACAGACTTTCTTAAGGATTTTTCAAAAGATTTCGATTCATTACAACGTTTAACCCTTTGCGCTTTAAAAGGTGAATCTTAGTCGTCCAATGATACTAATTTCAAAGATTCCCAATTGCGAAATATTTGTTACGATTCGCTCACACCGAATTTCATTTGATTTACTTAAGCAGTATAATAAAATTTACTTTTACGACTAGTTTACGAAATTATCGTTATTTGATAACCGACGGAGGGTTAATTCGAAAACGTCTACTTTCGTTTCTGATCAGGCTCAAGCTGAAATTCGTTTCCAACCGCGCGTTATTGATTTCGTGGTATTCTGGATAGCAAGAAAAATCCTTTTTACTGAGAACGGTATCGATTCGGCCAACGGAATCGTGTGCAATTAAAGCGGTTCGCCGGTACAAACGAGCAGCCGCGGACAGAAAAAAGGAAGGACGCTTTGATGTTCTCTGGTCGCCTTCCCGTTTCCCCGTGTTTCGTATTTCGAACACGTGTGACAAGACAACTCGTGGCACAAACGCTTGTCCACCGTTTCGTTGCCACCGCGAAACCGGAAGTTGGGAGTCGATCGCGGCGGTGTTTTCCGCGTTCTCCGCCTCCTGTCATTTTGCCCGCAGATTGTCATCTGTTTGTCTAATGACTCCTTTATTCCGATCCGTTTCAAGGTGAACGAAACGAAGGTCGAATCATCCCACTTAATCGACAATGATAGAATCGGCTCGCCGTGCGGTAAAAAACAACGCGAATTGATGGCAATTTGGAGCTCGTTAGAACAACGCGCTCTATCATTATCCGTCGTTGGGTTTAATTTGCGGAAAAATCGACCACAATGATAATTATCAACGATAACATGTTTTTTTGAAATTACATAAGATTCCGTTAGAGTAAAGTCTTTGTAATCGGTTGAGAATAGAAACTTATCGATTTGAAAAAAGTTTTACACGTATTGAAATAAACACGGTGAAGATACTTTGTGTTGTTGTCATAATCAATGATGATCACAGTAGAACCTCTTGTATGTGAATTAACAGGGAGATAGAAGTGTTTGGATAATTACTTTTTACACTATTTACTAACTTTTATATTATTCACTAAAAATAATGACTTTTTCTTGTACTAAACTTTATTTATTTCATTATTAAATTCCTGTTTCATTATTAAATTTTACAATTTCTTAAGACAAAGCACTATCATTAGATGACACGCTGTTTGGATAATAGATCGCTTGCGTACGATATTCAGATGATAGGTATTCGCATAAGAGAGGTTTTATTGTACTCGTAATAGTGGCGTTTCAATGGATTTTTAGGTTGTTGGACAAAATTGAAGTGAGACCGTATCCGTCATCAGTGAGGTATTTGATGGGCTTAAGAATTACGGTAGCTAGTTTGTAGGCTGCAGTTCGTAACTCGTACTTTATCCGGCTGCAATTAGCTCAAGTATACACGTCTCTAATGACGTTTATGTTTGTCTTCTCGTGCAGTGTAAGCTCGAGCCAGGTAGAGCAGCTCGTCATACGTAACCGAAAACGTAAAACGTGACATATTTTTCAACGTCTCAATTCCCCTGACCAAACAGTCATTCATAACATTACTTCTCGTTTTGATTAACCTAACGAACGCTTCGTCCTGTTTACATTTTCAACATTTATTTTACTTTACCACCGCCACGGTATTTCACGCAACGCACTCGGTTATCAAACAGTTTATTTATGACAATTGTTAGTTCTGATTTTTGTAGATCAAACCGAGTAATTCTGGCCGATTCCAATTTTTTCTCGTCACCGAAAAAATATTGTATAACGCGTTGGGCGTCGTATTTCCGGTTTAACTGAAAAACATCGACGAATTTCAATTTTTTTTCTTTTTCTTCTCATACGCAACATAATGTAGCTTTAACTATTAACGATCCGCGTTTTTAACCCTTTGCACTCGAGAGGTGACCGTTAATCGTTTAATGATACTAACTTCAAAAATTTTCAAATTCGAAATATTTACTATGATTCACGTACATTAAACTTCATTTAGTTTAGTTAAATCGTGTATAAAAATTTACATATATGACTGTTTAACGTCCGGGTCTGAACTAAAGTCTGAAAATTTGCGAAATTATTATATGCTAGGATTACGATGTCCCATGAGAGGAGGGGACAGCCGACTGCAAAGGGTTAAATATTAAATTAAATGTAAAATCTATTGAGCTATTCTGATGTAATTAGTCTACATTTAAGTGTGTTTTCTCGAATCACGTTTAATTTATTTGTTTATTTTAATCTTCTCATTTCAGTTGAATTATTATAATTACTTTTATTCTATTTTGTACACGCTAATGGGTTTTTACCCGTAAAATTAATAAAAATGAAATTAAAAATTAAATCAAATAATCCACTACACACCCTATTATCGTACGTATCCTCAGCAGCTTGTTCGCAATTTTCATCTTCCCTATTCACAGATCAAACGGAAAAATCACAAATACGTGAACAAAGAAAAATCAATTTTACGTAGCAGTAGTTTTAATAACCATAGCTAATCGGACGATTATCTTAAACGTGCCGTCGATCGATTGTCACCGAAACCTACGCAATTACGACAAGCAGTGAATTACTGTTTAATTATCGATTCCTTTGTTCTTCGTTGTTCTGGCGACTATGAAAACGCTTTGTAACAGCCGACCACGTTCGTCATCGTGCACACAACGACGAACGTCCTCGTGAAAATGCATTTTTTTTTCTCCGGCATCATGCGAGTTTCGCAGAAATTTTATTCATCGTTGTTTACGACGGCATGCAAAATAACGGGTGCTCGTCGATCGGTCGGCAAAAACGCGCGATCGATCAACGTTAAACGTTTACCGGCCCATTCGAATCAGCGTTTCGTCACGCGCGATGAACAATCGTGAAATCCCGCCTCGTAACGACCCGTTCCCGTTTAACATTTTGACTGGCAGATTATTTTTTCTCGATGGGTGTAAACGATACATATTTCGCTGTCCAAAAGGGCGACAACGATCATGAAAGAACGGCGGATCGGTATTAATATTCCATCCGGAATATCGAACGAATGAAATGATTTCAGTCGGTCTTCCATTGCGTGCAAGCATCTTCTATTATATCTCTACTGTTTAATATAATTGTTTCAGTAATGATTTGGCACACATTTTAGAACTAGGTATTTTATTAAGATCGGCAAGTGATATTTTATTTAATTAAGTAAACAGCGTAAAACGCAACGCTGCATAAAGTATATAGTATAAAGTATAAAGGCAGGCTAAATATATATTTTAACACTATACTAACGCCATCTCTGATTTATCGATAACTCGAAGATCGATTACTTTCTCTACACGTGTGAATCTTCTTTATGGAGTTGCACAAGTTATGCAAATACTTTGTGCTCGCTATTGTACAGTATATTAGAGGAAGCGAATAATTTCTCCCTTGCAAATAATTGCATTTTCCAGATAAAAGCTTCTTATCCGCTTCTGAAAATACTCCCATTGCTACTTTCAATCTTTAATTAACTTCAACTTAAATCTTCGTTGCTTCTTCATTTCCAAATCCTTCGTACCGAATGAAAAGTGGTAACTTCGCCTTCACCCCGATTCACCCCAAACCTCCAATTTTTCCCCCAAAACCGTCCGACTGTCACGAAAATCGGTAACGCCGCGTGTAAACCATGCGGATTCCCCTAAAAAAAAAAAACAGAACTCCCTCGTCCCCCAGAACACGGTTCACTTTCACGGTTAATGAAATTTCATTCGCCGGCGTAACTTTCATCCACGCAACCCTCTCCCCTATGGGTTTTCGTCTTCGGCGAATATATCGTCTTCCTCCCCTCGATATTCGACACTTCAGGGACAAACCGTCGAATTCCATGGGCACGGCGCTCAACGTGACGGCCATGGCGGTATTACGGGTGAGCCCGAGAACCAAACCGGTTCGTTCTTATGAAATTTCTCGATGCCGTAAGCCGGGGAACGCGTACAGAACGCGATTTTTCATTGGATTTCTACACGGGGAGAGCGACGAGGAGGACGGAGGGGGAGGTCTTTCCGGTCTCTTCTCCTCCTCTTCGTGTTTGCGCGGAATCAAGCTAGCTCTACGTGGAAATAATTAAGCGAGGCGAACAGGAAAGAGCCGGCGAGTTTCCGTTTCAATCTTGAGGACTGAACGAGCAACCTGGCTGTCGGGGTTAAGCAATTTTATGAGGGACCTACTCGCGGATTCCACGGAATCGTCGGTTCGTTAAAGAGTCCGTAAGAAGCGGACGGGAAATTATGCTTAACCCTCTTTTTCCGTGGACGGTGCAAGTCAGAAAATCAGTTCATCGGCGAAATTTTTTTGCGGGTTCGACGGAAACATAGTTTCTGTGGGAAGAAATTTTTGTTTTTCGCTATTATCGCCAAAAGTGTATTTTAATACAGAAAAACATTAAAGTTCACTTTGCTACGCACTGCAGGGAAATTCTCTTGTTCGTTTGCTACTTGCTGTTTTACACTCGCTCTCTCTCGCTCTTGACTTTTAACGCTCGACTGACTCCCTGTCACTCATAACATTTACATTATGGACTATATAACAATATTCTTGACAAAGAACACTGATTCGTCAAATTCATCCTCGCTTACACCAACCTTTAAACCAACACTCACAGTTTTTCACCCTTCGCTGTCGTTGGGAGAATCCTGTGTCTTGTAGCCCAAGGTCGGTTCAGCGTTTGACTGTCGTTGAAGGTGGGACGGGGAATTATCAGGGTAATCCTTATACCTGCGATAATAACTTGGTGCCGTTTGAGCCAGGATTTTACCTGGCACGGAAGGATAACGCAGCTGTAGAGGAAGTTTGGGGTTTATAACTTTCTCTCGGCAGTTGTTGGACAGGATTGAGTAGTTGTAGAAATACTGTGCGACGATAACGTTGGCCCTTGGGTGTTTGAATAGCGTTAGAAGAGGGAAGTATACAGATAACAAGGATAAATAAAGATAAAGGTAAAGAGGAAGGTGATAGGAAAGGAAGATTTGGAGAGAGCGGAGAAAGTGCACCACTGACCGCTTCTGAGGCCACAGGGGATCAAAGGAAAGTGAATAGACAAAAGACAGGAAGTGAAATAGTGTATGCGGAAATTCCAGAACAGAAACTTAACCAAAGAAAGTTGCAGAACGAAACAAAAATAATATTTCCATCCTAACATTTCCACACACACACAGACACGTTTAAAACAGCCTTCTGTCGGTATTTATGTCAATTATCATAAAGGATTAGCAGGACAATTCACGCATTACTGTCGCGACTCGCGAGCAAAAAAGAAGTCAGCAGAATTAACGAGCCCAAAAAAGGAAAGCACATGGAACAACCCCCTCGAGACTCTGCGAACGTTTCGGTTTCCATGGAGGGGCGGAAGGATGTCCCATTCCATTGGCCCCATAAATTTAACCAGTCGTATCCGTACGACCGGGAGTTTAGGGACAGAGGGACGCTCACGCGTGCCGAATATGAAATTCAAATATGTCCGCCTGCCAGCGAGGACCGGTCGAACGATCTCGCGAACGGGACACAGGATCAGGAAGAGAAGAGTGCCGACGAAGGGGCAAAGAGGATAGGAACGAGGAAGCCAGCTCGAGGAATCGGAGGATCGTAAATTCTGTGGCGCCTCCCCTGTAAAATGGATCGCTAGGGACGGCGGGATGGAAATGGAGAAAAAAAAGGGAAGAAAGGTGGAGGAAAGAGGGGAAATGGATAAACGTCGCGTTAAACGATGACCCTTGCGAAGCACCGGGGTCCTCGTCACGCGTATTCTAATATGCACGTACAAATTCGCGAACAAGACAGCGTTCGGGGGCAGGAGGGGACGGTACGAGGGTGCGCTGCATTATGCAACGGCCCTTTTAAAAGTGTATGTACACATTGAAAAAGTTCCGGGCACACAAAATTTAAATTGCACCGCGCAACTCCACGGTGGCTGCTTCCCCGTTTTCTTGCGACTCCTCCTCCGCCTTTTCGTCTTTTCTCGGTTAATTTTTTTGTCCCGTGTGTTTCCCCTTCTGGAATCGCCTCCTCTTTGTCTCTGTACTACACCGTGCTCTCGCTTTTCCTGCCCCTTTTTCGCTCGTTCTTCCGAGATATTTTATTTTCTCTCCTTTTCTATTTTCTCGGGTTTACAGCGTTTTTTTGTCGGCCTTAGCACACGTTTTGGGCTTAACGCGTTGCGGTTTGTTGATCCGCGGTCCGTTTTGTGCGCGAAACTCTAGCATCAGAGGGGGCGTTTTTTGTTTTTTGTTTTTTTTCTTTGTTTAGGAAGTTACGGCGCGAATTTTTATTGCCCGGAGGAATTTAAGGATATATAGAGATGTTCTGGGGTAAATGCATTAAACGCTAGGAATTTGGTAGTTGGAGAAGTGTTTTTCAAAATGGCGAAGAATTGAGTTAGTTAGAGAAGTAGATGGTTAGTGAATACTATATTCAATTGAGAAACGAATGCACAGGAATACCAACGAATATTGCAATGCTTCGAATGATTGCATTTTAATGCATTTTACAGTTGAATCCTCTTCGAAGAACTGTTCTACAACAGTTTAATTTCGGGAAGAAATAAACAAATATTTTTACATGCAAACGAGAACAATTTCTCGTAGATGTAAGCAAATTTATTAGCCTGCCTTCGGTTCCCTCGATTCCTCGAACCAGGTAATAGGCTCGGCGTAAAGGAATTCACCATGCCAGCTAGTATAAGATCAATACCGTTCGAGCGTGTTGGCCAACGCGATAGAATTCCTCGAGTTATCGGCGTAAACCGATAGCTTTGAACTTTCTTTCGCTGACATTTCATGCTAATTGAGACGACGCGCAGGACTCGATACCAAAAGTGAAAGGTGCCTCGATCGTGAGCTCGTTTCAGAGCGGAATCTGAAACGTGAAAGGTCTCAGCTCGTCCCTGTTCCCGAAATAACACCAGTTTCCCCGCTCTTTCGCGCCTTTCAAAATTATTCTGCCCTTATTTCACGTCTATTTAGAGCCGTCGCTTCTCCCCCCCCTGTAACTCTTAAAGTAGTCATATCGTCGGACATGCGCGACCTCGTTCACTGTCCTATAATTTCATCTGATTTTTATGAATTCAGGACTATTATATCCCCGATTTAACAACCGTATCGCGGGAATAAGCTCGAAGCAACGCGAATTGTTTCAGAAGCGAATCATTAGCCTTCCACCAGCTTGACCGATGTCATAATGCATGCACACCTGTTCATAAATCATCGAACGGCCGATACACTTAGAGCAGAGAAAGATTTATGTTATAGTTCTAGGATAAGGCTTAATTAATTGTTATTCATGTCGCACAGAACTCTTTTAACCCTTTGCGCTCGAGAGGTGAGCGTCAGTTACCAAATGATAGTTCCGAAAATTTTCAAACTTTAATTAGTTTATTCATTAGTCAGACTCAGAGGTTAAATAGTCATATATGTAAAGTTTAGTATATCACTTAACTAAACTATATGACGTTTAATATAGACGAATCCTAGGAAACGTTTCGAGTTTGAACATTTTTGAAGTTGCTATCGTTAGACAACCAACAGTCACTTCTTGAGTAGAAAGGGTTAGGGTTCTGATACGTAACGAGTAGACTATGAAGTTTTATGCATTTTTGTAAACCCAAGATACGTATGAGTTATTCTCATAAATGTGTAAATTTGCGTAAAAATCCTAAGTTTCTCCATAAGAATTTTATTCAAATTGTCCCCTTGTATACTACATATTTATTCAAGTAGAAGCACAGGAATACATATTTATAATCGATCCACTTCTTTCGTCTCGATCGACGGTCTTCGCTCAAACAGTCGAGGACTGCGTTTGCTTTGGTCACTTGCAGGCGGTGCTATGCACGTGCACCACGTGTTGTGCAAACGGGAACGATTCGTATCGTGAGTTGCGTAATCGATAAGCCATCTCCCTTCTCTTAATCCCCCTTTCCCCTGGGGTGATAAGCCGTGCAGAGAGCGATTCCCGATTGGCTGCCACGCTGGACCTCTGGAAACTCCGGTATCTAAATCTAGAATACTTCTTTATTTTTTGTGGAAAATTTGAAGCTAGACAAGCGTGAAATTTTTGCTGACTATGCGAATTCGAGGTCACGATTCGCGGAAGCTGGGATTTGAACAGGTTCTGCCGGGAATTTAGCTGTTCGTTGCGTTGCGAACGAATAATGATGTGGAAGATGATCAATTGTGGAAATCTCACACGAATTGAAAGTCGTTGGAAAATGCTTGATTGACAGGCTTGTTTTCGTTATAATTATTTTACGAGCAATTTTTGTATGCAAATTGATCCATAAATTTACTTGATATCGATGTGTAGTTATGTATCTTTTCATTGACTGGCGTGATAGTTACTTAATTAGAGTGGTAAACACGAAAGGTTATATTGATGCTGTGAAAATTAGTGTGTCACACTTTTAATAAGCGTTTGGTGCCATTCGTGACATTTATTCGTATGCAAATGGAATTAATAGGAAGCAGAGCTCTTCTTCAGGATTCATAATTTCAGTAGTATTTATAATAAATTAAAAATTCTTAACAGATCATCCGAAAATTCGTGATATTTTTGAAATAACTCAGAAGAAATTTTTTTATCACAGTATTTAATCGGTATCTGATAAATTGTATCGCGTAATCACGATGCCTGATATAATGACACATGACGCAGAGATTAGCACATTAAACACGTGGAACTGGATTAAGGGGTGGTTGTGTGCAACACGGAATACTTGAGTTGTATCCAGTATTATCAGGAAGACACCTCAGTCCTAGATAACACGTGGATGTTACGCTCAGTTCACATTGATAATCATAGTTTGTAAAAAGTTGCTTGATTTCGCACTCCGAAAGATTTGTTTAAATTGTTATAATCTTTGAAAGCGGCATTTCAATTTCTGTTTCAATTAAGAGTAATGTTTGAACGTTGAACAATCAATTTTTCCTATCTTATGTAAAGAATAAAAATTAACTACACACGTGTTTAGAAAATAGTGCTCATCCTACCAGACATTTTGTACTTAACATTTTGTACTTAACAGACATTTTGTTACACGATTTTTCTCAGTAAATAGCTGAAAAATTACCTATTTATTTTTCACCAAGGTAATTCCCTTCAAGAAATCAGTCCTCGAATAGATAACCAGAAACTCGAAGAAACCTATATACATTTATTCAGAAAATTCTAATTTCTTTTCTCCAAAGAACGTAACAAAAATGATCATACATTAAACAGTAACAATTTTGTCTTACCTAACTATTATAACACTGTTTTCGATACACGTTAAAACTCGTTTCTACATAAAATAAATTATTTTCATCAAGAAATAAACACATAAAAATAGTTGCTGTTATTGTTGTTAAATACTGTTTAATGGTGTTTGCAATGATACCGAAAACTACTTTCTCAGCTCACAAACAAACAAAATTGATATTTACTAAAAACAACAGCTTAACAGGGAACGTATCAATCAGTCGTCCGTAACGTTCCCTCACGAAAACCCAAGAAAGTAAAAAATCTCAGAATCAAAAATACCATAATTCAAGAGAAATCAGATCGTTCTAATTGTATGCGCATACGTGCTGTTTTCGCGAATCGACGTTCGGAAATAACCAACACTACACACCTTTCCAACTTTTCCAATCATACCACCGCTGAACTTGCCTGGGAACCCGTAATGAAAGTTCGTTGAAGGATGACGGTGAGGGGGGGGGGGGGGGTTTCCGGGAGGAAGTTCCGCCAGCTGATCCAAGACCTCGGTCTGTCTGCACGTCTTCTCGGTGCTGGAGCCTAAATCGTTGACTCTGGAACAATACCGGAGGCGGGTTGATTTATCTCAGCCCTCTGATTAACGCGCCAGCGAAAATATATTTTGCTGTGCTGGAATTTTTCACCTGGCCATCTCTCGCGACGGTTAACCAAGGAAACGTTAGGTACCCGAAACGTTTTTGAGTCTTTTTCAGAGCTTGAGCTGATGAACTTTGGGGAAGAAGTAAAGTTTTCCTCTTTCTTCTTTTTTTTAGAAAATGAGATTTGGGTGTTTCTATTTATATTTGTGTATACGTTTGTGTCGCGTTCTAGTTTCACAGAGAGCAATGAGCTATTTTTATTGGAAATTTGGTGATTTTATCAAGGGGAATAATGTTTCGTTCGTGTTGTACGTTACGTTTAGATTTATAACATTCTTTTGCTTCCCGTGATTACTTTCCCGCGGATTTTTGAAGGAACGAGCGGTAATTTCCGGGGAATTTTACGGTATTTTTTTTTCTCGAGCAATGGAGTTTGCGAAAGAAACTCATTTCCGAGAAGTATGAGATACATGTTATCAACGAAAACACGGTACGACGAGCGTAACGAAAGAGCTTGACTTCGAATTAAAGTTCAAGAGATGTTTGTTACATTTCGCAGTTCTATATATTGAGATAGTAGATTACCGTGAATCAGTTCAATGAACTGAAAGTTGACGAACTTTTTATCTCACTCGGACGTCGTTCAAGCGAAATCATTAAAAAATAATATGTTTATTTCGAAATAATTTTACGTTATGTAGGCAATTTACCAATGAATGGAGCCTTTGTATAGGGAAGAGCGGCAAAGAATGACACTGCTTTTCGTCAGGCGACCGCGGATCAGGTTTCGAAGTGTCGCCGTGTTATTTTTTCGGGGCCGCGTGATCTTCCGGCGCCGTTGTAAACAACTCCTGCGCTGTAGGGATAAACAGTCGCGGCCGTAAATCTGAGTCCCGAAGAAAAGGGAGACGGCGATATCCTAGAGGAAAATGCGTGGGGATATCGAAGGCGGGCATTTTTCCGAAGGTCCTGATTGGTAAGGATAGGAACCGCCTATCAGGCCCGAGGCAAATAAATAGGAAGCCTCGCGATAATTAGAGTTAGTTCGTTTTATACAGTTCGTTAACAGTTCGTTTGATAGAGTTCGTTTTATATAGTTCGTTAGTCCGTTTTGAGATAGTTCGTTTAGAGTTCATGAGAATCGTTGCACTAGCTCGTAATTTAAGTAAAAGCCCATCGGCCAATAGAATAATTACCTACAGTTAATTTATTTGAGGAAACCAACGCTTCTTTTTTTGTCCGAGTTGTTTTCTGATACGCCCGATTTCGCTATCAAAGGAAATGATATGTTATTCGAATAAATATTTCCTGAAATAATTTCTCAAATAATCTCCGATCCCATTACGCGTGCAGCATCATAAAAACACATTTCTCGTTACACGGTCCCTTGCATACGCGTATACATTATTCAAAACTAACAGCGCACACTGGCGCACATATTGTATCTCGTGTTTCATTTGAAAGAGTTATCCGAAATAAAAAATTGTTCGCAAACGATTCGTTTGATTTTCACGTAAAAACAAATTTGTTTTCGTCTGTTATTTCCACGATAAAGTAGTGGAAATAATACGTTGTATATTTTTTTTTTTTCTAATTTGTTTGTTCGATAAATTATTGTTTACAGACAGCTGTTCGAAATCGAGGATTTTGATACACGAAAACAGACCGCTCCGTATTTTGACCTGAATCTGCAATCGAAACAGCAAGATATACGAAAATTAAGGAACAGAAATTTAACTTCTAATTTTTTAGAAATTTTTCAAGAATCTTCTAATCATCAATAATGTTTGAGTGGTTAACTTCTTGAGGCACACGGTTTTAACACTAGAATTATCGACATAGGGGGGGGGGTTCTTATTGGAGACGAAGAAACCAAATTGAAAACTGTACAAAAACCTTTAAATAAAATATTAAACTGTTTGACTATGAGTAACTTCAACTTTTCGAAATGGATTAAAATATAGCCCATCGTGCATAAAGAGCTAAGCAAAAAGTTGGACCAGTTTTAACACTAAAACTACCGACAATTAAAGTGTATTTATTTGCATGGAAGAGATCAAATTGAAAATTACATGAAAAAAATACCGAATACATAGAAAACAAATCTTTATTTATACTTTCTGCAGAAAATCATAGTAAATTTTGAAAGCTTTACCATAGTGAATTTATAAGGCTGCTATGAATAATCAGCAATTGGTTATTTTGACTGCTCTGGTAGTTCCAGCGTTAACCCACCTAACCCAAAGATTTAACGCGACCCTTAATTTCCCTCGCGACGAACCAGGCGAAATTCGAAGGTCGGATACATAGAGATGTAAGGAAAAGCGAAAAAGATGAAAATGTAAAGAGGGAAATAAGAGAAGGTAGAGAAGGATAGGGGCGAACAAAAGGTCCCACGGTAAATCCATCGTTTTCGTTACCTTCGGACCACCGTGGCGGTTCGTTCGCTAAAAACTTCTCGCTCGCCTCGTCAGAATGATTTATCGACGGATTGGCAGGGGGGCCGTGGCGGCTCCATCGATCTCTCGTAGCCGCGAATCGTTTCCAGCTTACTCGAGAAAGCAGTTTAGCGGTACACCTTCGCCACGACGCGACCGTTTGACCTCGTCCTCTTCTTTCGCTCGATGATCACGAAGAATAACGTTGTTTCGCGACGGGACAGGAATGCTTTCGCATGGCGAGAAATCGCGAGTTTATTCGTTGTTCTCCGAGGTTATAGAGGCCATGAATTGAGATGGATCATCTGCTTTACGCAGAATATGGTACATACGTGTTTCTGAAATGCTTCTCGTAATTAATATGTGTAGTATCGTAATTAAATGAGGGGTGGACAGCGAGAGTTCAGTCTGCTTGGGGAAAACCCTTGGCGACGCGCGAGGCCCTCGAAAAATGCCCAAATATGGTCATGTTTTTGGAATATGCCCAAATATGGCCATACTTGAGAGATTTTTCCAGCGACAGTTTTCTCTGGCCAAAAGGAGCAGAGTTGAATTAGACGTTGTAACGTGTAACAGAGTCGTGCGAAGAATAAAATTTATACATAGTATTGTAACTATATTCCTGTATTCATAGCAATAAATAAATATGATTATTAGAATACTACATGTGTTGTAGGAAATGTGACATAAGATTTATTTTCTTGTGTTAATTTTCAAGTTTTAGCAAGCTTTAAATTAGGTAGCCTACGTCAAGTGAAGTACTCGGTATATTTGGTTTCGGTACGATTGAAGCATCCTACGTTTAAGTTAATCATCGTTTCCGGCGAATTAGCTGTTGAAATTCAACGAATAAAACGGTATCGTGTAATATTAATAAGTGATAGTGTTTCTTCGTTCGTGACGACTCGATCGTTGCGTGAATGGTAGCAGCGAACGCGTTAAAAGGAAACAAAAGGGAAGATAAATTGACGTTGGAATGAGTAAATAGAGATCGATCGTATTGAAACAAATGTACAGTGCAGTGCCCTTGTATGTGTGAAAAGTGAAGAAAAAGAAGGTACACAGAAATGTATTGAAGTAACGGTTGACCTCGGGTTATCAATTAATCAATCGTCTGCTTATAAATTAAAAGCTGACAAGATTAATATGTTTTCAACCTGACGTTGACTTAATATTGCACGGGTGGTGTTATTTTTTGCATTGGCGTACGGTAATCCATTTGATCGGCATACATATATCATCTTCGAGAGCTGACAGATTTTCAAAAATTAAATTGTTCATGCTTTACGAACAGATTCGTAAGGACGAAATTTTACGTTGGTCCTTTCAATTTTCTATGAACGGTAAAATGATCGATCGTAAAAAATGTTAGTTCTGCGTGAATTCGATAATATTGTGAACCATGCCACAATAATTTTAATTTGTGATTTACGAGATGAGATTTAATGCTGGATTTACCGACATTTCTTGTATATCTATTTCTAATATTCGTATATCAAGGAATAGGTATGCACCAAAAAGAATTTGAAATTGCAGAACTGAGAGGGAAATAGGTTTGGGAGGTATACATTTGTATCAATAAAACTCAGCAAAAATTGTTAGAAATAATAGTAATTATTTTTACAAATTTTATTCTTGCAGTTCAAAACTCGTCAAATTGACGAATTCTGTACACCTAATGTTAAACGAATGCAAATTTCTTACAGAAAGTTTCTTACGTTCGCGCCATTTTTGTAACTTTTCACTTTGACTGGGCTGTCGATCGTTTTCCCGATTTTCCTCGACTCGAAACTCCGGTTTCAACAAATATTTGCCATTTTTACGCGGCACTTCTCATTGTTCAAACAGATGCCAATATCGCCCCGTCGGTCCGATCGCATTTTCCCAGAGTGGCGCGGGAACGAAGTAGATCAAAATCGAGTAAAGTGTTTCGCTGCGCGGAGTTCAAGAAGTAGGCCACCAGGTCCTCCCAGGGCTTGACCTTACACACCTTTGTGAGAAACGTATCTACGATCGCGAGTGCACTTCCTTTCTCCGCAACCTGTTTCTGGAACACTCGAGGGCCTCTTCAGAGAATCGAATTACCTTGGTGTTTCGAATTTCGAGCGTATCTCTCCGTTACTCGCTTTGGGAATTGATTATCGTACACGGTGAATTGCGTTCGCTAAACCGGCTGAATTTAAATTTCGATAATTGTATAGACTTTTTCAGGGGTTAAAAATGTGAGAATCTGAAAGTTGTAGGGTCACGAAATTTGATCGATCGAATAACGACAAAAAATTTCAAACAAATCTATTGCATTTATCAATACTAATATTTATTAAAATAGAAATTTCCCTGAATTTCAATTTTCTGTCTGTCCATCGTTAATCGTTCGACATTCCGATAATTTTAAAGCGATACAAATTCGTTTTACTTTCATTCACTATTGTTGAATCCTATTTTTCAAACATGACGTCCTCTCTTCCTCCCCGCCCAAAAAAACGATTGCTACAACCTGAACATCTCTACGCGTAAATACAACTTGAGAATACCCTACCAAAGAAAAAGAAAGGCCGGTGGCAGAGCTCCAAAGAACGGTGAAGCTTAAAAGAGGAGAAGAAGAGAAAGAAAATTCGCGAAGACAGGAATTCTCTATTGTGAGCGGAATCTCTGTCCTTAACACCATTCAGAGCTTTCCATGTCAACGGAGATCAAGGGAACGGGGGTGCGGGTCGCGTATCAAGCGGAAACATTATCAGCCTCCGTTGTTCCGGCCGAGTTTAAGCCCCGTTGTCAATTGAAGCGACTCGAATTCCCCTCCCGGCCCATTGTTTACGGGGTCCAGGCCGGCCTATCGCCACGGCCAAGTTTCTGAAGTGGGCCGTGCGACCTTTGCTATCGAGGAAAGTCTGTAATCGCACGGCTGCTGTGTATATACACGCTGCTGTCAGCCGATAGCCGAACCGAAGTATTGTATACGGTGTGTCTGAGAATGTCGAGGACGGTCGAATGTGTCTATTGACATCTGTGAGACGGCGATTAACACGTTGACTGCCGTAGCACTTTTCAGGATTCTGGTCGAAAATGATAATTTAATTTTTTCACATTATATTATTAAAAACGGTTAAAAATTTTGATAAATTTTCTTTTGATAATTTTTTATGCAATTTTCCACTTTTGCTTGTTTATCGTACAAGCATCGTACGATTATCTGTTCATTTATAAATAAGTTTTCTGTTCTTTTTTCTCCAAAGTAACCATAATTTTTTTTCTCCCCCTGAAAGCCATCTATTTATATTTACACTAATGAACTACAAATTTTTTCGTAGCTGCACAAATATCCCAAGTAAACATGCTTCGAGATAACTCGTAGTTGGTAGACAACGTGTTAATGAGAGTGATCTAAGTCAACGATTTTTTCTATAATTTATATTTACATTTTTTGTGATTCGAAACATTTCCGTGCGACTTAATCGATAAAATAAAATTCTTTAAATTTTTTACTTATCGTTACACCACTTTTAATGATTACCTATTAACGAATGTTAATAATGGAGTAGCGGTGAAAAGTAATTTAAATAAGAAATAATAAAGGAAAACTATATATTTTATAATTCGTAATATCACACGATTTCAAAGAAGGGAAATGTTTCTAGCGAACTATATGAATCGTGCTGCAGCAATAATCGTTAAATGCATCCAATATAAATTCTTCTAATGGTCTCCTACACGCGAGACCCAAGAACTAATTCAGTCTCGTAGAAAAATGTGAAATATCAATAGCAGTCGCTCGAGCTGCGGTATCATTTTACATGGAATTACACAACACCTTCTAGTAACTTGAGCTCTTCGCGTTTGTTCCCCAAGTTATTAACATCGTTCGGGGCAATCATTTTTCCGATTATGTTTCCGTTTCCACGAGATGCAATCGGTCCCTAATTGTGCGTCTGTCGAAGCGTGTGAAAATTATTGTCCATTGTCGAGCGTGAATATTTTTCTCCAAAATCACGGAGAAACGATCCCCTGGCGACTGTGAGGGAAACGAGAAGCGTTCGAAAGAGGTGTAAAACGCGTTTCTTCGTCATCGAAACCTTCGATACGCTCGTTCTACGCGCTCTTTACGGTCGTTTCTGGAAGCTTCGAGCGGAAATTGTTCTCCTGCCTCGATTGATTCGAAATCACAGGCGGCAAAGAAAGGCAGGAACTTGGAAGGAATTTAATTAAGCAACGTTTAACTTAAAAAATTGCTCGTCCGTTATCGAGGAAACTTCGTTAATTTCCAACTGTTTCGTTGGAGTACGAAGCGAGGTATAGGTTTCCCTGTAGAACCTCCAAGAATTGCTCTCCCTTCTGCCAATTATTCGTAAATTCTAAAGCAACTAAATCAACAACACGAATCTCTAGAACAACTAAATCATTTGAAACGTAATTTTTGTAACGATTACGTTTGAACAACGAAATGTACAAATTCTTTTTCCTTTCGTTTAACCCTTTCGCTTCGAGCGTCGCTTATAGGCGGCGTCCACGAGATGACCTGTGGGCACGAGCGCCGCTTATAGACGGCATTCAACTGTATTTTGGATTTTAATAATTTTGTATTTCAATAATTTTCTAAGACTTTTCATATTAAAAATGTAAACATACTTGTTACATTAGAGCAACGACTGTTTTATTCAGCACAGTTGTTATTTAAGACTTAGAAAAATGCGCACTGTGCATATTTCTGGCGCGTGCTTTCGTTCAGTGACGGTACTTCGGCGGACTGGACAGCCGAAGCGAAAGGGTTAAACGAAAGAGTTTCGAACGCGAACGATCCGCGAATATTTTACTTGAGAATTAATAAAAACGTGAAAAAAACAATCACGTTTTTCCAGAATCTGATCTAAATTACTGTCACGAAAAAAAGAGAATATTTACATCACATTCATTGCACAATTACTCCTTCAAATCCTCGCGTACAGCCTCGACCATCATCCACAATTGCTCTTCCGCGTGAGATGCGCCGTCTGAAATCGCGTTAAAGGCGACGGCCAGCTCACCATCTCGATTCCACCAACCAATTAGGCGACGCCATTTGCCTGGTAAACGATGATCCTTCCCAGCCAGTTGCCTTAACGAGAGAAGATACCGTCACGAGGCTACAAACGGAGCTGGTTTGCATTTTGCAATGCGACAGAAAAAGGAAAGAAAACGAACGGAAAGGAAAGGAAACGAAACGAAAGGAATGGGAAGGAAAGAAGGAAAGCGTTCGGCTACGATCATTGGTCGATTCGTTTCCTCGAATTCCAGGCGTTCCCTCGTTTACCCTTTCCCTCGTCGACCGCCACTGCGAAATCGGAAACGGTGGAAAGAGTTTACCCGGCTTTTACAGATTAAGACGAACCCCCGCTGATTAGCTGGATATTTGTGTTGTGCGTTTGATAAGCACGCCGGGGGGACGGTTTGATTGGTCGTTTCGCGAGTCCCTTTGACGGCCTGTTTGCAGACGCGAGCTTCTTTGCAACCCTTTGAACGCGTCGTCGTCTTTTAACGTAGACGTCGAGCCTCGCCGGTGCTCCAGCGTCGAAAACTCGAGGAAATTCTGACGGAAGAGATTCCCTCCGATAAACGGAGAAAATTATGCGACGCGGCTGTTTGCTTGGCTTGTTTATGATGGCGAGGGCTGATAGGGTTTCGGAATTCCGCGGAGGACGACACGATTGGGGAGTAACGCGAAGATTGACGCTGCGATTGTAATTCCTTTTTCGTGGAATTTTAAGGTTTTCAGTATCGTTGGGTTGTCGAATTTCAATTTTATCGAGCTGCGTTACGGATCGTTCTCGCGTTGAAGAAGATAGATAGAGGGAGGGTGAATGAAGGATTCAAAGCCGGGAGAATAAAAGCGCGATGAGAGGAAAGTGAAGAGTATCGAGTGTTTCTATATTGGTTAACAGACTTGAAGTTGTATGAAGTGTTGTACAATTGTCTCATTGCTTTGTTGCTTTGAATACCCAAAATCCGTCTGTTCTTTATTTTTTCTCCAATTGCGACATTTAGAGATACTTGGAACCAGAAGTAATTAAAAGCTAACAGTTTAACCCTTTCGTCCCGAACGGTACACGTATGTACCAGCACGATTTGAAAATTATATGTCTATGAAAACGTGTTATTTATAATCAATCTAATATGATAGCAATACATTGATTATTATTAGATTAATATTTATATTCCGGGACGAAAGGGTTAAGTTTCGAAATTTTAAGATTCTTCAAAACAGTAGTTGTTGCTAAACGTTGCTGGAAGCTAAAATCTTTATAGATCACCTTCAATTTTTATTTTCAAATAAATCGGTCCTTTTGAGACCATTTTTCAATTTGCTACGCGAGAAAAATGGGCGACCTGTCGAACACCGTTTCCCGAATTCACGAAAATAATTCCGCTTGCAAGCGTGAACCGAAAGAAGCCGGACGATGTAACTCGAAAGACAAAGTAGGGGAGAACAAAAACGCCGGGTGGGATAACGGAACAGGAAGGGTCTCTTAATTGCGTCCCATAAGTTCGCGTCGCGAATGTCGCAAGAAGCTGCACGTAATCTCATAGAAGTCGCTAAATAAAATGCATGGCCTTCCCTTCTTTCTTTCGGGTCCCTCGTTTACAACGGCCGGCCCGAAAGAGTTTCTAGCGCTTGATGCACACTGTATCAGCATCCTCTGCTCGTTTCACGATTTCTTGCCTCCGTGCTCGAGGAAAGATGCACGTTAAATCTCGCGAAACGAAAACGCTGTATTTATCTTGGAGGCTGCTTTCCAGTTCCCGCCGGCTACCTACTTTACTTTCGTCGCCGTTTTTCTCGTCGCACAATCGTCGTAGTCACACTTTTAACTCTTCCAAATCATTAATAATGCTCGAAGGTAACGGTACTATTCGTAACCTCGAATCTTTATTCGAAATCTGAAGTTCGTTCGTTGATAATGAATGTTTCTGTAAGATATCGCAGAAAATAATTGTTTATTTTACGCTGACCTACACACGCGTCGTACAATATCTGTGGTAATACTAATTTATTCAACAATTTAATCGGCTTGTTTCGCTACCTTAATAATACGTCTTCTGCGTTTCTTGAATAAAATAAACTAATATGCGGATAACCCAAGCCCTAATACTTTTAACTACTTTTGTTTGTCGCGTCATTTGAAGAGGAAATCGAGCAGAAAATTCAGCGGCTCAGGGAAACAGAGAACACGATAGCAATTGAGAGCGTTTTCTTGGCGGAATTATCGAAGCAGCTGCGTTTGAGAAACGTTTTCGTGACGCTTAATTAGAACCGAGAATCTGTTTAGGCTTTTCTTTCCGCGGATTCGAGCAATTTAGTGGCATTGTTTAAAATTCACGCGTGCATCTAACGGATGCCATGGCAATTAAGAGGTAGAGAACGTATGATAATGATTAGTTTCTCTAATGTATCGAGCATGAACCATCTTTTTCTCCTCTCGCGAGCTTGTGAGCGCGCTTAGCCGTCTGATGTGCGTTGCTCTGGGCAAATTAGGGGAAGAATTTGCATGTCAGTTTGATAAAGGCATGTAAATTAGTCGAGAGAGAGAGAGGAAATACTAAAAGGGGATGAGGTCATGATAATAGTTCGTTTCTTGTCCTTGATAATGGTAAACAAGAATTGGTATTAATTGAAAATTTCCAGATTATAGAAAGTAACATAAATACATCGATGTTTTTAAACGAATTATTAGATTTGGAATGTAGCGAAAAGATAAATTGCTTCTTCTGAATATTAGCATAGAATATTTTTAACTGGAATTAGCACTGAATATTACCATAAGAAATTACCACAAGAACCCTCGATTTGGTGAACAAATGACATAATTACTCGTAAACTGATTAATCTCTACAAGAATCACTTCTCCATTCCCCTCCACAATCAAACCCTACCTCTTATCGAACACCTTCAATTCTACCATTACAAATTTTAACCCTATCGTTTTACAAAAATTCCACGAGTTTCGCCAGTTATTCTAGACAAGAGACAAAGTCTCTGTCAGCGTCAAATTCGACGTGTCGCGTCAGAACGAGCCTCCTTCGCAACGAACAGAACCCGTTCGAAACTGGGTCGACGCAGCTTCGCACGGAAGGTCAACGCTGCGTTTAAAAAAGGCGAAGGGGGAGAGTGGAGGCACAGAGCAGCCTGCTTCGCGAAGGGGAAGTTTCACGAGGCAGGAGGGTACAAAAGGTCCAAAGAGAGAACGGATCGAGTAACCTCGTCACCCGAGAAATGACAGCTCGTAGGGGAGCGGAGGAGGAATGGAGGGGTGCAAAAAAAAATGAAAGGGAAGAGAGAGAGAGAGAAAGAAATTTCGTTTCCCGAAGCTCTGGCGTCCTTTGAGGGAAGCCCAGAGGGCTGTTTTCAACGATGCGGCGTTCTCGGTGCGAAAACGTCGCCCGGTAAAATGCTAATTATCTCGCGGAGGTTGTTCTCTGCGTGTAAAGATGCATAAAACGGGGCGAGGGTAGCGACCCCTTTCGTTCCCATGTATATTCATACAGTTTTCGCGTCCACCCCCTCCTACCCTGATCATCCCCGTCGCCGTGTCTCCGTTGCCATTCTATGAGATGCACTTTGACCTTTATGCTTTTCCTCGCGGAATGGCGTTCCAGCTTCCTTTTCTTTTTCATTCTTTAAACACGTTTCTCCCATTTTCCTCGTCTTGAACGTTGCGTCGATTCTTTGAACAGAGGAGAAGAACTCGTCCAGAACTCGTTTATGGATTCACAAAGTGGAGAACAAACGAAGCTGTTTGCGTTTCAGAAATTACACTTTCTTTTTATAATTTTGTGACACCGAAACGGGGAAGGTGTGCTCTGAGAATTTTCACATGCGATAGCGTTGCTCTCCGCTGAAAGCATCGGAATTGTTGACCTGCTGGAAACGGATACTGTTGGTTTAAACCTCGCACAGCGGAATGATACTTTAATTTCCACTCTGTCGGCGCGTATCTTTATATCCAAAGCGATTTCTTGGCACAGAGACGCGCAGAAAGGTTGGATGATAATGCTTGGAAAATTAAATTCGAGTAAAATATTTTCAATCGAAAATTGACCGCTTCAACCCTTTAACCCTTTCGCTTCGGCTGTCCAGTCCGCCGAAGTACCGTCACTGAACGGAAGCACGCGTCAGAAATATGCAGAGTACGCGTTTTTCTAAGTCTTAAATAACAATTGTGCTGAATAAAACAATCGCTGCTCTAATGTAACAAATATATTTACATTTTTAATATGAAAAGGCTTACAAAATTATTGAAATACAGAATTATTAAAATATAAAATATATTTAGATGCCGCCTATAAGCGGCGCTCGAAGCGAAAGGGTTAAATCCCATAGCACGCGTATCGTATTCAACGAGTAACGTAATTGCTCCGAAAGAAATTGAAAGTCAAATCGAAAATTAGTTGAAGAATCATCAGACGAAAGAAGGCAGATCGAAAATTATTAAGTAACATCACTTTTCTCACCCCGTTTCCGAAAGGCGTTGCTAATTACTCCCACGAATATTTCTACGATCGATTTCAACTATCCTTGTTTTCCACAATCGATACCCGTGGACAGCGACACGATGGCCAGCTAATTAAATTCCAACCGGCAAGAGTGTCGCCGAAGCCGGGCGACGTTTCGCATGCGGGCAGCCATAAATTCTTCGTGCTCGATGGATTCCAAGATTCTCCGCGATCAGAATGCAATGACGTCTTCGAGGGAAGCGAACGACCACGCGGAACGAAGTTAGCCGAGAAAGCGATCCTCTGTCGAGCGCCGGGTATCCTGTTTCAAGCGTCCACGGAATTCATGGAATTCGCCTGGATGCCGTTGTTTCCCGTCTCTTCTGTCTCCCACGTTTTCGTTTCCTAGTGCGCCTGGGATCCGGGCCAGAATTCATCCCTTTCTATTATGTCGATTAACCACTCTACGGTTACGCGATCGATAGGCCTGTTTGTAGAATCCTTGAATTTCACGGTACCGATTACGCGAACACGTCGAGCAAACGTTATATGATACGTGAAACGAATCACAAGATGAAATATGTCGCCCTTTGCGGACGAGTGTCGGATATATCCGCCCAACTCTCGCGCTACGGCTGGCGTTTGTCTGTCGTAAACGACACGTATAAGATATGCATGGATATACTAGCCTAAAAAGTCAAGTTGTCCTAAATTTGTTTGTTTATGATTTTGTTAGATTTTATGAAAAATTTATTTAAATACAGCTTTAGTTTTTATAACACAAATGCGCGACGTAACTGTTTTCTTTACTGCTTCGTCCACAAAGGGTAAATTGTTATTAACCCTTATAATTGTAAGGGTTAAGTGTTCTTTTGATTGCCTATCTTTTGAACTGAAAATCGAATGGAAAGATAATATTAGAAGTTCGTCCGCGATCTTTTTTAAGCGCCACCCTTATAAACGTAAGAATAACGCGAGTATACTCAGAGATAAGCATGACCAAGATTAAAGAGGCAACAGTTCGCGATGGGTTCAGATCTTGATGGTACCCGATGATCAGGAACGTGAATAATATTCGTATAATGGAGACGCCGACGTATAGTAACACCGACACAGGGTTAATTACGGAGGAAACCGGGTAACCAATGTCCCAGCCATATTTCGCATCGCGCCGTGCTCGCCCCATGCTTCTTCATTAATTAGCATGTCAGCTACTCGTTCCGGTTGCCCCGCGTGCCCGAAGAACGATGCTACTGATAATACTGATATTACTCTGAAAAAAAGATTCGTACCCGTGATGAACTAATTACCCTGACTATTAATAAATTAATGGACGAGCCTTATTACGTGTTCGTTTGGTGTCCCAAGAATGTTGATCGCTGTGACGTATCTGTTTTTCAGTTGGATGATGAATCTGCAGACGATACTAATGAAACGTGGCTGCTTTTAATTTTTAATTCTTCTGCAAATTTACGCACGGTCGCATACTTATCTGTCTTGTGAACTTCAGATTAAAAGATCGTTGAATAGGAAACTTATTTTCGTTAAATGATTTTTAATCGATTTCCAGCAATTTAAAATACGAAAAATATAGAAGGATCTTTATCATTTAATCATTTATTGGTATGAATGGGAAAAAGTACCCTTCGATGTATAGAATCACAAGAAAAATGATACAAAGATCATTGGAACAGGAATAGAAAATGTGAAAGAATAGGACAGAGAAATAAGATACAGTAGAGATAAATAAAGAATTCTTATACAAAGTACAGAGATATTTGAAAATATACTAATAAATAATAAGATAAACTAAGGAATCATACAGAAACACATATATAATACATTTGTCGTACATGCAACCAGAATTGGAACAGTTTCCACGCGTAACGCAAACTAAAACTCCCTTCCCTCCCCTTCATTCAACCCATCTAGAACAACTCTGCTAACGCGATTACCTAAAACGACCCGAAAACCGACTGAAACGAAAACTTCTCTGGTGCCAATTTTCATTAGGCCAAAAAGTTGAATTCAATCAGCACACGAGAAGCTCCCGGAACACCGTCTGTTATCGATCATAGCCGATTATTCACGAGAAATGCCTCGTACTGCTGGCTTCCGGTAAAATTATCCCGATTCTCGAACGGTTTCCGTCCTTCCTGCGATCCAGCCTCCTAGCAGGAAGTAGTGGACGAACAGAGAACTGGCAAGGATGGATAGAAGGAAACGGAACCGGATGAAGTCCGTCAACGAATCACGTATCCTTCGTCGCATGTCTTATCAACCCTGGACCGTCTCCTTATCCGTTTCCAACTTTTTACCTCCTCCCCTCGAACGAAATTGACGAGCTCATTACCGTTTTACGTTCCGTGAATATCGCGACGGAATTCCGGCCCGAAGTACCGGAAGCACGTGGCGCTCTCTCTCGCCCTGGCCAAAGACCGAGATGCTGTTCGTTTTCAGCGCTACCTCGTCACGGTTTCGCGTCGACACGGATTCGTTCCGAAAGATCCTCGCAGAGCCGCGTTCCCATGAATCAGACGGGCTCTGTCAATTTGTCACTTGGAAAAATGCTTCGATTGTGTCTTATCGATCGGAGACACCGTCCCGGTGGCTGACTTGGCACCGTCGAAAGGGATCACGTCGGAATTGAGGAGCTGAAAAGGGATCACGGGAACGTTGGCTACGGGATTGACGAGGGATTTGGTTAATACTGTAACTGTACACAGAAGCGGACAAAAATGACGAGTCTTGATGATCATTAGTATCCCACGAGAAGTTAACCCTTTGCTATCGGAAGGCGCCACGGTTATTCAGGTCGCAGATCGGATGGCGCGTGAGCGGCGACAACGGTGTTTATGGTATAAATTTCTTAATGGTATAAATATAGATAAACTATCAAAATATAACATTTTTGTAAGATAATTTTATTGCACCTATAACGTACTCGACACATTCGTGAAAATTGCGTCGACCTTCCACCTCACCCGGCCGAAAATGTCGTCGACCGCAAAGGGTTAAATCATAGTCTCATCTTAAAGTTAGAACTACCGATAGGTAGGGAATACTTACATATTTGTGACTAAGAAATCAGATTGAGAATTTTATAAAGGAATACGTAATACGACGGGAATAGAATCGTATCGCTTCGTAAAAATAATGGTGAATTTCTAAAGATACAGATACAGTAGTGGTCAAAAGTTTAAGACCAAAGGATTAAAGAATACAAATAAGTTAATTAATATGAAATAGCACGATAAATAAAATTCGTATTCTATTCTGATCAATAATTAGTGTTCTATCATAATGACGATGAAAATATGCATGTGAACAGTATTTGTGAACTACAAAATGATGGCTAAAGTCTGATGTTCCATTTCAGGGGACATCAGACGACAAAGGCTTAAAATATTGAATTTTTAAAAATGTACGAAATAGCGAATTGTGCGGAAGTCGAGGAGCACCTGTATCTTCCCTCTCATCGTGCATTTATCATTTATCAATGCATTTAAATCGAATTCCTTCGACACTCATTTAGTATCCCGCTGCGAGAAAAATATCGTCCGTTCGCAGATTGCAAATTCGCTGGTCCCTGTACGTAGGATCATGCTTACAATTAATACCTACGGTTAATTACGATCCTATAGCCGGGTCACCGGACACACGAGTCCCCGATTACACTGCGCATTATATATAGCGTGGATGGACGCCGATTCGGTGCCGGGGCGTGTATGCATGCACTCGTTAGGTGGAGCGAGGCTGATTATTCAGCGGAGAACGTAGAGAGTAGGCTGGACTCTGTAGTTTGAAATGAGTTTCGATTTCCAGGAAACGCGGAATCGCATCGCGGAATTGGCGCGAGTAACGGGACGATACAGGTATCGAGCCAGTCGCGATTAAATTACTCGCTCGATGCTCGTAATCTCGTTAACGGGGCCCCGCGAGCGGGAAAAATTGTTTCGATTACGAAAGTTCCTGTCGGCTATCGCGAGCCAATGGAGATGTCGACGGTGAATAAATGCCGTTAATTGTACGCGTTAAATTGTAACACCTGTTCGCCGGCGAACATTCAATCGAGTTTATGCAAAACGTTAAAGATTCAGGTGGAGTTTGCGCGGTTCGCGATTTCATTCACACCGGTGATAAGTTGAAGAAGAAAAAGATACTTCACGGTCTAGGTTTCACGGTAAGAACAGTATCGAAATTTGTCAAACGATTGTCTCTTTATGATTAAAGTGAACCACTTCTGTACACAAATGTGAAAGAGATTCGTTATTAGTAATTTATTCTAAATTGAAGTTCTAGCCAACAGTAAATTTAGGTTTCAAATAAAAACTTGCACGGAATAGTATCCACCTATTTCTCAAAAATCAATAAAGCTTCATTAAGTTCATAATTCTCTTAACGTGCACACTTCTACACCAAGTGTACCTTCACAATGTTCATCGAGGAAACGAATAAACACAGTAACGGACAAAAATGTAAGAAAACAGAATAATGTAAAACATAATTTTATAGTTTGCAAATATTGATTACCTATTCATTTTTATTGTCTCTACGGAAGAATGCTATTTATTGATCAGCATAGAATACAAACTTTATTTATACTGTTATTTCTTATTTAATAATTAATTAATTAACTTTCTTTCACCCCTCCGTCTCAAACTTTTGTTCGCTACTGTACGTACATCGATAAGCGGCTGCACTGCAGACTCTGTTACCCTTATACACAAGATACCACCCTGGTTCGATTAAAATTCTCAGGACCCTCCGTCGATCGTTAATCACGGCTACCATTCGCGTTCAGATAACAGGGGTTGGCCGTCAAGAAGGTATATTCTGATACGAAGCCTCCCCCGGGCGGCGAATGAATCATTCGTGCACGCACGCGGCAACTTCGTAATGATGCCTAATTTAATGTCCACCCGCGACACTGAGCGATGGCCGAGCATCGATTCCAGCGGGGGGGATGAAACTCTGACCGAAAGCGGCCGCGGAAAAAATTCAATTTTCCGTCGATCGATCGACACGCGGCAAACGAACGAAACGGGGCCGCGCGGATTATTTCGAAACGCTGCGTAAACTCGATCTCCCGATTTATCGGACGCGATGGCGTTTCCCGAGGCGGCATCGTATATTGCGATCTCTTTGGCGGTGTTTGGATTTCTATTTTTCTTTTTCCTTTTTTTTTTTTTGATTCCTTCCGTTTTTGCGATCACGTTCAGTTCAAGCGTTCGCGTTAGGTTGCTTGGAAGGAAATTTGATTTTTTTCGACGATAATCACTGTAATAGAGATCATTGAAGTCATCATTTTCTAACCATATTTTATTTTTAAGAACGAAAATGCGAATGGATCTATCTTTTTGTTACGCACTGCACAATAAGTATACAATAAGCATTAGAAGTAGATATAACTGTTTCCTTTAACGTAGCATTTCAAGTTGAAAGGGTTAAGCTAAGAAACGCCGTGCATTTGAAAAGAGCAGTGCACAAACCAACCGCGTATCTTTTCTTCTTTTCCTTGTTTCGCGTGAAAAACAAAGAATCGTCTTCCGCGGTTAGAGAAGACCCGGTGGATTCCCAGAATCCTCTCGCGGCCTCAAGTCGGCTCCCCGTAAATAATTAATGCGTTAACCGAAGGCATTAACGCGTAATTGCCGGTGACTAACAGCCGGGCGAGCATGTCGCCGGCACCTTCGCCTCTTGGCTGCGCATTATGCGGACAAACCTTCGCGACCACTTTATGAATTCCGCCCCTGTTTACCTTCTCCTCGGTTCCACCCTCGTCACCGGAGGAAGCTCTTTCGTGGGAGCCGGCCGGGGCTCGGTGGTTTTTCAGCGGCTCGCCGTGAAGAGGTTGAGTGAAATTGTTGGTAACTCCGTTGTACACGGCTCCGCGATTACCTTTTTTTTCATGGGAAGAGACATGTAAATTTCTATGGCGAGGCAACAGCAGGGGGAACGAGTTGCTGGGAGGATGATCTCCAGGTATCAGCGGGAGTTAATGCAAACGATATTATTTTAAGAGTTTCCAATGTGTATTAGATATTACTTTGTAGCTTTCCAATTTTTTGAGTATTTTAAATAATAACAGAAACAAGATATTGGAAGAGATTTTTGAAATTATTACAGATTAAATAGGGGTTCCCATTAATTTGAGATTTGAGGCTTCTCGCATTGAGGAATTTTCGGTGAATATATTGTGTGAGAGAATTTAAGGATTAAGATGAATGAAAATAAATGCGATGGAGAGAATGTAGGGCGTAAGTGAAGCGTTTGTGAGTCATTCGAGGGAGAATTTCTGAGAGAATTAAAAGCGAGGATGTAGAGTTAGTGTTAAAATCTGGCAGCTAGTAATAAATACCTAATTCATTATTTTCATTATTACTTTTGCATTGCATCATTAATGCGACAGAATTTACGTTTTCGTAAGAAGCATGTAAACGAATCCGGTTGGTTTCTAAATTTCTGTTTCGAATCCCATCGATCCCGCAATCTCACTAATTGCACGTGTGCAGCTAGCGTTATTAATTAATTATACGTGTCTGGTAAAGACGAGGATGGTGCTCGTGGTTAAATTCGACCCAAGGAGTAAGCTCGCGTGGTTCTTTTAATTAAGGAAAGTCAACTTTCTTGACGGCGTCGCGAAATATTCGTCGATTTATTAACGGCGGCCGTCGCGTCTCGCTTGGGAAAAAATTCGCGAAATAACCACGGGGTGGTTTCTTTCATTCAACAAAGTCAAATTCGCGCGAAAGCAAGAAGGAGGAGGAGGTTGATAGCGGAGGGGAGAAGTGGGAAACAAGTGGCACGAGATTAATTAAAACGATACACACAGCCTTAGAAATTGAAATAAATTAAGCGCGTCTCGACGGCGTTGCACGACGAAAACAAAATTTCCTCGAAAAAATCACGGCCTCTTTTAATTAAGGAACCCCTGAGCTGCTTCGTGTTTTGCCTCAGTTTCTTGCTACAAATCCCCCCCCCCTCCCTTTTATTCACCGATAAGTAGTACGAAACAAAATAGAAGAAACATGAAGGGAACAAAATCGAAAATTTTTACACGACTATTGGCCTTCAAAAAGGTAGTATTCCAAATTGCACATAAATTTTTCTGCTCATACACAATTTAAATAATGATCTAAGAAAACCAGCTTGAATTTCATCTACGTTTGCGAGAATATCAACCCGATAGTACTAAGAACCAGAATCTTTCTCCCCACAAAGAATTAAATTTCATTCAACCCTGTTTTCCACCTTCCCACTACAGGAACTCCCAAAGAATTAAACGACCCAGCCAACGAATTCGTCGCAACACTCCCTCAGCCACCCCCTTCCACCTTCTAGTCCCAAAGAATTAGGCAATAAAATCCCATTCAACCCTTTCTCCCACCTTCCCACTACAGGAACTCCCAAAGAATTAAACGACCCAGCCAACGAATTCGTCACAACACTCCCTCAGCCACCCCCTTCCACCTTCTCCCCTCGAAGAATTAAACAATAAAATCCCATTCAACCCTTTTTCCCACCTTCCCACTGCAGGAATTCCCAAAGAATTAAACGACCCAGCCAACGAATTCGTCGCAACACTCCCTCAGCCACCCTCTTCCACCTTCTCGCCCGTTTCAAATTCAATCGGCAACGTTTAACGCTCGCGAAACGGCGGTCTCGCCCTCGACGACGCTTCCGCGAGCGCGGAGATCGAACGAAAGGGGTGGTTGGAGGGTGGCCAGATCAGCCGGATCGAGGGTGCTCCTCGAGCCATAGGGGTGGAGCACTAGGGGATGCCTCGAGTGTCCCTCGCGAGCGCGGTGAAATCGTGTTCCACGCTTCCCGGGTAAGTGCCCTCGAGTCGGTCGCGGCACAAAGACCTCGGCGGCTGCTTCCACCCCTCGTTACCGCGATCCCGCCGTTGTTTGCTCTCTCGATCCATTTCCGATGTCTACCCAATTTCCACCGCGGTGCCCGGACGAGCCGGCAGCCGCAGAAACGGTCGGAAAAAAGTGGGAACCGTCGGTTTCTTCCCTCTTCCATTTTGTTTGCGCGAATCAGAGGCGATTTGGGGAAAGAAGGCATGGTCGGGGTTAGAGAAGGGTGGATGGGTAGCAATCGGAAGCTGGACGATGATAATAATTATAATTCTATTTTACGAGCTCTAGTAACCCTTTTACATCGGTTGAGATTTGTTCGAGAGTATTTATAATAATATAAATATAAAATTGTTGGATTTGACATTAGCTGATTCAAGAGGAGAAACGTGAGCGGTTCTGAAAGAGTTAAAGGTACCTCTAAAGATGTTTAGATGTCATTGGCTGCCTTCATAATTCTAACGATACAGGTTTGAATACCTGATTTCCTCCTAGCAGCGCTAATATCGAATAAATCCCTATTACGCACCGTTCTGATCGGCAATTTGAAATCGATGTTTTCAAGAATAGGAGGACAGTCAACATTGAGTGGTTCAGGACTTTTTACATAAATAATAGATCCACTCCTTTGCTTAAATGTCTGCGTGTTGAGCATGTTTTTATAGTTATGAGAGAAGAAAGGCATAGGTCTCACAATGCTTGTATGATACATGTATTCTGAACACTCTCAAGCATGACGTCGAGAGAGAACTCTCTACCGTCCGGTTCTGTTCAGTGAAATTGCACTAAATACTCATTTGTCAGTCGCTGATCTCATGCTCTTTTCCCTGTTTTTCCTGTAACTCGCCGCGATGCGGTTCAATAGCGAATTCATGAATCTCTGCGAGAGGAGGTGCGAAATTGCCGCCGCCCAGTTCGATTAGGCGATTCGAGTGCGGGTCTCGGTTTAATGCCCCCTTCGCGGTCGTCGGGCGCGCACGATGCGTGAATTGGGAAAGCTCGAAGGGCCATGTTTGCGCTGCTGCTCGAGCGGATTCGTGGGGTCAGATTTTGCGAGTTAGCGAGCGGAACAGGGGCTCGAAGATTCGGGGAATGGCCGCGTTTCTTGAATGAACGCTGATTGCTGATTGTGAACGGTGTGAATTGTTTTGGGAGCGGATGAAACGGTTGGGATTTCGGGGATTCGGGGACATTGGGTGTTGTTTCTATGGAGAGGCTGGAAAATAGATTTAGCCGGATGAACTATTCGGCGGCGAACGTGCTAGAGCAATTTGCTTAATGGTATTATTTCCTGAAGATTTGCGAGTCGATTTGAAATTAAATGAAACTGCTATTATCGCGTGTTTAAGGGTTTCCTTGTATTTTTGCGAAGTTAAAATATTCCCGAAATATAAAGTAAAGGAAGATATAATTCTTGCGTTAACCCTTTAACAAAGTGTGAATTGTTTCGTATTTCATATGCATTCTGCTTCCCTTCGTCACCATTGTCTATAGTTTACCAACAACCACCGTAATATGTGTTTTCTATAAAATTGTAAAAACAATTGATTGCCTATCGTTTCGCAAAATTCTCCCCTACAAATTCGTTCGACTTTACAACCAAATTGCACACCCTCACCCACCATGACAAATAACCATCGCCGAAGCATGTTCCCCAGCAATAATAGCTCCGTGTTAAGATCCAAAAAAGAGAAACGCTTTCTCCTCGCCGCCCAAGCAGAACAAATCCCCAAAACGTCCACGTAATCACGCTCTGGAACCATAAAACTCGTCGCGCAAGCTGTTCCCTGACCGCTCTCCCGTTTCTCCCGCAGCTCTGGGGTCGTTTCGCGGCCAGGTAGGCCGGGGCAAAAATTATTTAGAATTACCCGAATCCGACAAAACGGTCGGGGCCCAGATCCACCGTGGCGTAATGCGCGATCCGACGAGATCGACCGGCGGATCGGCCGTTCACCCTCGATATCTGCGCTGCGGATCTGGCCGTGTAACGTCCCGGGGTCCCTCGGGGCGCTTTAATCCGGGGCCCCGTCCCGAAATCTCGCTCTTATTACCGGCTCACGAGAACTCGGATTATCACTGTCTTTATACCGGGCCCTGCCACGCCGAAAATTATATCCTGCCCTATCGATGTTCGGCGATATGTCAACGTCTCGATCCGGGCGATCGTTGCTCCCCGACATGTTTATATTGTTATCTACCGCAACAACGTGTTGTAGGAACATACTACTTTCATTAGAGCGAGAGAGTAGGGTTCAGGTGTACGTAAAACAAAATGAAGTTCTTGGAATATAATACGTATATATTATAGGAAATTCTATTTTGATTTATTTAGTACAGCGAGATAGATGGGCTCATGTGTGAATGAAATAAAGCGAAGCGCTTAGAATATTATTAATGTATATTTAAAACAGATTAACACGTTGGTCATATATGATCGGCCACGGTTTCTTCTGTGACGCCACTGTGGTCAATTGCTGACCGGAGGGCTTCAACTGTTTACAGTTGTAAGAGTTGAATAAAAATTGACAGTTAATGTATTTTGAACGTTACCAAAAGTTAAAGGATACTTTGAAGTAGAAGGTGTTTTATTTTTTTTTTAAACTTCAATTTTCATGTTTGAGTCAAATTGACTCATTTCAGGCAAAATAGGCGTGTACCCAACATCCGGCAATCTAGTGTTAAACAACTTTTGCTCTGTCCCTCTGTTAACCAAATCGTCCCTGAAGCGCGCTGCGTTCGGAAACCACCTTGAAGTCGCACGGTGATTCGCGGCGCTGCAAGAACGTTGGTCCCGAGATAATACATTTCTTCGTGGGCCTCCGATTTGGCAGAGGTCGCATCGTCCCTCTTCCCTCTCCACCCTTTGTTTTTCCCTCGGGATCGCCTCTCATTACCGTCTCAGTCGGTCGCGTTATAACGCGTCGCGCGAAAGCGCAGCCACGGCCGACGCGCGATCGGTTCACGATGGTAAACGGTTCCGAGCGTGTCGAGCAGCGCGTTTCAGGCTTTCGTTTCGTCGATTTCACGGTTCGTTCGCGATCGACCGAAGATTTTTCGAAGCGTGGCCACCGCCGACGGCTCGCGGCAACCGAGATTCTTCACGGTGCTTTGCCGCGTTTCCCCCGCGGACACCGGCCGACGAGTTTCCCCTGGGCTCGAGTTTTTTCCGTCCCCTAAAGTGGACCAGTTTTTGAACGTTTCGAGCAATTTACCGCGGAGATTATGCCGGCGCGGCTCTCTTTTTGTCCCGCTCCTCGTGGCCGGCTAACGTTTTGATCTGTGACTGAGTTCGGTGAAAGAAGATTGTTTCTTTCTCGGTGTACGCCTCGAAGGACAGATCTTTTGTGTGTCTCTTGTGATCTGAAGCGTTGAGGTTGGAGCTGTGCCGATCTTTGAAATTTATCTTTCTATAAAATAATCCAGGCCGAAGGGAAAGCTGACGATTTTAACGAAGGATTTCTATAATTTGCTTTCTCGTTCTATTATGGCGTTTCCAAGTTCTATTCTTGGTTTTAAATTTGCAAGACTATCTTATCGTGGCGAGTTATTCACGTCTACAACCCTAGACGAAATGTGTTCCATGAAATTTTGATATTAAGAAATATGCTGTTGTCGGTATTACGTATAATTGGTTAAATATTCGACTAGTTTTGTTGCTTTCAACCACTCAACTTACTCCCCCCGTGGCTTCGAATTAGTCTTCCATTTCCGGGCGTTCCATTCTCTCCGCGGTTTTCCAAAGACTCAATTTTTTATCAGCCACTTTAAAATCTCGGTCTCGCTCGGCGCTCGCGTACGATCTCAATTTCACTCGTTCCCGCGAAATCCGGATCTCCATTGCCTCCTCCTCCTCCTCTCCCTCTCACTCTTTCATGGACCGCTGTTTTTCACCCCGTCTGTCTCTCTATGAAACCTCAATTTTCGCTCACCTCCATAAAATCCACCACCCTTCGTTTTATCTCCGTCTGAAACCAAAGCTTTTTTTTTTGTTTTTTCCCCTCCTTTTTTTTTACGTTGCTTCAGTCTCGCGTTGGCTACCCGAAAAATCTACTTCTCGGTCTTCGTTTGATTCGACGATGATTGCATAGGATCAATGCCCGTCACGTTTTAGAAACACCGTGAAATAGGAAAAATTAATTTGAGTATTTTATGCATTGGAATTCATATTTTTAAGGGATTAAATTAATATCCAGCGGATGTTAACCCACTGTTAGCCATAAACTGTATTTCAGAGTTTAAATGTATCTAATACAATAACTTTCAATTGAACTTCCTTTAAAATTACGGTATCGTTTTTATTTTTCCGGTTAATTTTACATCTACTTCAATGATACAATTACACTTTTTACTTATTATATGAAAATTAAATGGAAAGTTAATATTGGCTTCTGAATAACGCGTTGAAACCAAAAAACCCATCAGCTATTTACTATTTCCCGCAATGCTTTATTAAACGGTACCTTCTTTTGCATCCAACCCACGTCACGTTGCGCAAATGAAAATAATCAACGTCCTCTCGATGTTCATGCGCTCCATCTTATCAGAATGTTTCTCATGAAACACATCGTTGACCGTGAACGTTTCATCGAAAGTCCCGGAAGACCATGACCCCTCGACCTTGAAGACACACAGACACACCATGCGGTAGCTGTGGATCAATCACGGGGGAGGAGCGATCGATCATCCGCAGTCCATGAGTCGTGGCACTGTTAGGGAGATTTCAGTGCATATAAGTGTCAAATTTCGATGATCGATGGCTCGCAATAATTTGCCGGTGAACGCGGGATGTCGCAGGGGAGGGGAGATACATCATCCGTCGGACGCGCACGGGTCAGCTACCAGGAATCGATCTCTGGATCATCGAACAAGTTCTTCGAACGAAATTCGAGGAAACCTTCAATGGAAGGTAGCCTACAGGAATCCAAGGGACGTTGCAAAGTATCGGTATCTCGATTTCGCCTCGAGATATTGGCTGCTTTTGCTTCTTTTGATCTTCTCTTCTCGGTATCGGGAGGCTGGAAAAGGAGGGGGTTGAAGTCGAACGATCAAACTTGAGAGGTGTTTCAATAGCGATGTGGTGAATTGTTGTTTAACACTTTAAACATGCCTCGTGAACAAATTGAATTTTGTTTTGCAATTTTATTTGCAAATTACACTTCGTCGTTTAACCCTCGGAATATTTTTAACCCACGATACAATTTTTATCGCGAAGTACTCTCAGGAAGTACTCTCAGAATCATGTATGGAAACATGTTATAAACATGTTTAAACAAAAATTAATTTATTATAGCGTTCTGTTCTACGTTTCACACGGGATCGAAGTGATTTTATACTGCATACGATGTGTTTCTCGATCTAACATTTATGTATGCATTAATGAAACACAGAAAACAAGTGCGATGAAACGTTAACGAACACATGGTAAAAATTAATTCGCCAGGTGTTGTTTCGGCCGGGCCAATTTCCCCGGCCTTTATCTTTCATGCAGCTCATTCCCGACTTCTCCCAAACGGCCACTCCCGACTTATTCCGCACGTGTGCGGATTCCGAAGAGGCTCCGGCGCGAGATTCAATTCCGCCCCGTGATCTCGCCGCTCCTCCCTTTTTTCCCCGAGTTTCCACGATTTCAACAAGGTGACGCTGTTTCACACGCGCTCGGAATACGTGTCAAAGACCCACGACCCTTGAGATCCGAGATTGTTGAATATTCACACGGTTCGACCCTGAGAGTCGTGTGAAACGTTACCGTTCAATGAACTCGTATAGCATGCGTAGCCGATGAACATGTTTAACGCGGTTAAACATGTGTTTATCTTCCATCTTAATAAATTAAGTATCGTATGTTGACCAGAATTTCTAATATTATTAAAGATTAATTTCGATTTTCACGAGGATCGCCCTCGAAATCCTTTGCAAGAGGATTGAGTTCACTTTTTATATAATTCTTAGCACATGTTTATGAGACCTAATAGTCACTTGTGGTACACCGTAATTATTTCCAATATTTCCTACAATTTTTACAATTATGCATATGCAAATAGTATAATTGCTTTCGAAAATTTCGCTCATGAAGTCTGAAACCCGTCAAATTGACGGATTCCGTGAATCTAGTGTTAATGAACGCGTAGTTCGCTCGAGTAACTTTCGTCGAACGCGTATTCGCGTCCGTGGCGGTCGAGGGGTTAAACCAAAATCGAAAAACAAACAGCGTAACACTCCTCGTCGCGTGGAACCGTCGAGAATACAACCGGCAGCCGTGCAGTCACGTTCTGAAACTCGACAGCCGTGCACGGCGCGCGGTTGCGGCGCGAGTCAAACGTGATTGTATTAACCGACATGTAATTAGAAACCCGTACGAGTGTAATTAAATGGGATTGTTGGGTTGCGTCGCGCTCCATTCACCCGTTAGATTCCCGACAAGTAGCTACGTCGCTTATCGCGAAATTAATTTAGTTGCCGTGACACACAGAGCGCGACAAGAGTGCGAGCGCCAAGCGTCTCGTCGCGACGTTACGAATTGCGTTCAACTCGAAACGGCGAACCACGCTCGTTCGACTGACAGATATTCCATTGTCCTCGACCAAGTGCCATTGTGCATTGTCCATGAACGAAGTTCATTAGCCGATAATCGATTAATTTCTGATCAATTGTTCGTTCAAGTTTGGCTATCTTGAAAGTGCAAGGAAATCGCGCGTTGTGGATTTTAAAGCGAGGAGAATTTGAAACTTTTTGGTGAAAGTGCCCGTTTGAGATTGGTATTTTCGAAATAAAAAGTTTTGTGCGCTTGGAAGTTTTTTCGTCAACTAACTCTTTGCGCTCGAAAGATGACTGTTAGTCACCAAATGATAGTTTCATAAATTTTCATAACTTTAGTTAGTTTGTTTATTAATTATACTCAGAGGTTAAATGGTCATACATGTAAGTTTTAGTATATTACTCAACTAAACTAAATTACTTATAACGTAGGCGAATCCTAGTAAATATTTTGCAGTTGAAAATCTTTGAAGTTAGTATCATTAGACGACCAACAGTCACCTCTCGAGTGCAAAGGATTAACCCTTTTCGTGGTCCTTATGCGAAAACTCCCACGGGCCGATAGATCGGCCGATTCGCGGAAACCGAAAATTTATACCCAAACTGCTTACTGAAAAATTTGCTGTAGGTGTAACGAAATATTTTCGACGGAGCCCTATCCTCACTTTCAGGGGAAAAAAGTTCCAGCGTTCGGAATTTTGTTCCTTATAAAGCTGTTCATATAAGCGCACATATCAAATTGGCCCGTACTTCTTCGCGTGTACTCCGTAAAATGCCTGGCACTAAAAGGGTTAAAGTACAACTGAAGACGTGTTAACACTGTATAGATTGAGCAGCTTCGCAAATAATTTCCATTCGCGGTGTCTGGTTTTTTCCTGTTTCGCCAAGGACAGAAAATGATGTCCGCCGCTGTTTACAGAATTGTACAGCTTTGTATATTTGAACGGGAAAATGATAGGATAACTCGTGATGCGTGCAGTATCATTGTCTCGAACAGTCAGCTCACAAGCAATGGCGATATGTCGTCATCGCTCATCGAATAGTCGATGTTTCCAAGAAGACGTAGCATAAAAGAAACGCATGTTTCTTTCTATTCTGTTTCATGCTAAACGTACCAGGAAATTATTCTGCACCTGAGAGCCAAATTAACTCGAGTTCATTTCTTTCTTTTCAAATGTAAATTACATGGAACGAATTCTGCTGCGTTCCAGTTTATCGCTTGAATTTACAATAAGACATAAACGACTGGACGAATAACAAACGAAATTTTATAGGATTCCAACTTTATACCACCCTTTCATTCAGTACAATCAACATTATATCCACCCTTTCATTCAGTGTAATCACCATCATATTCATCCCCTTTCGTATCTCTTAACAAGCTCGTTTCGCACACATCTTTCCAACTTCTCGTAATCAAACACACGGTACCTCGCGTATAATATCTCTTTACTCTCTTCTCCAAAAATGACCAAATCTCTCGTATTGCATAATGAACATTCGAATATTTCCACGAACACTACTATACAGTAGCGGATAAAAATTTATTTATAACATATAATATAATATAATTAATATAATATCTAATTAAATTAATTAATAATATATAATATTATAATATTTATAAAACATAGTTTTATCATTTGCATATATTGTCTGTGTATTCATTTTGATTGTTATTATGATAGAACACTATTTATCGATTAGCATAAAATACAATTTTTGTTTATTATGCTATTTCTTATAAATCGGTCAATTCAGTCTCGTTGACTCATTGCTCTTAAACTTTTATCCGTTACTGTATCTTTTAAGCTGTGACATCAGGTCGCTTCATTTTGTTAACTTTTATCACCAGGACAAATGTTTTACAATATTTAAATTATTTATCATGCCATTCCTTATGAATTAGTTTAATTTCGTTGACCCCTCGGTTTCAAACTTTTGTCCGCTACTGTACGTGCTATCTTGTCAAATCAAAAAAAAAAGAGCAACGAGTTGGCGTATACATTTTAATCCAGACTTGAGTTAATTTGACTCACCTCTGGTACCTGATATTAATACCTAACAACACGGAAAATCAGAGGGGCACCGGAGCTCGAATTTCCCAGCTACCCCGCGAATTCACCGAGATGAAACGGAGAAGATAAGCTGCGCGAGCTGGAAGAGAGGAGAGGCGGATTCCCCTCACGTCCGTGGAATCACGTTACACGTCGGTGTCGAAATTAAAATTCCAGCTACCGCGGGATAACCCAGAACCCCGTGTTTCGGGGAAACGGGCAGAAATTTCCGTGTCTCCCGTCGCACGACACTCGAGAGAGTATCGCGTCTGTTCGACCAGCGTGTCGACACGCGCCACAAGATGACGTTCCGTCATGTCGACGCGAATCGTTATGGCCGCCACTCGAGAACCACGAATTTCGTCCGTCGATCTCCTCGCCTCTGCACGCCATACGTTGGAATTTTCGCCGCGAGAAAGTCGACCGTCCGGCAGACGAGTCGGAGAACCGTCAGGTGTACTGCCGAATTTGTACATAGGAGACGCTGCACGGTAAAGGGTTGGACGTGTAACGGGGTTGGTTGGAAATAGCGGCGAGATGGGGTGTAAAACCGATACGGTCCGGCGCAACGGAAAATATTTTCCGGTTCGAATTCAGCTGTCACAGGATGTCACGGATGAAAACCGTTTGTTTCAAATTTTTCGAGTGGTTTTATCAATTTTTCTGATGGCATCGGATATTTTCATTGATTTCGTTACGTTTGTTGTTTCACGAAAATTTTCGTTCGATCGTGAACGTAGAACGCGTTTTCGAAGTAAATGACGAAGGAAAGAAATCGAATTGGAGTTGTCTTTGGTTTGGGAAAATTCTTTACGAGCATGCAGGATGAATTAACGTTCATAAATAAACAGAAAGTCTAGAATAAATATTTGTTAGAATAAGCTTTGTCTTGGGGGAAATTGAAGTTGAAGTTTTGGGATGTGCATGTATTATAGTTTGTTTCACAAAGATCGGTGGTAAAGTGCAAGTGCAACCCAAGAATATTTCGATTTAATTTTCTAGAAAATCAAATGTTTTATATAAAAATGTCTTTCTATGTTTTAAGTATATTTTTAAATGCACTTCGAGTTTTATGATCGCGTAGCTAAAACAATAACCTTGAAATTCTCAAGACCTATCCAAAGTGTCGGAAAGCTTAAAAATATCGGAAGTCGCGGCATTTTAGGAATACCGAACATTTTTGGGAATCTCGAACACGTTCGGCATCTCAACATGTTCGGGATCTGAAAATTTTCGTGAAACTTGAACATGTTCGCGATCTGAACATTTTCGTGAAACTTGAACATGTTCGGGATCTGAAAATTTTCGTGAAACTTAAACATGTTCGGGATCTGAAAATTTTCGTGAAACTTGAACATGTTCGGGATCTGATATTTTTCAGGAGTCTCAAACATGTTCGTGATCTCAACATTTTTAGGATATCTCGAACACGTCTGGGATCTCAACATTTTCGTGAAACTTGAACATGTTCGCGATCTGAACATTTTCGTGAAACTTGAACATGTTCGGGATCTGAAAATTTTCGTGAAACTTAAACATGTTCGGGATCTGAAAATTTTCGTGAAACTTGAACATGTTCGGGATCTGATATTTTTCAGGAGTCTCAAACATGTTCGTGATCTCAACATTTTTAGGATATCTCGAACACGTCTGGGATCTCAACATTTTTGAGATCCTGCGTACCGTTACTGTACGTTCAACAGATTTAATCGGATCCAGGCCAACGAAATTTCTTGAATGAAACCTCGACGAGCGGAAGTCGGAACGGGTTAGACCCAGCAAATCATGTCACGAATTCCGTGCTCCGACCGAACCCGACGGGTTGAGCGAATCGAGACGGAAGATACGGAGTGAATTGAGACGGACAAGCCGCTTATGCGGCGATCCACCGGGGTCAGAGAGGAGGGAGAGGGTGAGACCCGATTGCAACTGCGTTGCGACGTCGACAGAGATGCACACGTCACGGTGAAACATTTATTAGTAAATGCCCGGCGAGGCGGTGTATCACAATGGCCAGGCGTTCTCGTGTGCACCGAGAAGAAGGGCCTTGATTAATGGCGTCGTTTTGTCCGGACACTTATTACGTACCGCTCACGTGGCGCACCGTGGCGCGTCGTTCGCTGAAATCACGCGTGTCGACGGATGTTTGCGCGAGTTAGCCTGGTTAACGCGATTTAAGGCAAGTTTCTGCGTGGCCGGTGCAAAGGACCGCGGTCGATTATGGTTTTTAGAGGGGTGTTGAAAGTTTCGAAGGGGTCGAGGAAGGTTTTCGTAGCGGAGAACGAGAAAAGGGTAGGTAAGCTAGCGATTCGTTTGAGAGAATCCGTGCGCTAATTTTCATAGGGAACAGCGTTGATTAATATGAATTGGAAAACTGAAAAAGTAATAGTAATTGTGTTCTTTTTATTACTCAAAATATGCCCAAGTTTACTTCTATCAACAATTCTTGAATGTTTTTAAAAGTGGAAGAACTGAGAAAGAAGTGAAATGAAGACAAAGCAGAAAGCGGACTCCAGGAAAGGATAAAAATTTGCTTAAAAATTTCTTACAATTCTCGCTAATCGCTCTTCTCATTCCCATACAAATATTCCTCTCTAAAAGGCACCATCGGCTAACTTCCAACGCTCGATGCAAACCAAAAGCTTCCTCCTCCAAAAACAAACCAATTAACCACCTTCATTGTCGTGAACTCAAGCGTGCCCTCTAATCGATCGCCTCGAAATCGATAGATCTCGTCCGGGGCGCATGAAGCAGCTCGGTTTGGTTAATCCGGGAGCGATTCCCTCATTGATTCCGCTCGCGTGCAACGCGTTCGACGCGTCTGGTCCGGATTGAATCTCCTCGGGAATGCGCACGCTTCTTAATTCACGAACCGGTTCTTTTAGACAATTATTATCGACCAATTAGCATCCGACGGCGCGCGGCCTGCTCGTCCATTAGTCACGCGAACTTTATATTATGCTCGGAATCGCGTTCAACCCACAATTAAATAACGACCCGGTAACAAAGATGTCAGCTTTATGCGTTAGCTTGCGAGCTGCCTGATTGAGGGGTGCGTGAAATATCTGGCGACTGTTTGCACGCAATCCTTTATCGATAGCACGACAATTAGTGTTGAGTGAAATGCGTATAGGTAGAGCCGAGCATAAAAATATTCGAATGATTTTTGTATTGCCTTTTGTTATGTAAACAAATTCTTGTAAAACTTGTGTTAAAAATAACTGTATATTTATTGAAAAGTATCGGTCGTGTCTATACGACGGTGGTGTCTATTCACCTTTGCGTGAACGAAGGGCTTTTGTTTAAAAAAGTGCAATTACGTTCGATAGATTCGATTCTATCTAAATTGGATTCTATAGAAATCCAAGTTTTAGTGATTGTTTTATAATTACTGTTTTGCTCAACTTTTCTTTCCCGAAATAACATATCTTCCAATGAATTATTCAATTTACACGAAAAACAGCTTTAACCCTGTCATTTGTATCAACGACCTGAATAACAACAAATAATGCAAGCTTCTCAAATTCCGCGCTAACAAATATCTGAAATCGTTCAAAAATAGAATCGCCTGCAATTTTTAACGAACAGTAGGGACAATAGAAAAAAGACACGATGGCAAAAGCGACCGCTTAAAATAGCAACGTACGTCGACCCGTTCTACATAGTGAGCGATTTCGTCGATACATTATCAATTCACCAGAAAACGAGACCCAGGCTCCGAATGAATTGGCTGAAATGGAACCACGATATAAGAGGGCACGCGTTTGTTGAACCGATGAAACGATTTCGAATGGTTCAAAGAGCAAATCTGCTCAAATAATTCTCCCTCTCTCGCTCTTGCTTTCTATCTCTCTTTCCCCCTTCCCCCCTCTCTCTCACTCTTTCTGTGCATGCTCGATGGGAACGTGGACACACGCGTAGCCGAAGCGGAATCCGCTTTTACGTCGAATCTATGGAACCCGCCTTCCAGCTAGACATTGTTGCAGCTTTCTCGTTCCAACCCTTTTTGCTTCGTTCCTCTTTTTTTTTTTCTTTTTTTTTCATTTTAATCGACCACGAAACGAAGTCGCGACGTTTGCACGCGCGTGCCGCCGACTTTTACCGATAAACTCGTGGCTCGATTCCCTGCCCTATCAACGCGGCAGAAGTTTGAACGATCGGGCTGCATGGCAATTAATAGAGCAAAGAGAGGGAACAAAGAGAGAAGTAATTTCGCTGGAACAACGTGACCGAACGAATGAAAGGATGAAAGCCGGGAATGTGTATTAGGAACAATGGAATCGAGATAAAAAGGTGGTGCTGCGTTTGAACGAAGGCGAAAGCGGATTTAATATTTGACGAAGCAGAGAAATAAATGGACCTCCGATATATTATATTTTTCCGGAAATTTATACAACGCCGATATCGTAGTATTGTTATTACTGTGATTAAAGCAATTCCCCCGACCGTTGTTATTATTTATATTAATTGTTATGTACGTCTTCGGTATATTGTTATTGCTGTTATTATTAATTAGTATCGCGTCTGTCACTGGTCTTTGTATTTAAAACATCGTGCACGTTGAAAATGAACTTCGCTGCTTTAACTCTGTGGAGCAATTAATATTTCTTAATGTAAATTGCACTGTTACGAATTAAATCGAATTCGCAAAGCAAAACTGTTGTGTATATAGCAACAAATGAAACGAACACGGACAGCATGAACTTCGCTTTCTCTCTTACGTTCAATGCTTTATTCCCTTCATATCAGCAACATTTTCTGGAGTCACTCTCTAAGGATACGTTTTTAACAATTTACTACAGTTATTCTTATTTCTATCATTACCATCATGTATAAATAATTCTGTATAAAATACCAAAAAAATATCAATCATCAAGTTCGAAAACCAGTAGTTACGTAAAACAATTCTGTACGAAATACCAATCGTCAAATTTGAAAATCAGTAGCTACGTGAAATTTCCTGTGAAATATTTAAATCTTCTTATCAGATCTCGATTCTCACAACGTTGAAAGAACGAGAACGCTCGAATGGGAATGGTTCGAACTAGAAATATAAATTATTAGCCGAACGAGAGGATCTGCGATCGATACGCTGTTTCCGGTGTCCGTGTACGATAACCCGAAGTGGCCGCCATACAAAATTGAGAACCGCTGGCACGCGACGGCCCAAAGAGAGAGGATCCAAATATAATTGGCACGCCACTCATCCGCGGACGTTGAAGCCTGCTCGAAATCGCGAATAACATATTTAAAGGCCGGGAACACAGTTCCGGTCAGTTCATCGACCGGTTCATCTTTCTCCCGTTCTCCTTTTGCACGAGAGCAGGCCTCTAAGATAAACAGGTTCGATTAGCGATCGCGAGGGGTCGACACGGTCATAGAGCACGATCGATGCGAGACGAATGTGCTCGTCTAGAACTTGGGTCCTGTTTTCGTGATCGAGAAAACTCGCTGCGAAGGTCTTCTCCGCTTCCTTTCACTTTTGTAGAACACGAGAACGTTGTTAGTGGCGTGAATTCTCGGTGAATTCTTTTCAACTGAAAGGAAATTCTCTGTCGTTAAATCGTAACGTGAAGTTCGGAGAATTTTTTGGAAAAAATTAAGTTCGGTTAGCTGTGTGGGTTAAGCTCGATCAATTCTTATCGCTACACGGAAATCATATTCACGTGCGAAAGGGGGATTCTCAAAGTGCAAGTTCCAACCAATTGATGGGTCACGTTAAATGTTAAAACATGACAATTGTGTAGAAAGTGTCTTATTACTATTATTTCTTTTTTCTTTACACTCTTATGATTTTTTTTTAGCTGTATGACGGGTTTTTTACCAAGTCACAAGCTTGTTACTTATTCTTGTTCGAGGACCTTTCTAACTACTATAATTTTACTGTTTTTGTATTTCTGTTACTCGTCAGAATCAACAGACGAACGATTCAAACTCGATTGGAACATTACTGATTGTATCTATCTTTCTTTAACTTTTTGAATTATATCGAATTAAATTTGAATTGCTTCCGTAAAAATTATCGTTTTCAAACGAAAGTCTTGTTCCTTAAAAATTTGAAACCTCTGCACTTTAACAAATAGTAAAGGGTTGACCGCGTTCGAAGATCTTAAACACAAACTTCTGTGATTTTATCTAATGCTCGATCTGTTGATGTTTTGTGTCGAGACTTCGTTAATACAAATATTTTAATTGGTCTGTGTCGTCTGATTCATCACCGTTTACGGCACTGTACAAAACGTAACTGTAATAAGCGAACGTGTCACAGGTAAATTACTTCGAAAGCAATTAGCTTAATTAAACGTATCGGTCTGACACGATACATAGACTTTCGATAACTTACACGGAACGTGTTATGTAATTTTGAAATTTGATGCGAGCCATCATTTAATCAACCTAATCACGTTTAACGACCGTCATGCGTAATTCAATTGTTATTAATTTCATGGAAACGTTTGCGCTAACTGCATGCTTTTACCGTTGCGTTGCTGTTATGATTTTTATAGAACAGTGGTTCTCGATTTAACATATTAAAAAATACAACATTGGCATTTAATATTAAAATGTTATATAGTCTATTATTAACAGCAAAAATGGCTGTACGTTTTAAATAATTATTCTACAATAAAAAATTGTACAGCGACCGAACAGCGAAGCGATTGTTTATAAAAAAAAATTAAGTATCTATTAAGTGTGAATATATCGTAGACAATATTTTTAAATTGCTAAAAATTCTATGTTATTCTATAAAATATCAATCAAATCAGCCCTTGTTTAATCTCAATCTCTGTTCAAAAAAAATATTTTTACTCTTCTTTTAATATAAAAAAAAATGCATTACCCCTGCAGTTAATAGCCGGATCGACCAAATGGTAATTCACTGGTCCCTATAGAATTGAAAATGCAGAAACGGTAAAAAGGAAAGGGCAAATGCGAATACTGTACCAATTTTATTACGACTCGGAGGAATTTTATTACAGCCCCTATTTAAGTCTAACATTTGGAATAGTTTTACGACGGTATTCCAATTCGTGTAAATCGGCGGTATCGGGAGGAGGGCCGCGCCAGAAACGCAACGTTTAATTGAACAATAAAACGATGCAGGAACGAAGAAACGATAAAAAAAAAAAAGGAACGCGTGGCAATAAAGTGCACACAGTGCGCCGAAGGAAAGTTAAACATTTTCCAGCGGCACGCGTGGCACGTATAAAGTTTGCCGTATCAGAAACTGGCGCGATCTAGTTATCGGTGAAAAGTTATGAACGAATAATTTATCGTTCTCCGTCGCCGTTGGTAAAAATGGTACGCTAGGCCTCGCTTGATCGATTGGCCGTTGTCGTCTAATTTCATTAAAACGAGAACGAGTGGAAACTCGAGAATATTTGATTTTCATTATCGGACGTTTGATTTCGGCGATTTCCTGTTAAAAGTGTCCTTCGTTGCAGAATTTTTTAATTCCGTTATTGCAATATTTCATGATACATATAATATGATGCGTAAATTAAAAGATGGTTTCATTCATTGATTAAATAGGTATCTTGTATGCAAATATAAAGAGACGGGATTACTTTAGTTATTATTGTATTATGTTGCTTATTGGATAATTAGGATTGGCAAATGAGTGTAATAAGTCATAATGTATAGAAACGGAACCATTGTAATTCGGGAGAAAAACAATAAAAAGTTATTATTATTATTATTATTGTTATAAAGAGACGGGAGACTACAAAATTAAATAGTAATTATTCATTTTCAGTAAAGACCTAGTAAACGTACAGCAAATAATATTTAGCTTTGTTCTATCTCAAAGTAATCTTTTCTAAAATTAAATATTAACCCTGCAATTGCACACTGTTTTTTCAGCTTACTAAATGTTACATCGAAGTCTACCAAGTTTAACGTGACGTTTCACATACTTGGAACGTGCAGAAAATGCTGACGAAAATCGGTGAAATACCTTAAGGTGTGTGTAGTTTAAGGCTGTACAACTTCGATATTTAAAAAGACTTAAAGAAGTTTTATATTTGCAATCATTTCGCCGTTCAGCGACAAACACCTGAAACTCATCCTCAGGATTAAAAACTCTACTGCTCATCCTTTGCTTTCAATAAATATTTTAGTATCTCAACAAACGAGAGTATCCGTTTGATTCTTCAACAATAAGCGTGCGTCCTCGTGTTTCGAGCGTCAAACCGTGAAATCGGGAATAGACACCGACATTAACCCCGAAACGTCAGACGCTGTCGGTCGTGTGTCCGGGGTGCTAAGCTGGATATCGGTTATTTTCGAGCGTTTGTCGAATAATGTCATACATGAAATACGAGTGCATTCCGCGCAGACTGAGAGATGAATCCCGTGGAAACGTCAGAATCACCGTGGAGAGAAAATATTTACGAACCAGGGTGTGTTGCGGCGAATTTATTCTTGGCGTGTGCGGGGTTGTGTCAGGGTGCACGAACTCTGGCCTTGTTATCATATTTCTCCGACGTTTGCCAGTTTTCAGACGAAATGTGCCCTCTTACCTTATTGGCCCCTCTTAATCAACAAGGGAGAAGAAATTTCGATGGAGAAATTTCGCCATTCGCCGATTTTTCGGGGATCGAAGGGAAGATTTTGAGTTTTCTAATCGAAATCTGAGATCGAAAAATGATAGTCACCGATGTGAAAGGGTTAATACAGATATTTTGTGAAGAACATTCTGTTTAAGAATGGGGAAATTAGTAATCGGCAGTCAGATTTAGTCAAACTTCAAAAATATACTTTAACTACCCCCAATTTATGGAAATAAGCTATAATTAAAGTAAGTTGATATCCAAGATTAGAGTTTATCAGAGTTGAACGATGAAGATTCATTACAGAAAATGCTAGCTATGAATAGTTTCTGTTAGGCAGAGTTTGTTCGATTAATCCCTTTAAACTTTAGAGGAGCCGTAGATTTAATTCGTTTAATAGATAATACAATTGTTTGGCGATGATTGACGAAGACAAGTGTGAGAACGATGATAAGTTCCGAGCAGGTCTTCTTTACACTACAACTTATTTATAGCATTTGTTACAAGGTTCATCTACTCCAATCACGCGTATTGATTATCTATACATAGAACTTGCACAGAGCATGTCGGTGAGAGTCGGAAGCGAGTATACACCTTACGAAAGTGAAATTCGTGGAACATTTCTGTACTTATCGTCTTTATTGTTAATTCGATATGAATCATTGCGAAGTTACGTGACACAAATCCAAGATTCATCGAATAAATTGTTTTACACAAAATCCAAATTTTACATACTAAAAGACCTCAAGCAACTGTAATCAACGATTCAAAACATCGATCATTCTAATTCTTTAACAATGAAGAACCAAGATCATTAATCTCCGCTTAAAATTCGTGAAAGAATCACTATTTTTAACGACCAATATCGGCTTAGACCTGCCTGATGTTAATGGCTTTTTAACACTTCTCGAGCTTTGTCATTACAAAAAGATGCGATCATGAAGAACGCTTCCATCCGTTTTTAGGGCTTCATTTGGATCTAGGAAAAGAAGACCAAATTGTGTCTGTTGTAAGGAATCTTTCTTTTGGGTCTCGATTGTGAGACACGCCATTGGACATACTCATCCAGGACTAGACCCGATCGAACGATACACAACAAAACTAGCCGTTTCACCGTCCACCATGACGTTACTCAGGTGTGTGCAACTCGGATTGAAACGGAACAATTTACAAGCACAGCCGCCTGCAAGTATCTGTTTCGGTTCACACGATGCCACGCACGAAAGCAGCGATCCACCGACCAGTTCGTAATTACAGGCGATCGATAACGGCGCTGTTCGCTGTCTAAATTAAGAATGTTTTCGCTCGTTATCGCTCGCGCCGCGTTCCGGTAATTTTATTTCCGTGTTCGAGCCGCCTCGAGAGAAGAGCGAAGAAACGTTGCAACACGCGGCCACGAAGAGGTGGACAGAGGGGCGAGGGAAAGTTGCAGCGTTTCTTATCTGAGAGTCGCGCCGCATCGTTCGCGGCATTCGAGCAGACGTGATTAAGTGCGTGCGTGCGTGCGTACAATCGCGAGTAAGTACGTTCGCGTAGGCGTGAACATGCTCGCGAGTAAGTGCGCTCGCGTAGGCGTGAGCATGCTCGCAGCCGTGCATTTACACGCGAGCGAAGCAGGCTGGGAAAGATGCTGGATGAGAAAATCGCGTTTTTGAGTTGAAATTTGTAACCTTCCAAAGGAGGACGGTGAACGCATAGTGACGAACGCAGGGTCAATTTGACCTGTAAAGGAATTTCGGTTGTGTTGGTTCATTGAAATTAACCCTTTGCCCTCGAAAACGACACAGTTGATAGTCAAAGGATACTGATTCTATAAATTTCTAAACGCAAAGGGTTAAACAGTCATATTTATAAATTTCAGTATTATTTATCTAGATTGTGTAAACTTTAATACCAGTTAATTCTAGTAGCGTTCAATTTCGATACTTTGTAAACAAGAACTTTTAAGGATAATTTGAATTGCGTATAAAATATTGCAGATAAGCAGCCGAACAAAAAGTAGAAGCATTATAAAGAGAAATTGAATAAGAAACGTGTACGTCAAATCTGCTTTTACCATCGGTTTTGAATACATTCCTCGAGCTACGGTTTTCCGAAAACGCTGACTCCGTCGACTTGGCGATCATCCAGCCGCTATTTCAGTCTGGCCCTCGTGTTTATCGATTCCTAGAATACTGAACAGGTGTTCGTTGACCGATAAATAGGTGTCGCCGAATTAAATTCCAACCGGCTAATTTTAACACCCCCCCCCCTTTCGATCTTTACTTATCCACTGTAACCCCTTTATTTCTGCGAGAAAAATATTTGATGCTAAAAATACTAAATGCTAAAAAGTCGGTTTGAGTGAACGTGACCGAACGCATCGAATGAGGAAGGTTGACAATTAGAAAGAAAGGAAATAAGTGTTTGAAAGAATACATAACAGAGAAAAATGTGAGCTCGAGGCATAAAGGTATTTGATTGTGAAGGCAGAAAAAGTGTGATTCTGAAGGAAGAACATAGTAATTGTTAAGTTGTAAAGTCGTTCAAGTAGTTATCGTTAAACTAATTTAAACAGATACATTTATTAATATTCTAAGCACTTCACTTTTATTTTATTCACACCTGAACCCTAGCAGTCCACTCTGTTAAATAATTAAGTGAAGCAGAATTTCCTATAAGTCTACGATCCTTGTTCACCCGAGGAGAAACAAATTCCGTGAATAAACACGTAAGATCGTGCTGATAACCCTGTGCCTCGCATAAAATTGTGTTTCAAGAACAGATCACGAACGAGAAAGTTAACGTACCGTTCGCGCGATCACGTTTCGACCGGGTCCGTCGATAGAGGAAACCGAACGGTCGTGGTTTCGGACTGAAGAAATAATGAACTCGGTCAGAAACAGCAGTCGGACTGTGTCGTTCAGGCCGCGTGACAGGTTAATTTCGTCGGAACGCGAAGGAATTGGAAACCGGCCGTTTTCGCGATTCCCAGGGAAAACTTTGATCGAGGATTTTGCCACACGCGGTTTGCGGCCAACAGGTTGGTCAGTCACCTCGAGTCGTGTAACGCGACGAATTGGAGCGCGATCCGTGCCAAATTTAAATCTCGACCCCTCCTCTGCCCGATACACGCGCCTCTTTTCAAGCTCTTTCGCTGCCCGCGTTCATTATTCCGGCCGCGAACGGTCGTTGTAAACATGACCGAAATGGAAAACTCGAAATTGACCGTGCGATCCATTGTGAAGCGCCGCAGTCGGATCTTTTCCCTGGACTATGTGCTTGAACTACTGATATTTAACAGTTCTAACTGTTGCACGTAATAATTAAATTGGTAACTTTCGATCAGTAGTTCACACGACTGAAACTGTACGTCTTCGCCCTTTGCGAACACGAAACATAATTTTTCGTGATAAACAAGCTGAATGCAGAAACAATTATATCGGATACGATCAGTAGTTTACACGACTGAAATTGTAGTTTTAGTTTAATTTTGTGACGTCGCGTTTAATATTAAAATACGCTTTACTATGCGTTGTGAAACACTTTTGTGCATCTTCGCCAATTACGAATACGAAACATAATTTTTCGTGAAAAACCAGCTGAATGCGGAAACAATTATACCGAAATTCACAATGCTAAATCGATAACTTTAAACCAGCGATTTTCATTGCGAAAGTTATAATTTTCGATTAATTCTGTGTTCCAGTACTTAATATTAAAGCAGATCTTCCTTTGCGTTGCAAAACCTTTCGTATATTTTCATCCGTTGTGAATACTAAATGTAACTCCTCGTCGTAAACAAACTAACACCGTCCAATACGTTTAAATCGCCAGGTGTACACCATTTCGAGTTTGACATTATGCAACCATTGGAAACTCTACCATTCGTGCCTCCAGCATCGAGTTTCATAATAATCTGATGCTCGTGCCAGCCCACAACCCGTTCTACAGTATACCGCGTTACGTTGACGACGTTTCATGGTGTTTCGGAGCATCGGTCGTTGCGAAAGCGTTGAAACGCCTCTTCCATGATGAAGCATGGCGCGGATATAATAAACATGCACGGACGATTTTCGGACCACCTCTGTTGAATTGAAATAACCAAAGTAGTTGGAGATGCGCTAAATGCTACGTGTGTTAGGGATGGGCAGCAAAGGTACTTGGGTTAAATAAAAAACAACTCGAGGTGTCCGCTCTCTGTAAATTCCTCTGAATGACCAGCCTTTACTATTTCCTGGCCGTCCTTACGCTCATAGGGTCGGGGGTCGGTCCGAAAATTACCTATCCCCGACCGTCACACCTTTAGGTGGAGAGGTACAAATTAAATAATGTTTTTTCCCAAATCCAACAACCTCGATGATCGAATGTAAAAAGTAATCGTGTATTAATTCTTCGTAGTTTCAACTATATGCAGACGAAATTGTCGCCACAGAATTACACGGATAATTATCTCCGACCTATATCGATTTTGCTCAAAATCATTAATTACCAAAATTAACGCAGTTTTTAGCAAGTGTAAATTTTGATGCTCCCTCAAGATCCTTCAGGTCTACTTGCACTTTTGTGCCAACACTTCTCGTTTCCTTAATTCCGATACTATTTTACACGCATTTGGACTAAATATAAATAAACATTAGTCTCTCGAGTTTCTCAATATGTTTCTCACTAAATCTCGTTGTCAGCTTAACAATCTTTTGTAATCTTGTTTAACGCACTCTGTATGTTTACCTCTGCAAATCGATGGGTTCATAACCCGTGAATAAATAAATAAATAAATGTATACACAACCGATCAAATACGTGTCGACATAAACGAACGAAAGTTAAATCTGTTACGCGACAAATGGTACAAAACTGTTTATCGTTGGGTCGAAATAGACCCGAAGTTCGCTGTTCGAGGGTTAAAGGTGGGGAGGAGAGGCGACGGTTAACTCGATGGATAAAAAAAGAAAGAAACTTCGTTAAGGGGCGGCGCTCTCGGAAGTTTCGTAGACGCGACAGGCATGCCTTGGCCGTAGCTTTCTTACGATCGTTCGCAACGTGATCGAAAGTTCGATCATCGATTACCTTTCCTCTTGGCTCCTCTCTAACTTGCGCGGCTGGAACGCGCTCGGGTTATCGAAGAACGCTCGCGACAGAGAAAACAGAGAGAGTTCCTTCCGTGTAATTTAATCCGCCGCCGATGCAAATAAAAGGAATCGCTTTCATTTGGGAGCTCGGGCGCCTCTAATTGGCGCGACGCACGCGCGGTATCGAGATCGATGGGAAGAGGAATTTTTAAGGGGTCTTTCCTGTCGATGTTCACGTTTGTGAGTCGCGACTGAGGTGAACAATGGTAATGTGTAGTAAATGAAATGTGACTTGTGAAGTTCACGACGGGGCACGGTGAAGACAGAGATTTTAACGGGGACTGTTTGTTGGATTAGTTGGTTTATTTAACCCTTTTGCTACTACGGGCCACTATAGTGGCCTTCCATAAGATGCCACTGAGGTACTACGGACCACTATAGTGACCCTCCATAGGATGCCACTATATTATTAAACTTTAGACTTTTTCTCACATATACGTATAATACATTTTTCAGTATTCACTTCTTTTTTCACTGTTTATTTTTTGAGAAAAATTTGTAGCCTGTCTTACGTGGGAATGTCACGGTAGGAATAAGTATACGTGAAGTGTCGGTAGGAATAGTGTTGTTAACCCTTTTACAGGGCGATGGAAGGACGAGGAATATAGAGTCAAGGAAAGTGCTTCTCGGTTCAAAGTTAAAAAGCAATTACTTTTATATTATGCAAATTTCGAGCTGGCGACATTTATTGTGTTTAAAATGTACAGCTTGGAATTTTATTTAGACGTTTCGAACGCTTGACGTTTAATTTGTTTGAAATTCAATACCTTTTGAGAGTAACACGCGTTTCTATGGGTATTCGAGCAATGGTGTAGTTATGGATTTCGATAGGAATTGCCAGTCAGCTCCTTTCTCGTATCATCTCTGATGTATGCATGAATTCAGGGGTGAGATTCCGGGAGATAGCGGTGCAGCTGGCAGGCAAGTTATAGACATGTGCCAAGATACATACATTAGTAACGAGACAACGAAATTCTAGCGGAAATAATAACCCAACTTATCATAACCAATTTAAATGCCGCGGAAGATTACATGCATCGGAATGCACCAGTAGAATCTGAATAAACGTATAATAACGAATAAAAGTTTGAAACCAAAAGGTCATAAATAAATGAATTTATAAGAAACAACACTATAGACGACTTTCGTATTCTGTGCTAATTAATAAATAACATTCTACCCGGTAAAAATAGGTGTGTAAATAATGTCTGCTGTTGGAATGCATAGAGTAGCTGGAAAAAAACATTTTGTTTGTTTGTTAAAATTGTTCAACGATTCCAGAGCCTACAAACTTACACATTTCACTTTTAAAATACTTTTGGTAAATATGATTTTTAAATATGATTTTTCTTTTATAATCCTATCACTTACACTACACACACTACAGCTTCAATAAAACTATGCTTTACATTGTCTTCTGGTCCTGAACTTATGTCCGTTACCGTATACAAATTTATAATTCAACAACCAATCTGTCAACAACGAACGTGAAAATAAATTTCACGAAAACACGGAGAATTGTATTCAAAAATAGGATTTCTATTTCGGAATTGTTCGGTTGACCGCAACGCGATGGACTGCCGCGCGTCTGACCAAGCACGGTCTCGTTCCACTGTCCGACCGCGCATCGATTCGTCTCCCTCGGCTGATAAGTCTCTGTTTCTACTACTGGTGACTACCACAGGGTAGGAGAAATCCTCGACTTAATCGCGCGGCGCAAGTTACCGGTCCCGGGTGTTGGCGACGTCGACGTCGTTGCTTTGCGGCGTCGGAACTCGCCTGAATGAGCCTGCCACGACCCCGGTACACTTGGACCAGGCATAATAAGCACGCGGTATCGTGAGATTTACACGTAACAGGCATTGTCTTCGAGCGAGTCCTTCATCCTGCGCCTGCTTGCAACGAGCGTGCTACGATTGCGGGCAAAACTTCGAAACGAACGGTTACGCGAAACGAGTTATGAAACGTGTACACATTTTTAACACTATTCCTACCGACACTTCACGTATACCTATTCCTACCGCGACATACCCACGTAAGACAGGCTACAAATTTTTCTCAGAAAGTAAACAATGAAAAAAGAAGTGAATATTGAAAAATCTATTATACGTATATTTGAGGAAAAGTATAAAATTTAAAGGCAATTCAATTATACTGTATATATAAAATTCTAATCACAATTTTAAAAACGGTCATTTGACCGGTCGTGGTAGGAATAGTGTTAAGGAGAAAATGAAAAATTATTGACCGCTGCGCGTAATTATTATGCATGACTATTTCTAGGAATTGTAGTAATAGACAAAAATGCTTCGTGTACGATTTAAACAGCATGGAATATTATAATATTAATAATATAATAACGTAAATATCAAGTATAATGATGATTTGATTATACTAGCTTAGCACTAGATTTACGTACGTTTCTTGTATATCTATGTGTAATACGCATATATTAAGAAATAGGTATACATCATACAGAATTGTAAATTGTAGAAATGAGAGGGAAATAGATTAGGGTATGTTTGTGTCACTCTATCGATAAAAGTCAACAAAAATTGTTAAGAATAATAGTAATTGCCTTTGCAAATGTTGCTCGTGAAATCTGAAATCCGTTAAATTGACGAATCCCGTAAAGCTAGTTTTAATATACTAAACTAAACGCGATAGTTTATCGAAGGCAAGTCTCAGAGAATAAAGAAAATTGGATTCGATAGAACATAGTTTATTTTTCGCTCGTCAAAGAACGAGACTGTTATCGAATTCGCTTTATCGTTGAACAAAATCTCCAGTCCCGATCCTCCAGATCTATTTCCTGATTTTCAATCCCTTTCTATCTGTGTTTCGCTCATCGATTTTAAATGCTCGTTACTCTAACTTTGTTGCTTCAAATATTAATCATCAATGAACCATTGCGCACTGTCACCATCTTACGATTAGGGCTACTTTTTCATCCTTAACGCAACGTTTAACCTTCCATCCGACGAAGCTGGGAACTCCGATTTCAAAATTTCATCACGCCAGACGCTCGAACTCGCCCCGGACAAATTGTGTAATGACTTGTTAAACCAGTTGAACGCGGCTTTCGCATGGCTCATTCGTAACCGACTTGTGTACACAACGGTAAAGTTTCGCGACAAGTTGCTGTATCTTCGGCGTGCGACACGACCGTGCCACAATACGCCAGACAGCCAAACTACCCGTTTGTTTCCGTTTCCGCCGGGCCGTTGAGAGGCGGAACATTCGTCCATGGGTCGTGTAAACTTCTTCAATGAACTCTGACCGCCTTCCCCTCGACCCTGTCCCGGGAAAGATTACTTTGGCCAGCGTCAAACGGGCTGACCGCCACGGGAAAGTTGCACCTTTCATTTGGAACGATGTTCCGTGACGTTCGAAATTAGATGCTCCACGTTGCACAGTTTAATATGTTGTATTCCCTCAGAATGATTGTTGTTATTCATTTTTCACGATATAAATGTAATGCACTGTGTCGGATCAACACAGAGGATTCCGATAAATTTCGAAAAATACTTGCAAATAAATATTGCTTGACAATGCTTGTAAATCGATAGCACCGAATTTTAATACATTTTAATAAAATAATTTTAACGCTTAGAAAATCGAATGGGGAGATCTCCCATTTTTCCGCAACAAGGGCGCTGCGATTGACTCTATTTACTTTTGTTACCAGATAATCTTAAACTAGTGTTGTTCACAGTACGTCAAATGCAATTCCAAGGTACAATTTTTAATAAATTCTTAATACGCGATGGACAGTGTCCGATTAGGTGTGGCACCATACTGTTAGTTAAATATTAACAGTGCTCCTGGTCGACGAAGTGTTAATCTTTACAAACCAATCGCCTAAAAAGTGTCGAAACGTAATTTAACCACGATGAAGAAACTTTGCGTAGATTTAACTTGAGATAGACTTAACTTAAACGTTACAGTTGGTTATCAATGTTCGTTGAACAAAAGGAAAAGGATACGACAGTGAACGGAATGCTTTAACGAGAAAAAAGAAACTTTTTCACCTGCCCAACATGTTACATTCGCGATTCTATCTCCCGCGGCAGTTCGATCTCTATCGCGGCAATATATCTCGAAGGTGGAATCGTCGATAATCGAGATTCAAAGAGCGTTATATAGTTGGCTGTAATGTCGGGTATTTAGATCGGGGCATGTTGTGTTCCGGCTGGCGTCCCTTTCCTCTCTCTTCCTCCCTTTTACCACACACACACACGCACGCACACTCTCTCTGTTTCCCTCTCTCACTCTGTTCACATCGTACACATGTATTACGCGAACACAAGCATGTTCCAGCTGGATGATAACCGTTGAGACGCCCCAGGCTTCACCTTGACGTGTTCATGCTCCGCTCTTCTCGTAACTTTCTGAACCACTTGCACCCCCCGTCTCTCCCCTTCTTCCCCCTTCTCTTGTTCTTCCTTTTCGTTGTCGATCCTGACTGCCTTTCGAACCTTGAAAATCAATGGATTGCTCGTTGACCTCCGATCGCTCTTTCTTCTGCCTCCGTATCCTCGATATTTACAATGTATCTTCTCGTTCTCATTGAAACGAGTTTACTTAACGATCGACCGGCGATCGACTACTTTCTCCGCCAACGCGATTCGATAACGCTTCGAGAAACGCGTTCCATTCGACTTTTAGGATTGTTGGAATGATCGTGGTCGTGAATTAAAATACGTTCGCCAAACAGTAACGAAATATTTATTAAACTTAACAATCAATATTAATTACGCGACGGAAGCGCAGAGGTTAGCAACTACTCTTTGCTAACTGCTAACCGTGACTGTCGATTTTTAGCGTTCCTGTTTCGGCCGCTGCCAATATCCCCCAGGTATAGGGACCAGGTTTTTACGTACCCTACAGACTTAACAAACCTTTCCTCGTCTAATTTCGACTTCGTTATCCACTTAAGCACACGCCTCAACGTTCGCAATTCCATTCAGCGACTCGTTTCCTATTCTTCGTCTCGTTTAGCAACCCCCGCAGACTTTTCAGCGAACTCACTACTTTCCGTTGAAGGAACTCCCGATTCTTCTCAGGTTTCCGCCTCTCTATCGATAATAAAATGCGTTTAAGCGCCCCATTACCCTCTCCTGTTTACCTCCTCGCTTAACCCTTTGTTACTTCCTCGTCGATCGTTATCCCGTCGGTTTGTTCTTTCTTCTGTTGCGCTCCCTTTCTTTCTTGTTTCTCCATCTCTCCGCTCTCGTAATTCGCCGTGGCGAAGCTGCCAAGCGCCTCGATGCGCCGGCAGATACGACCTTTCGCGAGATCGGCCCGCTACTCCCGGGGAAGAGGGTGTAATAAGATCAAAAAGCCCGTCACTGGCGCAACGGTGGAAAGTTCCCGTCTCCGCGAGGCATGTCCCGGCCCCTCTCAGCTGGAGAGGGTGGCTCGATGCAGAGGAACGTGTTGTTAACGCCGGATGAACCGGAATTCGCGGATACACTGCATTGTCTCGTTCGTTGGCGTGTTTGTAACTTGTCAAAAATTCAATTTATTACGCAGGTTTATTATAACACGGAGAACTGGTTTATTGAGCGATACAGTGGAAATATATAAAAGCTGCGAAAGTTTGAAGGAGTGCGGGATATAACTGAATGGAAAAAGCTCTACGAATGCGATAACTGTGTCGTGTCTTCTTTGAACTGTTTAGAATTATAATACATATTCTATTAAATTTATTAGATCACAATCAATTTAATATTATTCTATAAATATTTTTAATTGATTAACGACATTTATGTTGAACGTTATTACTAGAAATGAACGTACGATTAATTTTGTTGTCACTTGAAGAACAGGAATACATCTCTGTTCCTTTAAAACAACGAAACTATTAGTAACCTTCTTTCTCTTCGTCCCGTACGAAACTGTTCATCGTGCCGTGGCAATTAAATTTTTTCCAACAGAAATTGATGTAACAAACAGCTTCTTTTAAGTTGCTCGATACCCGTTTAACACTATTCCTACCACGACCGGTCAAATGACCGTTCTTAAAATTTCGATTAGAATTTCATATACACAACATAATTGAATCGCCTTTAAACTTTAGATTTTTCCTCAAATATACGTATAATACATTTTTCAATATTCACTTCTTTTTCATTGTTTACTTTCTGAGAAAAATTTGTAGTCTGTCTTACGTGGAAATGTCGCGACAGGAATAAATACAGGTGAAGTGTCGGTAGGAATAGTGTTAATAAGATGAAAATCAACACGAAGGGTAGTTTGTTTCAAGTTAAAACATGATATTCTGTGTCAGACGCGTAGAGTTTTGTTAGTTGTTTAACGCAAAATTAGATCGATCTGTTCGTTTCGCCATCGGTGCGCTCTCCACCGTCTTACGTTTCAAGCATAATTTAACGAAGTCTCCTCGTTACATCGTGATTAAACCACTGCCGGCGTGCGGTTGAGTAGAAATTTATTGCCGAGCGAGTAAAAGCGAAGTTCGGTTCTCACCGAGCCGATGTAGGCGATCACGAAATTTGCATCGGTTCGCGGGGAAAAATGGCGAGATCGTGTGTATACCCTTGCAACGAAAAGTTACGGGCGGAGCACACTTTCGAGGCGTAAAGCATGGAGGCACCGTGTAATACGATGGAACGTGAGATACGTTAATACGATTATATGCGCCCGGGCGACGTGAAGTATTTCCGGGTCATCATCAAGCCCCGTGCACGCTTTTATTTAAAAAAAAAAAAAAAAACCGTGCCTCGCACGGCCTCGACGCTGTTTGCATCGAAAGGCTGCGATCTCGTCGCGGAAACAACATCAAAGCGAAAACCGATGAACGGTGAGGCTACAAAGTACCAAAGGATCATTAACGCTGTCGTGCGTGGACGAGAGCGTCCCGACGCTTCTTTCATTTCAGGACACGCTAGCCGTGAAGCCCTTGAACTGGCTCACTTCAAACGGGATCCGAACAACTTTCGTGCAGGCTTTAACATTTGGAATTTTGTTTAAACCACTTATTTGCTCGCACGGTTCTATTGGAATTCACGTGGCTGTTATATTCTTTGAATGGGATAGATTCAGTTGTTGGTAATGTTGAATTCGTGGAACGGAAAGCCGAAACTTTAATAATTTCGGAGTTGATAGGGGATCGGTGCATTGTTGGCTGAAACAATGTTTGGTTGTAAGAAATTGTTCGCCTCTTTTTACAATGTAACTATATGCACAACATAAAGAATACTTCGTTTATTGCAACGATTTCTTTTATTTATACCGTACAATATAATACGTTTTAATAATCATGTTACATCACACTCTCCCGACTCAACATTTGTCTAACTATTAATGTATTCATAGAGTTGCGCTATCTACAGATGAAAACAGAAATACGAAACACGAATACGCTCGACAAAAATATTCAATTAAAAGATCACGTAACTAGAGCCGCAACCTCTCGCCCTGTTCAAAAATTACCTTCGATCAACGTAATCACCCCTCGGACCCCGAACAAGATTGCATCGCGAAGGCGCATTCAGTAGGCGTGCGCTGGGCTTTAGTCAGCAACGAACGTCGCAACGGGTTCGGCAAAAATTCAGCTACAGTTCCCCGGAACGAGATTACGGTAATTACCTGCCATGAAGAGCAACAATTTCATTACGGATAAGACCGCGCGCGCGCATTCTCTGTCCGCTCTCACTCTCTCTCATTCTCTCTCTCACGCACTCACTCTCACTCTCTCTCATTCTCTCTCTCTCACACACTCACTCACTCACTCACTCACTCATTCTTTCTCACTATTGCTCTCATACTCACATTCTCTCTCATTCTCTCTCTCTCTCTCACACACTCACTCACTCACTCACTCACTCACTCATTCTTTCTCACTATTGCTCTCATACTCACACACTCTCTCTCTCTCATTCTCTCTCACTATCACCCTCACACCCTCACACTTTCTCTCATTTTCTCTCTCACTATCACTCTCACATTCTCACACTCTCTCTCATTTTCTTTCACTATTACTCTCGCACTCACACTCTCACGCTCTCTCTCATTCTCTCTCACTATTACTCTCACATTCACACTCTCACACTCTCTCTCATTCTCTCACTATCACTCTCACACTCTCTCTCATTCTCTTCCACTATCACTCTCACACTCTCTCTCATTCTCTTCCACTATCACTCTCACACTCACTCTTTCTTTCTCTCTTTCTCACACACACACACACACACACACATCCTTTCGCTATCTCTTTCTTGCTCCTACAAATCCTGCAACGAGAAAGGAACTGTCCTCTGATACTCCGTTCGCGTGTTGCAGTCCGCTGCCCTCCGGAGAAACCGCATTATCATGCGTCAGAGAGCGAACGGACCTTCGAACGTTGTTGCTACAGATGCCGCGATGGAATTTTAATGAGATCTTATCCGACGTCTCGGTGAATCTAATTAAGCATCACTGAAAAGGCGGGCGGATGGATCGTTGCTCGCGCGAGTTTTCTAGGAACGCACGAATCGAACGAGTTACAACTCGGCACAGGAATGAGTAATCCCGGGGGATAGAAAATGGCGCCAGTCGCCTTCTGACTTGAGATTTAGAAGTTGGTTAGAGTGTCCTGCGAAGAGAATGTATCACCACTTTCTTGCGTATCTAATTTGCAATTGAACACCTGAATTTTGCGTTTCGCACGCATTCCCTGCATCATCATGAAAAAGGTACAGAGGAACGACATGCTTATGAGCACTAAATCTAGGAACTTGTATTTCATAAAACGTATAATAATATTATAATTATATAATATAATATAATAACGTATATAAAACGTTAAAATATTATTTACTTGCGATAGATACCTGTTGCGTTCCATTATTGTTCCCCACGCGTGAATCTTACAAGAAATATCGCGTGAATATCGCGTGAATATTGAATTGTTACACGAGAACGAGGGAGGTGCGAATAATGGAGAGTCTCGTCGAACTTGCGTCCCTTCTTTCGAACGGACCAAGTATTCGCGGCGAGATTAATTGCTTTTTAATCGTGGAACGCTTCGGAAAATAGCCGGAGAAGGTTTATGCGGGGTCTCGCGCGGCAATTACTCGGAAGTAATTATTTTCCTGTAAGAGGTTACCCGTTCCCCTCGTTCTCCCTCCTCGCTCGCGAAAATCTTCGCCCTGTCGGAAAATAACGACCCTAATTAACGCCTGCTGTCCGTTCTTTATTTATTCCTCGTTGTTTTACGTTCTCTCGTCCGTCGAACTTGAAACGAAACGCGCCGGGATCGTTAAGGAACGTGTTGCTTGTTTTCGATCGAGTTACAACGAGAAATCGATACGAGTTGTAAATTGCGCCATTAAACACTCGAAGGACAAACTTATCGAAGCAAGAACAGAAAACTTATCGGTATAATCTTAACTTTTTTTCTTGGAGCATCGTAAAATTAAGCAGAGCGTTTCATTATATTTGGGAAACTTAGTCAATTTTATTCACGAATATTCCCACCGAATCTTTCGCGATCGTTCTCGAATTGAACATCAGCCACAAGTGCACAGATACGCGTGATTATAGTTTCTTTCAAAAGGTTAAACACAAAGAGTCAAAAGACAAACGTAGCGGCGTAGAATTATGAGAGAGAAGCTATAGAAATCGGTGGTTCGCAAAATGTGTTTTAAAATCTAAGTGCATAGCTCGGAGGTTGAATTAATTCTTTCTGCTCTAACCTGGCAAAGGCAAAGTAAAAGGGTTGTTCAACTCTGATGTGCCCAAGTCAGATGTAATTTACAAATTTTCACAACGCCTGAGAATTTCCAACGAAGAGAACGTCTTCTTCCCAAGTGCATATCCTTGCATTCTACCAGTGAGGTTTATTGTTTAAAGTGTACGCGTTCAAGGGAGTATTTTTAGCACGAGTTATCGGTGTGCTTGTTTCCAGTCAGCGTTTCAATGCTAATTCCCCGACGATTAACATTTCCTCCTAGCGTTCCCTTGATTTTATCCGAATAACGATCCCCAGCCATTAAAAAGAGAAACGAGGCGAGCAAAAACGTGTTTCTTATCCGTGCAGTTTCTTATTTTTGCGTAAAGACCACAAAAAATTCTGGCAAATTGCTATTTCAAGCGGTTTGTTGCTCTTTGCCCACCTATCGAACTCTCTGTCCCTTCTCGAGCTCGTTTAGGTTAACTGCAGTTTCCAGGAGAAGCGTGGCTACGACATTAACCCGTTCGCGCGATATATTCTCCTTAATCCCGTGGGTGGAACGTTTTATCCCGTTAACCGCAACGAATTTTCGCTCCTTAATCCGTTAAGCGCTAAATTTTTACTTAACTCGATTTCCAAGTAAATCGGTAACGCCTCTTGAAAGTGTACGAACAAAATTAATCAAGAACGAATTTATTCCAAACAATTTATAATATTACGAAACTCAAGTTGGAAATCATGTTATTTTCTTCATGTCGTTCGAGTATTACTTTGTTGTTACATTATCAGTTATCAGATTCCTCTGAAAGCTCCTGTCGATTTTCAAGTATCTTAGAGTCTAACATATAATTTTTACCAGTTTTTCCGTTAAACAGAAAAGCCCGAGTTCCCGTGTACAAAACCAATCGACCCTAAAATTGCACCGTTCCCTTGCGATGCAGCGTTCCTTCGTTCAGAATTGTTTAAAAAGTGGCGATAAAAATCCCTCTGGTTCCCTACGACACTCTGCTGTTTTGCCTAAAAAATAGGCGAGAGAAAAAAAGGAATACGAGAAACAGTCATAAATAACGAGATTCCACGACGATACGTCCGATGCAGGGTTTCGAGTGAACAGGGGAACCGGCCATGGAAATGGCATTTTCCCGGGAATTTTTTCGGAATTGGTGGGTGGTCGAGCACGTCCACGTACGTGTCCATTCGCGACGTGAATTTGCCTGGCTTTAAAGTACTTCCACCGGTCCAATTTTCCGCAAGAATGTGACACGTAGCAATCTTGGTAACCTCCGGGCCCCGGTGCACGATTTATTGGCTACCGAGTGTACCTTCGACGATTTATCTTCCATCCCTCCCCTGCCCCCTCCATTTCGCCCTTATTTCCTTCATACACCGTCCTCCGTCTGTTTTTTTTCCTCTACCCCTGTTCATTCTCGTTCATTCTCCTCTTTCTCACTCTATCTCTCACTCGTTCCGTCTTTCTCTCACGGATTCTCCCCTTTTTTCTTTCTTCACTTCGCCTGGCTCCTCTGTCTCCTTGTTGCTTTCTTTTCTCTCTCTCTCTCTCTCGCCCTCTTTCTCTCTGTCCCTCTTGCTCCTTTTTTTCGTTAATACTCCGTCCTTTGTCTCCCACCGTTCCTTTCTCGCGTACTTTTTGCCAGAGTCCCCGGGTTTCATTTATTTCCACGGCCCTTCCTTTTGCGGTCCAGCGCCAGCTTCCTTTTCTCCTGCAATTCCTTCCGACTTCCTTCGACCTTCTTCGTTCGGTCCTCCTCTTCGCACTCCTGCGTTCGTTTCGAGGCCCTTTCTGCCCCGGTCGGAGACCCTGTTTACACGTGTATTTCATAACTTTCTTGCCATTGTTCCTTGCGTCTGCTTTTTGCAACCACTCGACCACTCTCCGCAGCTTTCTCAACGTCCTTGCTTCTCTCGCAATCATGCTCTTTCTGCCACGCGCTAGCATGTTCCCCGTCATATATTCATCCCAACACTCGTTTCCTTTCTTTTTAATTGTGAACCTTTCCCACTCGATGCATTCGGTCACGTTCACTCAAAATTCCTCAGTCGCTCAGTTTTCTCAAGTGCTCATCTTTCGTGGCTTAGAAACACTCGAGTTCGAACATTCTACGTTCACACGGCTATCGCTCGACTCAAGCGCTCTTCACATGTTCCTAAACTCGCAACCACTCGATCGCATTCCTACAGTACTTAGTATATAGAGTGTAGTGTAGAGGGTACAAATTTCCAAAATCTCACGATTCCCCGGGCAGAGAGAATCGCCGGCGGAGCCGACACGGCGGATGCGCGCGCGGAGAATTCGAAAGTGCGGCGAGGCGCGTCCCGGGCCGCAAAAAAGGAACGAGAATCGGGGATCTGCAGGTGTAACGCCCGCAGCGACCGGGTGATAAAATGCGCGCGGAGTCCCGACGCGAGGAGGGCCAGGGTGGAACCCCTCGCGATGCCCCGGGCCCGATAAAAAATGCAGTGATCACGTTTCGGCAAAGACTTCGGAATCTTCAATCTGCCTCCGCTCCTCCGATTCGCACCTCCTGCCCCCTTTCTGCCATCCACCCGCTTCTACCCAATCCCCCCTATTCCGCGATTGATCGTGCGGATACAGTTTCGACGATGCGCTACGCGATGCAACATCGAAGAAAGGGAGGACATGCCCAGAAGTTTTTGTTCCCATTCGAACGAAACAGGAATTATGTATCTAGCAATGATTTCGCAAGCTTCGTCGGGAATGGGGGGGTGTTCGAATAACGGGGGTCATGTTTCTGAGAGTTTTCAGAGCTAGCAGAACATGCCTGTTAACGTGTCATTGAAATAGGTGCTTGTGAATTGAGATGTTTAGATATTTTGAGTGATTTACGAGCATGGAATTGCGATTCCGCGTTGTAGAACGAACAATTTAATTTGATAACGTTTTCACGACGATAAGAAAACGAATTTCAAACAGCTAGGAATGAATTTTAAACATTCGTGTTCGAACTCAGAGCTGGCAGTTTCTATATTGTGGAGTGTTTCTGAAAATTGTTGCAAATCGGGAAAACGTTTCGCGTAGAATTTTTCGACGCACTCTCATCGTGATCGAGCTAACGCGCGGCGTGTGAAAATCGTAAATCATCCAGAGCCTGGCTGTCGAATTAAAATCTGGTCACCGATAATGGCGAAACGGCGTTTCAATAATACACGGAAGAGTTATGTTCGTGCGCGAGCCGCGGGGGGTCGAAGTGAATAACGCAGATGCTATTGTTCTCAATTAAAAGTTAAGTTGATAACGTGGGGCTGATTTGTTAATTTGAAAACGCGATTAACCGGCCTCTCCCCGGTAATCGAGATCACCGCGCCGCCATTGAAACGGCGCATAACACGGGCTGTATTTAATGAATATCCGAACGGTCGAAAATGCGTTTCATTGATGGCTAAGCAATTACTCTCTCGCGTGGCTTAACGATTGCCGTTATATTTCAATATCTAACGATTTCACGTTACTTAAATTCTATCCCGGTAATATATTCCCCAATAGAATTAGGAGGAGGGTGAACGAAGTGGCGACATCCATTTTACACTGGATTCTACCACGAATAAATTAGAATTCGTAATGAGAGTCGAGTTTTCTGGTTACTGTAATGAACTTAGATTATTAACGTCACTTTTTAACGTTTTTGTAAATATTAGATATTTTATCTGAATAGAAAATTTGTCGATCTTTTGAAAGAATCCTCCGTTCACTGCGACGATGGACCACGAATCTCCGATTAAAGCGAGTCGAACTCAAAAACAATGACCAGGCGTTCAATGGAATACAAAGTACTTGTGGCTATTACTATAAAAGTGGCTTGAGCGATTTATTTCCCTTTCCAAGAAACATATAGAATTTGTCTTCTGTGTATATCTATTAGAATACGCTTCTTGCGAAACCGAAACTCTCGAAGACAATCGTTTATCAAAATCGCGATACTGTGACACGTTAGAAGAAAAATTGAAAATTACTTTTTTAAAAGGACAAATTCTATTTAGTCACGATACACGCTGCAAACATCATTTAAAGACTCGTTTTATGATCATTTTACAATTGCTGCTTCCACGTCGGTTTAACGTAACTCGACGCGACATACGACACAATATAAGCGACAACCGCAACGTTTCTTAAAACGTTTCGCTCAGTCCACTTTCACGGGAACCGGCGCACGCGGTTTCTCGTAGCTGTGAATGCTCGCTGAACGCGGTGAATTTGTCTCTTCGCAGCTGTCGGGAACTTCGAGTCGATGAGATCGAAGCAGCGAGACGCGAGCTGAAAACGCGCGGCCGCCGTCGTTGAAAGCTACTTAAAACGACCATTGAGCACTCGTCGCGGTGCTCGAATTACCCACAACAGGTGGCTCGCAAGTAAGTGCTTCCGGTGTGTTCGCACCCTCGTCTGATTTGACGCCATTCACACCCCCCCCCCCCCGCTTGCTCTCCCGTTTTCGATTCAAACGCGTTAATCGTTGATCGCGCGAGTCGAGATCGATCGAAGTGTCGCGCTCCTTGTTTCAGACTTCGCTTTCGAACTCGCTCTGTTTCTTTCCCCCATTTCGCCTGTCCTTTCGCGCGATCGAACCTAATTAACCTGGGCTTGAAGTTTGGTTAATCTCGAGAATTCTGAAATGTATTTATTTTCTGTTTTTGTTCAATGGTCGATTTGAGGAGTACAAAATTAATGTTCTGAACTGAAGTATCAGTAATTGATGTGGTGTGAATAAAGTTCGCCTAAATATCGTTTGAAATTTTACCCTGTTTATCGTGTAATATCCATGAATTTTATTTATACCTTCGACTACCAATGAATAGCATGCGAACTCCAAGAGGGCACTCTTTAGCTAAAATGTCCCATTCAAAAACTTCAATTAACCGTCAGCTTGAATCTGCATTTGCAACACGTGCTCGAGGCAACTGTACAGAACGTCCCATTCGAACCAAGCTGACATGATTTAATATTCATTCTATATCCGTAATATTTAAATAATCTCAAGTTTAACATTTCTAATTTAATTTAATTCTAACCAATGCTATTCACGAGCAATAAACCCTTTACTTTACAAATATCAATGTCAAACCAGCTAAAATTAAAAAAAAAAACTAAGTAGCAGATACATCGAAAAGTGGTTACAAAACTAGGTAAATCTCTCATAATTGAATTGTTCCGGTAAATTTCTCCCAATTGAATCACAATGCCTAGTAATATAATCCTCGAGTATTCAGTAACATTAGCTACGACAATTTAGCTAAAGAGTATACACCCCGCCGATCTCGTCGTGCCCCAAAAATCTCCCTCGACGATACCACACTTCGGTAACCCAACACGTGAAACGACAATCTGAGCCACCTACACGTACATGTAATGTTCTACGCACACAGCTCCGCCAATACGAGCGCAACATCTGCAACTCCGGGCGGCTTGTGGGGGTGCAGCAAGTGCCTGGACGAGATGCGGCTGATGCAGAGGCTGGCGATCAGCGGGCTGCTGTCCGTGATACTGATCGTCCTCCTAACCGGCACGTTCGTCACGCGCCGCGACCTGGCGAACGTCGTCGAGCATGGCGTGGTGCCTGAGGAGCGCAGCGACCAGCAACAGCAGCAACAACAGCAGCAGCTGAACCCTGTCTGGATGCAGAACAACGTGATCCCGGGCCAGGACGAGCCGAAACCGGAGGACAAGGACCGTCGAGCGGATTCCAAGCATAAACAAGCGGAACCGTCCGCGGTCGGACCCCCGCCGGTTCCGGTGCCCGGGCCCTACGTCATTAAATCGCCTAACCCGCCCCTGGATGACGTGACTAATCAGCGCCGCGAGAAGATCAAAGAGGTAAGGGGTCTCACAGTGTGTGTCTCATCCTGTTGGTTCCAATCTCGCCGATCCGGTGATTTAGGACCTTTAACGGACGAGACGGTAAGCAGGGAACGCGATTTTCTTTTGGGTTTCGGAAAACTTCGGGAGATTCGTCGGTGGAGGCGAGGGTCGAGTCTTTGACTCGAACGATCGAGAGGTCTGCCGATGGGAATGGGTGTGGAATGTTGAAATTTAGTACACGACTCGAAATATCGAGAGGTCTGCCGATGGGAACGGATGTTGAATGTTGAAATTTAGTGCGTGATTTGAAAAATTGAAAGGTGTGCCGACAGGAACGAGTCTTGAATTTTCAAAGTCATTTCCTTGGAATTTGGAGTTTAGTGGGAGTTTGATATTTGATTTGAAAAATTGAGAGGTCTGCCGATCGGAACGGGTGTTGAGTGTTGAAGTTTAGTATACGATTTGAAAAATTGAGAGATCTGCCGATCGGAACGGATGTTGAATGTTGGAATTTAGTGCGTGATTTGAAAAATTGAAAGGTGTGCCGACAGGAACGAGTCTTGAATTTTCAAAGTCATTTCCTTGAAATTTGGAGTTTAGTGGGAGTTTGATATTTGATTTGAAAAATTGAGAGGTCTGCCGATCGGAACGGGTGTCGAATTTTGAAATTTAGTGTGGGATTTTTAAAAATTGAAAGGTCAGTCGGTGGAAATAGCTCTTGAAATTCAGAATTCGTTTTTTAGCGATTTATTTGAAAAATTGAGAGGTCTGCCAACGGAAACGAGTCTTGGAATTTAGCATTCAGTTTGAAATTTGATGAAATTTGGTGTTCGATTTGAGCGTGGATGGATTTGATGAACACGAACAGTTACGATGAAAAAATATCTGAGTTTGACTGTGAAAGTGTTGTGATAACGAACACCATAATATAGATTTATAAATCTTCCAACACAAATCGAAAAGACTGGAGCTCATCGAGAGGTCACAAATGGGGTACCCAAAACAAAAGGTAAAATTTACTACTACTACTATTATCGTTAGTTTTTCACTTAACTTGCCATTCCCAACCATCAACAAGTTCTGGGACATCCAAAAACATAGTTAGCTAATGCAAAAACGAGGTAAGTCCATTTTTTTCAATTTAATTTGTGTTCGAGTAATTATATGAAAGTGAACAATTATAATACTTGGCTGCTACACGTATCAAGCCAATACACCTAAAATTACCCGTCATTTTCCAATATCTACTAACTGAAGCCTTATCAAGGCATCGAAACTAGCTATTACCGATTAGACAATTACTCGTCATCGTCATGATTCCCGTGCAACTTAAATTTTTAACGAAAAATATTATATTTTTCTCACCCATGTTTGAAATTTAACCTCGAGACGGATTTTAATAACTCGCATGTCCAGTTCATCGAACGTGGCGGGAAAATTCGGTGACTTTTCCGTGGAACCATGCGGTTCGGTTGAAATTCCGCGGCAGAGCGTCGAAAAGGGCGGAAATTAAAGGGAATCACAAAGGGAAATCGATGAATCCTTTGTCCCGTCGAACTTGGCCAATTGGCCGCTCGGAAAACGGGGACACGGAAGGAAAAGAGGGGTTGAAAACAGGGCAACGGAGAAAATGACGCTGAATGACGACCAACCGACTGGGTTAGTCAAACGTAATTTCGTGCTCGTTTCAATTTCACCTGCTATTTCGATCCGTGAAAGTTATCGATTATGTTTCTAGCCGTGACAAACGACGTTGATGTTCTACCGTGATATCTCATTCTTCCTTCGTTTTTTAAACGTTGTTTTACAAAAAAAAAAAAAAAAATAAAAATTCTATTAACGAACAATGACATTATCGTGGTAAAAATTGAAGATTGAAATATTATGAGTACCTGTGAGTGGCTAAAAGGTGCAGTAGTATAAAATGAAGCTGAGTAAAGTAAACTGATTCGAAATTGCATTCATAAAATTCTAACCCCTGATTTACCAGTTCACGAATTGTAAACAATTTTTATATCTACCGCAAGTTTATACATTTCAAGCGAAACTCACGAAAGTGGAGAAAGTAACGTTTAACGGCTGAACATTTTCAAATACCCTAGAATCACGCAGAAAGTTACAAAGGCTTTAAACGCCAGCTCTCCACAGAGAATAAAATTGCTAACTGTTACTCGACAACCGTTTCTCACCTATCATCTATCGTTCGTTCAGTCGCTCTACAAAACAGAAACCAAAGCCGAATCTTTCCAAGTGAAAAAGTCCCTCGAAATCAACCCTTTCCTTTCTCAACCCTAAGAACGCCCTCAAGCTCCTTTCCCATTTCCAGAATTCTCAAAAATCGGTAGAATTCAAATCGCCCGCACACTATGGTACTCGTTCAAGGAGTTTAATTCGAGGCCCGATTACGCCGATCGGATCGCGACAGTCGTCGTACCACGAGTATCCACAGGGGGCTTTCAATTAGCGAGCGTGGCTCCAGACAAATCCGTCCTGAACGAGGAACGGATTGATGCGGACGACGATAATCGGGGTCGGTCAAAATAGATTTACAGGAATGGAGATCGAGCAGAGGGACACGGGAACAAGACGGATATAGAGGCACGGCGGTGGACGAGAGGGAGTGGAGAGGGAGGGGGGATATAAAGACAGATAGAGGCTCTCTCAAAGGGATAATCGTTCCGGCAGAGCTTCGAACGGCCTTAATGTGATTGACTCATTATCGCACGGATCTTGCTTCCCGAACGAAATTATCCTGGATATCCAGTTTACTGCCCTTTGCTAAATTAATCACGCCGCTGCAAGACGCGCTTCGTTCGCCGACCTGACGTCTTCGTGGTATTCCGTTTCAACCGGATGCTCCGCGTAATCCACCGGTGGTATCCGATCCGATTCCTCGATTTATTTCGCCTGGCGATACCTGTCGTTCGTTTCCCGTGCTAAATACTTGTTGAATCGTGGTTGGTGGACGATTTTCTGATTTTTCTCGAATTTTTAACGTTCGCTCGGGCGAAGCGTAAATATTCTCGGTCGACCGATGTTACCCCTTGGAGGAGGTAATGCTTGTCGTGTTAATTTTAAGTTCGCGGATTTTGTTACGAGGTGCGCCAGGTTTCGTATAACGTTAACACTTAGCCAACCGAATGGAGAGAAATTAGATGCTCCACGTTGCACAGTTTAATATGTTGTATTTCCTCAGACTGATTATTGCTGTTCATTTTTCGCGGTATAAATGTAATACACTGTATCGGATCAACACAGAGGATTCCGATAAATTTCGAAAAATACTTGCAAATAAATATTGCTTGACAGTGCTTGTAAATCTATAGCACCGAATTTTAATATATTTTAATAAAATAATTTTAACGCTTAGCCAATCGAATGGAAAGATCTCCCATTTTTCCGCAATATGGGCGCTGCGATTGATTCTATTTACTTTTGTTACCGGTTAGTCTTAAATTAGCGTTGTTCACAATTCATCAAATGCATTTTCTACTTTTTCAAAGTACACTTTTTAATAAATTCTTAATACGCGATGGACAGTGTCCGGTTAGGTGTGGCACCGTACGGTTAGCTAAATATTAATAGGCTCCCGATCGGTGAAGCGTTAATCGGGTGTGCTTTTTAGAGAAACTTAATCACGGTTAAACAATCGTTATTTTTATGAACTGTGAGGTATTCTGGTACGGTATTTTTCAAGATATAAATGTTACGACTGACGTATTATTTACGTTATCAGAAATAACGTATCTCGTGTCGTCAACGGATCATCTTAACCCGCTTAATCTTGTCACTTGTCAAATTAGAATAATCCCCGCGTTATTTTTGCGATCGCCGGAATATAATTAGCGTTCTGTAATTGGATCTCGTGGAACACAGCCCTGTTGCCGCGAATTCTCTACGGTAAGCTCGCCTGGGTACCCCGAAACGTTGTTAGAGGCGCCCGTTATGTTGCGGGGGCTTATAGATCTCGGCTGTGCCGCTGCACATCGTTCATTCCGAACGAAGCAATTTGCTTTGCGAGTGGACCAGCGTAATTCACGAAACCGGTAAACCACGCTCGGTATAGATCTCGATTTACTGTTCGCCTTCCATCTTGAATGGATCCCCGGTTACGGCGATCGTCGAGCAAATAAAAACACCCTTTCCTCCTCCGCCCTGGCTGTTCGACGTTTCGATCGTTTTGAATATAAATTGCTCGTTTAAGGGAAAATGTGCTCCCGGTTGCTGGAGAATAGTTGCTGAAGAGTTTCCGTCGAACAAAGAAGAGGTTCGAGCGTTTTTAATACTCCGGGTGCTGCTGCTCTGATTAGTTTCATTTTCTGGTTTCTACTAGGAACCGCCGTTACGATCGATTAACTCTTTGACTGCTAAATATTTCCGGTCGAAGTGCTCCGCGTGCACGACACTGTATTAACCCTTTGCACTCGAGAGGTGAATGTTAGTCACCAAATGATAGTTTCGCAAATTTTCAGACTTCAGTTAGTTCGTTCATTAGTCAGACTCAGAGGTTAATCGTATATGCAAATTTTAGCATACCACTTAATTAAACCGAATAACGTTTAATATAGGTGAATCCCAGTAAATATTTCGAATTTGAAAATTGTTGAAGTTAGTATCGTTAGACGACTAACAGTCGCCTCTCGAGTGCAAAGGGTTAACAATTGTGTTGCTTTGAATGGGAGCGAGGAAAAATTGACAAACGCACATACGCGTCCATAATCCACGCGAGTAACTTTCGTTAAAAGCGCATATACGCGCCCATAGCAGTCAAAGGCTTAAACGCAAAATTTAAACGAATTTACATGGACGCAATGGCGCGCTTTAAATTAATGAGATATGATCTGACGTATGATATCCATACGAGAAATAATTGTTTCTTTAATTTAATCGCATTGCGTTCAGAATTTGTACCCAAGAGAGTCTTGGATATATCTTGAAAGGGTTGTAGATGGTGAACACTTTTAACACTAGAACTACCAAGGGGGTCAAAATGACCCAATCTGTAATTTTTCATAGAAACGTGGTAAACTTATTGTGGTAGCTAAAATTTGTTTCCCTTGTATTAGGTATTTTGTTCGTACAGCTTTCAATCTTATTTCTTTAAACTCCAGTAAATATATCATAATCGTCGGTAGTTCTAATGTAGCTCTTAATTCTACGATACAACAAGTTGTTCCTTTAACCCTTTGCGGACGGAGCAGTAAAGAAAATAGTCACGTCGCGTGTTTGTGTTATAAAAACTAAAGCTGTATTTAAATAAGTTTTTCATGAAATCTAACAAAATCATAAACAAACAAATTTAGGCCAACTTCACTTCTTAGGCTAGTATATCCATGCGTATCTTATACGTGTCGTTTACAACAAACAAACGCCAGCCGCAGCGCGAAATTTGGGCGGATATATCCGACACTCGTCTGCAAAGGGTTAAAAGTAAAGATGTGTCATGAATTTCTATTCAAAAAGCAGAGTTTTGTCTATTGCAATAGCGAAATTTGTATCGAAGAATAGAAATATCCAGTCACCGTACACATCGATCGGTTCTGTTTATTCGTTCACAGCAAACGCCGATAATAATGATCGATCTTTGAGATGGAAACTCCTTCTGCGCGGGTCAGGGAAACGTACAACCGGTTTCTAGGCCGGATTTCTCGGGGAACGTCTCTTCGGTTACGAAAGCTCGCGTTACCCGACTCGAACGGCGTCAGAATCGATTCCACGCGACGTCGATCCGATTACATAGGCCAAGCAGCACGTTACCCAAACGATCGCTAATCCCGACGTATTAGGGATCGCGCTTTAAACGTTGCCTCTAATTATCGGCAGGCATGCAAATCGCGTTGACTAACGTGGCTGCTCTACCATTCCTGAATCCAAATATCTTATCTCACATTTCTCAGTTTTTAGTGACGCATCGAAATATTCAAAGATCCGTACGCTTCCTTGTCCTTTGAGTAAAGCTAGAAATTCCTAAAGGCTTCGTAATAGGGTTTAATGTTAATTAATTATTCTCGGCTGCTTCTTAAAATGATTACTAATTTCAACGCAATTAATTTCAATTTTCACTTCAAAAATGCTAGACAGAATAGTTTTAATCGAGGAGAGTAGTGCTTCTAAATTAATTAGTTTCAATATTGTGGACAACTGGCACGTCCCTAGACAATGCTGGAAAATATAAGTGTTCTTTGGTTGCGTTTAAATATAGTGTTTAAGTAAAATTTTAGAAAATATAGTGTCACCATATACCCTGGTAGTTAAGTTTCTGAATATTATTATTTTATGAAAATTCATATTACACGAAAGTAAGAACAGGGATAGATTAGTATAATTCTTCATAACTAAAATACTAATTGCTAATAAAAAGATTGTCTTACTCCAATTTGAAGTTCAAGAGCAGATAATTGCCATGAAAATAAAAAATCCCAAATTTCGCAGAATTAAAAATGGTTAACGTATGTACGTATTTATACACTTATACCGTTTGCAAAAGAATAGTTTATTCGAGATGGAGTTTAGCTAAGAAACCAGCGCGTACTCTCAGAAGGAGGATCATCCTCGGTTCTGATTACCGTTTCCGGTGCGGGGAAGGGGTTGGAGGCGCGCGATGATGTTCGAACGAATGCACCTTCCGACAAAGTCGCATTGTCTGTGTCGGGTGAACAGGTCTGGCACAATGGAAGCGGTTCCTTTTAATGAGACGCCGGTTAAGGGAGAAACGGTAGATGGCGGAAGGGACCAAGGGCGCGTAGGGTATAGGGTATTCCATAAATTGCGAACTCTTACGTTGGCTAATGAGAATTTCGGCGAAAATGGGAAACTATGGCCGACGTCTACTTTTCACGAGGGAAGTAATTTTATTAGAATTACTTGCCCAGTTTCGAAATTAATTTCGGGCTACCCGACGTTCCTGAATATTTGATTACCCGCGATCTTAATTATTAACTTTGTAACCGGGTTAAAGATTTCACTCGAAAGTTTTATTAAATAGCTGCAAAGAGAGAGAGAGAGAGGTAGTCTCGTTCTATAATTTGCTCGCGGTAATATTCCGTTTCGAAGTGATGTTATGACCGGAGGGATACAGTTCTTACTTTCCGTGCAATCTCAGCATCCACGAAGTTGTGTCGATCTTCCTGCTACCGTATTAATTATACATGGTCTTCAATTGGACAGCACAACAAAATAATTTCAGATATTTCTTGTTAAAATCGTCAATCCGTATTTTCGTGTTAAGTGAACGATAAGTGAACTTTCTACGGAAGTCAAGGGAAGTCAAAGTTTCGATATTTCACCCACTTCTCTGCCCACCGCGGCATAACAGTGCTTTTACGAGGAAGTGTGTAACAGAGTATATATCCAGCAGACCTTTCCAACGATCCATTCCTGAAATCGAACAAAAAACTGGACAGCAGGTAATCAACGAAAGTACAAGCGATCTACCCAGGCCTTCCCCTTCAAGGCGTCCAAAAAAGTGCCATTCGTAAAACCCAAATCGTTTTCTTGCCCCTATCCCAAATTCCAAGCCATTTCACCGGTTTCCACCCAATGGCAACCCTTAACCTTACGAGACGCCCTGTACACACGTTTTCTGGCGTGCAAAAAAAAAAAACTAGAACAAGAACAGCACCAAAGGACAGAGAGACAAATCGTCTTGTAAACGGTCGGCTGGAGCTTTCATTCACGGATCAAAGAATAAGAAGGTGGTGGCGTTGAAGGGGTGTCGGTGGTCGGGCGAATAATTCACGCTATTAGCCGGCAGCGGCACAATGCGCGCGATTCGACCCTACGCGGCAATAAACAAAGACATAATTATGGTACCACCTCTGGAGGGCCGTCGTCGGTGTAGAATTCCGGTCCCCTCGTCCTTTAGCCCGCTCCGTCCCTCTCTAGCCATCCAACCGAGCCAAGGAACAAGGTACACTATCGATGGAAAGTTTGGAAGCACACCGAGAATTAAAGAAAAAGATGATTTAGAATGCTGTTACTAATTTTGCAGAAGCATACAAACATTGTTGCGTGCCATAGTATTCTGTTTCACATTTTTGTCGTTTTTCAGCATACAGATCTGAGCAGTTCTTTCTTCGTGAACCATTTGTTGTACGAGAAAATGTTTCGAACGAAAGTGAACAAATTAAAAAATAATTACCACACTTGAACTTACGTTTTGAACATCTTTTTGTACAACGGACAGCTTACAAAAGAACCACGATTGCCAAACTTATTTTGTACACTACAGTATTAGAATTTCCGTATATTTTGTACTTTCGAAGTAAAGTTAAAAAGTCCTGAGAAAATTTTGTTGGGACGCAGAAACAATCTGATTGATCGGTATCAATTGCTTTTCAAGCAATTTAAAACGATTATACGTTAGCTTTCTGAGAGCTTCAAAACGCTAGACAAAACATGTTAGCCTAGAAGAGCAGAATAGGTGTATGATTAATTTTTGATTTACAAGAAGATTGGCAAGAGATTCAGCAAATCAGAAAATGCCTCCAAACTTTTGAACGGTAGTGTATGTATACTCAGAGCACCCGATTGCTACGAGGTGTCGCTTTTGAACATCGTTAGATGTCCGAGACATGCGGAATCTCGCGTTCCCATGACGTCTCGACTGTCTCACGAGCTGCTTGGCTAAGCCGCATGTTTCACGGGTGCTCCGGATTGATTAAACTGCGCCCGCGAGAGGTATTTTAGCGAATTCCCAGCGTTTCACCACGGCGAAACGTTCTGCGGCTGATGGCTGCCGGCTGCGTCGCGATTGCACCTTGCGGTTCACTCGCGCCACTTGGAAATTGGCGGTGGCCAACAAGCAGGGCGACCCAGTTCATGTTTAGCGATTTGGGTTTCGAGTTGCCGGGATAAAACTGATGGCTGACGCGTTTTAACAGGTTGTGGTGGCAGAATGTCGCTGAGACACGTAAGAAATTTAAAGGGAGACGGAGGAATTTATGTTAAACGTACAGGACGAAGAATGAATTCGTTTATGCCACTAGACGTTCAATGATTGAGCCTTAGGCTTAATGGTTGCTGTGATTTATATTTGAACGTAGAATAGAAATACGGTAGATGGGTCTGAACTAGAATTTGTGGCAACAGAAAAAGATGAGAGTTTAATTTTGCATAAATTCTGATCTCATTGAAAGATATTCTTAATTTGAATAAAGGAAGATTTTTAAAAAAATACGTATACTTACGTACTGACAATAATTTTAATTCTCTCAGAATTATTGTTTTAGTTGTAAAGAAATACGATTCGGCCGACAGTGATCTAAAAGCTATAACAAAATAAATGTATTAGCAATTGTTAACATTAGTAGAAATTGTATCAGTAGAATTTGGAACTGACAAAGTTTATGACATGGTAGGGAAAACGACTTAAATATAGATACTTCAGAGCTCGAGGATTTTGAACACTCAACAGGGATGACTTCTGGTTAGTATTAATCAGAATTAAGGTTTATGGCTGGGAAACTTAACGGGTAACATTGCACGGGCTCTAGTTTGCAGCACGCGGTGTTTGAGAATGTTGGACTTTTGGATCCGTGGAACAGACGTAGCACCACGTTCGCTGTGCCACAAGTAAGATATGAGTGCACGAATATAGTTGTTCGGAACTCGCACCTGAATAGGTGCCGGGGTCGGGGATTAAACCGGGTTCGTATCGTCGACAAGCAGCAGTGGGTCAGTTATTTTAGAAACAGCATAGTAAGCTTTGAACTCGATATTTCAAACCTTCTCCATCTAGCTACCGAATTCTATTAACCGATGCACGTCGAAAATTGCGTGGAATAATAAGAAAAATTTTATTTGCCAAACAAAATCATCAAAATGTATAATTTCGTAAAAATAACAATACTAACGATCGATCAAATCTTACCGAACCTTTCGTAACAAGTTTTGTTTTTAATCATCAAGTTAGAAGAAAGAAATAATGAAAAATGTGTCCAGAATGTAATACAAAAAGATTCGTTTCTCCCAAAACTGTTAAGAAATTTCTAATTTATATCGAATTTTAAATATCATTAAAATTAACACCTCCTTAGAGGGAACAGCTCAAAATCTTCGAGCTTGATGGTGAACGGATTAAAGTAATTAAATTCGAAGAAAAATCGGATCTGCTCCTGGCTCCTAAATAATAACAGGATTCCGAGAGAACTGAGAAGTCAGCCGCTACGTGAAAGATCCAGGTAACGAAGCTTGGGCTGAAATTCTTTTAAATCCCAGATGTTTACAACACCCTGGAAACGACTTCTCTTTCCTGCTCGATGTTTTCTGTTCTCGGTTATCCGTTATTTGTTCTGTCATCGGTCCAGGTCCATGCACCGATACACGCCCGCATGATTCTCACAGCTGTATCCAGCGATCTTTCGAACGCATTTCGAACGAATCCTCGAACACCGCTAAGCCACCGGGATACATTTACCCAGAGATTCGCTGGAACCTAAGTGAGAAAGAGGGGGGCAGAGGGGAGAAAGAGAGGAGAGAGAGAGAGGGATGAGGGAGGGAAAAAAGTTTTCAACGAGGCGAACAACTTCCGTTTCCATTCCCCTAGATGCAAAAGGTTTGAAATTGTAAGCTGCGCGCTCACAACACTTGTTTCCTGCGAGCAGAAATGAAATTCAAGGGATGCCTTTTATTAAAGAACTTTACCGCCGCGATAATTTCTTAATACGAACAAACGACCTTTTACTTGTGGCACTTGTTTGTGTTCAAAAAGGAACTTGGATTTCGTGATTTTAGAAAAACGTTAGAATATTGATATAAAAGTTGAACAATTGATCGTAGTAATAGTATAATAACTATAATAATAATAAAGCTGATGATTGTCTTAGAAACTTCCAGCAGTTAACCCTTTACACTCAAAATGTCAATACTGTTGATACAAACATACGAGAAAATACTCAAAAATACGAGAAACTTCAAAGTGTAAAATTTGATCAATTCTGCGAACTAATTCCACATTTTCGTACTATAAAAGATGTAGTTCATATTTTGTGTAACAAGTTATTTTTAGTTCTTAAATTTGAAAAAAGAAAAGAAACATTAAGATATTTTTCGCAAAGGATTAACAATTTCAACGATGTTTTTTACGACCCTCGCAACCGAACGAAATATAAAACTCGGCGAAGTTTACCTTTCAGATTTTAAAGATCGAAGTGATCTGAAATCAAACAAAAATACGCGCAGGCAAACAGCCGCGTACGATCTTCGGTGCTGCATGGAATGCAGATATTCCGTTGTTCGATAAAAGTACAATAATAAACGATTTCTTTTGAATTTCACTGATGCTCGACGAAATTAAATTTATCGTCGACACGCCTATCAAAAGAAGTAGTTTCCCGAACGGCCCAATAAAATGTTGGTCCCGCTTTCCACAACCTCCGCTCTGTGCACGCCGACTGTTTCCATCCGAATTTTTTGCCCTTATCGGAAACTCATAAACCGCGCAGAAAGAGAGAGAAACGGAACGAAGAGAGACGGTGGTGGGCGCACAGCATTCTTCTGCGAGGTTGCAAAATTTAATGGAGCCAACGAAACCGCGTAATATCTCAGCGTCGAGCGAATCATAAACTGTCTGTGCCTTTTACGAGGGAACGCCGGCCCTTTAAATGGCTTTTCGCGATCTTGATCTTCGGACAAAATCGGCTGGCGCGACAAAAAGTATCTCCGATACATCGATTCTCGCAAGAATTTGCTACAGGGTGGGGAGAGGGGGGAGGGGAAGTTGATAAATATAAGAGAATTGACATTGGTAGATGGGGAAAGGTTGAAATAACGAGAGAAAGGGTGATATACGAGGAAAGCGAAAGAGTAGAGTATAAATAAAGGCGAAAGGATGCATGCAGGGCGGAACAAAGTAAAATGACGCGAAAGGGGTGAGAATACATGGTCAAGGAAGAATAGAGGAAAAATTTGGACGGCGCGACGTGGGAGATACACTCGAACTCGGTGGCAAAGGGTTAGAGAGAGGAAACGAGATTTATGCCCGCAAAGGGAGCAAAAAGTAAGAACAGGTACAAGCTACAAAAAATGGGGAAAGATACCAAAAGGGAAGAAAAATCGGCGAAAATGTGGAGACACGTTCCTCCCTATGCGACGAGGAAGAGGAAAAAAACGAGGTGGAAGAATAGCAAGTGTAACGAAAAATACAAAGAGGTGAAATAACAAAAGCGCTACTGATGCGAATAAAAAAGAAACAGAAACGAAAGAATCAAATTACAAAGGTATTCATGATCGAGAGGGGAAAAAATAGTAGAATTCAATGGTTGAGAGACAGCTCACAAATTTTACGTCCTTTTACGTTTTATATATTGGTAATAGAATAGACAAATTGTACGAAATTAAGGGGACGTCGCCTAAAAGAAGCAATATAAACGTGCAATAAGTATTTAATAGAGATAAACGCGATGTGTAATGAACGAGAGGGACAAGATAAAATAATGTTAACAGTTAGCCAACCGAATGGGGAAATCTTCCATTCTTTCCTCTGCCATTGATTCTGTTTACTGTTATTAATTCGACTTGAACTAGTGTTGTTCACAGTTCACCAAATGCATGTTCTGCTCTTCCAAAGTACAATTTTTAATAAATTCAACACCAGCTCAAGGCTAACTAATAACAAAAGTAAATAGAATCAGTGGCAGTGGTTTGTTGAGGAAAAAATGAGAGATCTCACCATTCGTTTGGTTAAATGTTAACGTAAAATCGACTTCATGTAATTTACCCAGCAGAATGAATCGAAAACTATGTATACCTAGTTATCTGCTACTCTATACATGTTATTCACCGTTAATGCATCATGTAACATACCCAACTATTTGTTATCGGTACAAATGTATGCGCATACTGTTCAAATACTTCATTTCTTAAATATTTCATCGAAACTGTTCGCTTAAACCCGGTGTCCGCCAACGGGGCAGCCATAAAAATGCTTACAGCCGCGATAGAATCGTAGGAATAAAAATGGGGACGTCTGTTGGAGAGGAGAAGGGACGACGGGGCCAGATTTCGTTGAAATCGCTACAGGACGCCGACGCGGGCCTGGCAATAAATACCGTAAATTGAAAACCACGGGAAATAAAAGGAGGGAATAAAACCACGGAGCGGGTTAAGTACAGTTACGCCCCGTTGTATAGCTGGATCCCGTGGTTGGCACGCCTGCACGCGTGCGTTCACGCAGCCGACCGACCGGGGATATACCGTGGTGAACGAAACTCCGCTGGATTCAGGACGCTTTGACAATTTTACGTTCCCTGGACGCGGACACGTTCGGATCTGACCGATCGAAACGATCGCGCACGCGGGGTACGATGCCTCGTTCCGGGCTAAGATCAATTTTAACCGCGATGAAAACGTCAACCTTTATTGTTTTATCCTCTTTTTCTCACGAAGCAGCATGCGTTTCGAATGGACAGACGATGTAATTCGAGATGTTTTGTGACAATCGAAATAAAAGTTTCGTGCATTTTGCTTGAAAATATTGGAAAGTAGATTTTTGTAGTGACCAAAGTAAAAGTTTCATGGATTTTACTTGAAGATATTGGAAAGTAGATTTTTGTGGCGATCGAAGTAAAAGTTTCGTGCATTTTGCTTGAAAATATTGGAAAGTAGATTTTTGTAGTGACCAAAGTAAAAGTTTCATGGATTTTACTTGAAGATATTGGAAAGTAGATTTTTGTGGCGATCGAAGTAAAAGTTTCGTGCATTTTGCTTGAAAATATTGGAAAGTAGATTTTTGTAGTGACCAAAGTAAAAGTTTCATGGATTTTACTTGAAGATATTGGAAAGTAGATTTTTGTGGCGATTAAAGTAAAAATTTCGTGGATTTTACTTGAAGATATTGGAAAGTAGATTTTTGTAGTGACCAAAGTAAAAGTTTGATGGATTTTACTTGAAGATATTGGAAAGTAGATTTTTGTGGAGACCAAAGTAAAAGTTTCATGAATTTTACTTGAAAATATTTGAAAGTAACCAATATTCTAAGTAGCGCCGGTTTGGATAATATAATGTTTCAAGTGTACATATATACGTACAGTGGCTCCAAAAAGTATTCGTACACTGTATTATAAGGAAATTCATCCGCTTCTGAAATTCTAATTTCAATGAAATTTTATGTGTGCACAAAGCATGGTGTGTCCTGCGTGGAGCAATCTTTTTGGCGACAAAATATCTTTTAAGGGGCCTGCTAACGAATCTCAAATTTTCAGCGATTTTTCACGCTTTGAATACAAGCTTTTCTGTGTTTCTTTTTTATGACAGGGCGATAGGGTATAAAAAATTAAACATTTTCTATTTGAAAGGTTTTGCTTCATCAAGTACCATTTTACAAAGTTATCTTTAAAAAATGAGAGAAAATTCAAAAACTTCGACGCTGGTTTCACTCCTTTAAAATGGCATTTAGATGAAAAGAAGAGATTAATTGATACGTATACTATTACGATCTACATACCCACAAAGTTTTATCAAATATTTCTATCAGACTCAGAATTTCAGGGTTAAACAAATTTATTTGTGACATAGTGTACGAGAATACTTTTTGAAGCAACTGTATATGTGTTTTTCTGTAAGTAACTGATTCTGTAATTATTTACATTTTCTTTCAAGGTTACCGTTGTATTTTATATATTTTCGTTTCGCTGATTGGTATCGCGGCAGAGAGGACGGACGTTGGTGTCGGTGGCAATTAATTTTGGCGCGACAATTAAACAGCCGCGTACCGCTCGAGCGAGAGTTAACGCGCAATTATTTGTAGGAAACGCGGGTTCGGTAAATAACCGGCAGTTGATACTTCAAACAGGCTCTATTTGGCGATATAATTTGTTAGTAGCGGCAATTGAGCGAACAATTGTCCGCTCTTGGGCATTTAGCGAACGGGTTGAACGGGCAGCTTTTTACGTTCGTATTTGCTAACTCGTGTTTGTAATCCACGTTATCTAGCTTCTTTCACGAATAGATACAAATGGATACAAAATTGAACGGGTGATCACTTTAGGCATTTAACAGTAATTCAATCGATGACTATGAATTAGATAAGCTGATTAAAGATTTAGAACGCAGCGAGGGAAATATTTAACGGTAGATTAATGAAACAGTGAGTTCACGGATTAATTCAACACAAAAACTACCCTAATTATTCCTATCTCTCTCGAGTTCAAATATTCTATTCAACATTTCCTCATTTTCCATATTCTCCACTTTTCAAGCGAGGCTATAAAAATTGTATGAGTTTCACAGACGTTTAGATACAGTCAAATTCATTTACCTAGACTGCTCATCAAGTAACAATTACCAGGTTAAAATAATAAACCCACAGTTTCTTAGAATTTCGAAACGTTAGACATGAATTTTGAAGATAGGTAATATTTGATCGATTTCATTGTTTCTGCTATTTCCAATACGAAATGCTGTCCAGATAGGAAAACCTGGAATAGATAAAGCTGGAAAGAGGATCACGAAAAAGGGAAAAAAGCAACAGAAAGGATCAAAAGCGTGGAGGCACGTTGATCGCGCCTTTCGCGTAGAAATTAATTCTCCGTCGAATCAATTCTCATCAATCGAATCCCGGACGAGGATCGAATCACACGGTGACTGATCCCCGATGCATCGTCCCGTGCATGGCCGCGTTTGCATCTGCACCTGTTCCCGCGAGCGCATCCGACCGCCTTCCTCCATTTTTTTCTCTCCCCCTCTGTCTCTCTCTAGCCCCCGCTTTTTCTGATTTCTGCGTTTTATTTATCCGACCGTCGCTGTGTGCATGCTCAGTCGAGCGACGAAGCCATTTCCGTGTGCTCATATTTTTCAAGCCTCTTGCGCGCGTACAACTCTCTCTTTCTCTCTTTCTCTCTGTACAGTTCGCCGTTTGTTTATTAATGGAAACGCTGCTGCCTTCCCTTGGAAAAGAGAATCCTCCCTTTCGCGGGCTTTCGAGGAGGAACGGGCACTCTCGAGCGAGACCATCGATGATTCCTGGTGAGCTTATCCATGGAAATTGCCGCTCGCGATATCCTCCCGGCAACGCGAAACCTTCTCTTCGATAATTTCAGATAATTAAACCTTTCATGGTGTAATAGAATGAGGAAGAAAAAGCAGTACCAAAGATATCTGTTCGTTCGATGGATACACGCTCACTGAGATTTTTATTCCGAATTTCGCACGTTCAAGAAATTCACGATAGTTAATCCTTTCGTGGTTGCGATAGGTGATCGATGAATATAAAAAGAACGATGCAAGGGATATTTATTTTTTCAATTCATAAATATTCACCAAGCTTTCTATTTCGAATTTTCACTCTTCCGCTGGGTAACAGAATACCAATGAGTATAGAAAGAACAGAGCAAAAGAATGCAAATGTATTTATCTCGAGCTTTCACTTTCGAATTTTATGATCCTTGAAAACTGATAATTCCCATGAAATCGCCCTTTCCGTGGCGCAGATAAAGCGACGAAGAATACGGAAAAGGCAGTAACGAGAGGTGTATAATTTTTCCGTTACCATAAAAGAAACTGTATCCACCAACGTGGCGAAGGAGAATCGGTGTGAGAACAAAAGCCGGCGTCTCGTCGGAGGTGCTTCGGTCTTAAACAAGGTAGAAATAATCGAACAAGACCGCGCACGTCGTACACGAGGTTCGCGCTTCCCGGTCCGTCCCACCGGTGCCACAACCCTTTCCCGCCCAGGCTAATGGTTTAATCCTAACACGGATGTTAACCGGATTACTATCCGAGGGGAGGAGAGCAACGGAGAGCCGGCTCGTTCCGTTCGCGTTCCCTTCACGTTCCCTTGCACGTTCCCTGCGGTCGCCGCAGAACAAATTAGCCGCGATTACCTGGATAACGACAAAAAGGGTCGAACGTCGCGATTCACGCCACCAACGGCCACGATGGCTGCCTTCTGCAATTTTCTGCAACGTCGCTCCCTTCTACGGATGCCAGGCTCCCGGATGGGATTGTTCCTCCTTCGCCCCCCCTTCTCCGTGTCTTCTGTTGCTGGGATTACGCTGCTTCGATTTTGCGTCTCACGCTCGACGAGGGAATAAGGATTTTCTGTTTTGCGCGGTGGAGATGCTGCAGCGATAGAAGCCGAGATCAGTTTTAACGGGGTGAACCGATCGAATGGTTTGACGGGGGATGAACATAACATGCAGGGGCGAATTCGGTAAATTGTGTGTAAAGAGGAGAATTGTTATGATTTCTTAATTTGTTTTCCTTCTTGGATTACAATTGGTTACATGCCCGCGAATTACAATGCAATTGCATTAACATTCCTCCCATTTTTTTTCCTAGACTGTTACTTACGATCTATCTTTACATTGCACTGGTTTTATCCTAACTAATTTATTTATTAATACGTAAGTCTATTAATTTATTTCCCAGCCCTGATTCTAAAGTTCAGTACTTAAATATAACTTTCTTTGACATTGACTTTCACATGTCTCTTTGGATCTTTCAATTGCACCTTAACTCCTCCCCTTTGTTTGTCACACCACTCCCACCTCTCCGTCTGTATCCCTTTTAAGAAGAGAATTATTACCGAACTTACTTGTAGGGAAAGTCGAAAACGAGCACATACATATTATCCATTGGACTTTCATTCTGTATACGGGAAATTGTTTGAATCGTCGTTTAAAATTTATTCAAATTACCGCGAAACCCTGAATCGACTTCAAAAGTGCAGAAAAACGAGCTCGACGGAAGAATAAGGGTTGGAACACGAGATTGCAGAAGTGCAAACTCAAACATTTTAGGAATTCTGTTTTGAAAGAGGAATCGTGCTCGAGTAGGATAAGAACCTCCTTCCTTTCAAGACTGTTTTACGTTCGATCCCGAAACACGGTGAATTATTCACAATTCGTCATAAAACTGGCCGCGAGATTACCAAAACGAATCTCCGCTGAGTAATCGCCGTGCATCGTCTACGTACACCGTCGCATTAAAACTCAATCAAAATCCTATTACACATCGAATCGCCCGTTGCTCGAAATTATTCCTTCGAACAAAGTAGCGTGGTAGTAGTCCAGGGTTCAACGGCTACCAGTAAGCTTCATCGACGAAACTTAACCGGCACTTTCTCCCGAACGCATTCCCCTTTCTCTCTCTGTCTCACCCGTCCCTCTCTTTCTCACCTCTTCCACATCCGTCATGAATATCACCGTGTCAGAAAAATTCCACGCACCACCCTTTCGTCGTTCCCCCCTTTCCTGAATTTATCGTTCTTTTTCTTCTGTTTTCGTCCCCTCTCCCCCACGGTGTTTTATTTTGCCCGCGATGACCGCAGCAAGGAAGACAGAGTGAGCGTATAAAACAGAGAGAGAGAGAGAGAGAGCGAAGAAGAAAAGGAGGGAGAGACGGAGAGAGGAAGAGAGAGTTCTCCTTCTCTGTAGGAAGGACTCATTTCTGTTGGTGCCACCGGCCAGGGACCACAGACATTATACTGGCCTTGAATTATACCGCCATAAAAACGTGATGAAGCGGCAACGGACTGGCAGAGGCCGGCAAATGGCTCGAAAAATCAAAGAGAACGGGAATAGTGGTGAACGAACGGCCGGGCAGGCTAATATATTCGTTTTTCTCGGTACGATTCGCGTTGCTGTCCACCTCCCCTGTACACCATTCCCCGCGAACCCCGGGGATCCGTCCATTATTCCTGTCCGCGGCGACAAGTTTGATGAATCTTTCATCTGGAATTATGAGCCTCCACGAATCTCTATGCTCGTTGTTCACATTTTGGCTTCGTCCCTTTTGTCTTTCCCCCCCTCTCTCTCACTCTCTCTCTCTCTCTCTATGCATATTCGAGAATATAAAATATTTCAGGGAACGCATGTTCGAGAAGCATGTTCGCAACGGTAGGTTTGCAATCTTTTAAGTAGAACGTCTTCGAGTTTTTATACTTTTCAATTTAAAGAAGTTTTCTTATTTTCAACTATTTAAATTATTCCCTTTTTTAAAGCTAATCCATCGATATTGAGTTCTTATTTAATTTGATTTTTAAATTCAGTTCTTAACGCGTGAATTAATCACTGAGTCGTTCTTAGAATTTATGCGGGGTAAAAAATTTCTTTCGATCAATGTTAAACTGCATCATGAATCTCTAAACGAGAACCATACCATTCTGAAGTATCCTATGCAAACTTTTAAATAAAGTTTTAAAACATGCGAAATTCAAAATCAGTGGTGGATAAAAACTTGAGATTTATCGCGATAATTTTTGTTTCCATTCAAATGTCTTGACCTCTCGCTTAACACATTGCATGCATGGTATATTTCGCCGCGGATTAAGTTTGGTCATTCGGTAAAATCGCAATAAATGGAAAAGTACTTCTTTTCTCTCAATGAAACTTTTTTTATTTTACACTTAAATATATGCTGCATGATTATTTAAAAAAACAACGACTTTTTTTTCAATAGCACCTTTTTTGTCGTACTTTTATGATACCCTTCGGCTCAATATGTTAAAAATACCGGAGGATCGCACAGTGATCAAAGGCTCGCCTCGAACCTTTGTTTCGAAGCTCGATTCGAAGTTCACCCTCTTGGAGAAAAACTATAGCCGAAGCCTCGTTCCCGAGAACGCGAGATCCGTAACCGTCGAAACGAGTATCTTTCCTGGAAAAGCGTTCGCGAAGGAACACACGCCCCGTTGCACGCTTCGACGACGGAAGAACGAGCTGAAGGTTGAGAGCGCGTCTTCGTTGCAAGAAATCGCGAGCAAGAACGTCCTCAGGGGGGAGGGAAGAGGGGAGAACAAATGGCCGACAGTGAGACCGAAGTGAATCTCTTCAGGGTCTTGATGGGTATCTTCGGCCGGCCACGCGTCAGTTTTTCCTCCCTTTTACTCGGAAACTCATCTCACCGGCGTAATTACCCGCGCGAACACGTGCACCGTGCAATCTGCCAGGCTATCATTATTACGTTCACTCGCTTCAGAACGCTGATAATTGCGATCGCCATTGGCATAAAGAGAGAGATAAAACACGTGGAATGTTCGCCAAGACCGCGATTTAGACGTGAAATTGAAATGAAACTGTTATTTTATGGATTCTTATCTGATTTGTAAACGTTATTACGTTAATTGAGACACTAAATCTCCGTTGCGTTGAGAATACCTCTTTTGTGAGTTGTTCGAAACATTGCTCGAGGTGATTTACGCTATATAAGCCAGACGCACATTTATTTCGAGAGAGAAATGGTTACTGACTAAAAATTTGGGGTTATTACGTGTTCCAGGGAACTTGACAGTTTAGAAGAAGAAATTTAAAATCAATTCTGTCTGAAATTTATATCGATCTTGATGGTGGTGGCCACAGTATTAGTTTCGAATTGGTAATTAAATTAATGCGAGATTTGATTTGACTATAAACTGCAGCAAGTGATCCCAAACTCTTAATGCGTTAACCTTCTGCCATCGAAATGTATATCTGCCACCGTCATATTGTTTTCTCTAATATACGGTGATATGCAAACAGAGTATGATTAAAGGAAACATCCTTTTTTCTCTTTTACAGATGATGAAACATGGCTGGGACAATTACGTGAGATACGCGTGGGGAAAGAACGAGCTGAGACCGATCTCGAAGAGGGGTCACAGCGCCAGCATCTTCGGCGCGTCGAACATGGGCGCGACCATCGTCGACAGCCTCGATACCCTATACATCATGGGTTTTCACGATGAGTTCAAGCAAGGCCGTGACTGGATCGCCGAGAACCTCGACTTCGATATCGTGAGTCCTACTTTTTCTTTGATCTTTGCTTTTTACACTTTTGTGACATTCGAATTTCAAACGCTGATGAATTTCAGTGTTACACATGACATGGTTCTTTATCAGAGAGCCAGATGTTAGGTTTACGTGATAGAGATGGTAAAATTAACGGTGTACAAGTATTCAGTGCGAAATATATGAAATGATCATGTTCACTTCGTGTAGAGTTCAGGAACTCTGGAAAACGATAAATAAGATTTCTTATCAATTAATTCATTACTTCAAAACAAATTTCTATGATATTTATAATTGAAATGTTTTTTATACAACGTGTATGCGTTTAATTCAAGAATACCTTGAAGAAAGTTTCTAAGATGTTAAATCAAACAGGAATTATAATTTTTTATATTTATTTCTTTTCAAATTCAAGACCCGAAAATTCTAATCAACGTAAGTTCTTATAAATCGTTCAACCGCTTGAAACGAATTTTGTAAGTCATTCATATTTGTAAGTAAAAATTGAAAATGGGAGCAAGAGTTTTCCCTTCCAGCAAAACGTTCATTTTTTCTGCTGAAAACTCCGGCGCGACGCTGATCTCTCGACAAACAGAGACATATTCGGGGGGAACCGTTCGACGTACGCATCGAAAGCAATTTCGTCGAGTCTCTTCCCTCGATCGAGTTGCAAATCTCCGCGAAACGCAAACTTTTCGTCGCACACGTGTGCACGGGAGACCCGTTCTCCTCGCCTAAACTCCGCGAAAATGTGTTTACCCTAGCTGGCGACCATAAGACGTCGCGATCCCCGTATGTGGATTCTCCGTCGAGGGGGGAATTCGAGTCGGGACGGCTGGATGAGCCTCGAAATCGTCGGGTGGCAATTTATAGGAAAGAGTTCTTAGGGCAGGCTAAAAAGAAAGATTCACAATGTTGTATAAAATTTTAAATATGATAAATATACAATCGTAATGTAATAAAAATAAATGTACAATCAATCAGAAAAGATAATGAAAGTTTTAGACATTTTATGGACATGAATTTATTTGATAGTTAAAATTGCACAGACTTTATACATTGTATTTCAAGCTGAATTAATTTACGATTCTGCGATTTAATTAAAAAATTAGATGAAGAAAATATGCAATATAACTATTCAGTATCACGATTGGAAGTCGTCGAGGTGAAAAGGAAAATCAGTAAGTAAAAACAAGAGCTTCTCTGTCACTGGAAAAGTCTCCCACGGGGATTCGAGGTAATCCTTTGAGAATGGAGACCGTTCAGAGGAAGGAGGATCGAACAAATATTCCGTGACCTTGACGGACAATGAGAATCTTATCTCCGGCGAACAGCAGCCGCGTTGAAGCGGTTTAAATCCTAAGCCTGGCTCGTCTACACTCTCCGACTTCCTGTATTTTACGCAGCTGTCGGATTAATTCTCGCGTTCACCACTAAATCATTGAGAACGTTCATTTTTATTCTGTGAATTTCGAAATTCCACGTAACACAATCTTTCGATAAGTTTAAAGTGGTCATTAAAAAGAAAAACTTCATTGTTTTAATAAATAGTATAAATGGAACAATTTTGCACTAAAAAAAATAATTGAACGGCAAATATTATAATCTTATTTGAATAAAAAGGAAACTTAGCCATATTTGACTAACGCAATTTCTTAATTAAAGCATTGAAACTTGTACAGTTTCCTATTTTAACAGTGTATTAAAATACCCCTATAAAATACGCCCAGAAGAATTTTACAATTTTTAACATGAACCACCTTGGAAGATAGAGAACTCTGTGCCCTTAAAAATGCACTTTGTTTCAAGTCGATATCTCAATCCGTTCCTGAGATACAGCGACTCAAAGTTTAGCACTGGGAGCGCGCCGGAATCATGAATGGGCGGGCGAATCCGCGTGACCTACATTGCTTCTTGGAAACGCGTACGCCTCCTAGTAAGAGTAGTAGTAGTAGTAGTAATAGTAAAAATCCGCTGACTCAGCGTCTGCCACTGACCAGCGCAAGGATCCGACGCTTGGGATAGGTCAGTGAGCACGTGCTCGAGTGAGAGAGGAACGTAAATAAACGAAAAATTATAAAGCTCTATAACCTGCGATATCTCGGGAACGGATGATGATATCGACATGAAACAAAAAGCATTTTAAAGGGCAAGGTTCCCCGCTTCTAATCGTGTTAATTATAATGCTCCATCGCATTTAGCCGAATTTGTACGAGGGTTTCTTTTTTTACAATTTTTAATACGTTTCCAAATGATTTTAACATTGAAATTGGCTTTCAACGTCGATTATACCTGAAAGTACAATAAAGTCAGTCACGTATGAACTAATTAGGAAGACAAAAATAATTCAGATAACAAAATTTTCGAATAATAGAACAATTCCTTTTCTTTTCCCTACAATTCATTTATTGAAATTAATAGATATTGAGAAGGTTAACGCTTCGTTTAAATGCTTGCGTATCCTATACTTTTCACACCGTTAAGTTTCATAATTTTTTCCCAACGAAAACCTATTATTAAATGACACTCTGATCAGCTATCAAAACATCCGGGTACAACATTCGAATAGTATTTAATAAGAGAAGTTCTACTATATAGGAATGATAAATCGCCTTAATGTATGAACGTAATCACGTAGCAGCCTCCTAAAAAGCACCTGCAGACCCACGTAGGGGATCTCTACGTTTGAAACACGAACCCCTGCAACCCTTGTCTGACCAATTCAATTCTAATTCGAACGAAGACACGGGGGTAGCAGAGCGGAGTCGTCGGTCTTAATTTCCCCCAAGCCTAGCCCGATTACAACTGAAGCACACGCCACGCCCGTGCCACCGATAATTCTCCGTGTTGAACGTGAAACGCTTGCCGGGGACGCAAGTTCGACGCGGCGCATCCTTTCGCGGTCGGGATTAACAATCCAACCGAGTCAGCCGCTCGTTAATTAACTTAATCGTTATGTAAATCAATGTCCCGCTCGTTTCTCGCGAGAGAGGGGGAGTGACGGCGACGGGAACGCAGAAGGGGTGAGCAGGGGAATAAACTTCGTTCGAGTATTTTCGTCGCTAGACAACCAGTCCCGTAAGTACCAGCCAGCGAACTTAGCTCGGTTTATCCGAACTTGGTAACAGTCCCCGTTACTTCTGCGCCGGCAAAACTCCTCGGTTACTACCAAACCACCCCCGTCTTCTCCCCGTCCCTGATTCTCGCCCAACCAACCCTTTGGTGCGACGGTTGTTCTCCGTGAACACCAGCCCCGCACGCGGCGTTACAGCGTATTCCTAAGTGGATAAGTTGCCGTATTAGCCGGTAACCACCCTGTCGGAATCAGACCCGAGTAAATTTTATTTGAGACGAAGTTAAGAAGTAACAGTTTGAAATAATGAATTTGTTAGGCGAGCGTCAGCTGAGGGAAACGCGATCATCGGTTCGAATATCTTAGAACTCTTGTTTGTGATATTTTTAACGATTTTTGAAAAATGTTCGCATAGCATTTTTGGTTCTCCGTATACTAAATTTCCTACTATTTCTTTTTTTGGTGGTAAAAGGTTTTCTTTAAAATTGTTACGCAACAGATTACGAAATTCAAATATAACTATACGTTGTAAGATAGTGACTGGATTCTTCGAAATTTTCTGAAGGGGAACGAACAAAGGGGAAAAAGTTCGGTTTTTCTGAGTTGATCAAAGATATTAGCTAGAACAACGAAGCCAACGAAGACAGACACTGCGACGTTTCTTCGGCGTATATCAAGACGACGAATCCACAGTGCTGCTCAAATATTTGGATTCCCCGAGGAATATTCCTTGGGAGAGATTTCGATTCCTGGCATGGATAATAGGACGTCAAACACTTTCCCGGTCTGTCCTAACCTCAACTATTTATGGTGGATTCCTATGTGGTGAATAACTTTTCGTATTAGTCACTTCGCCGCACTGCAAACTGCAAGGAACCTTCTGCCGTTGCTCTTACCAGAATTTCCGAATAATATCGCACGCCTATGTATCTCGTCTACCATTCTTCGTGCCGTATATCGCGCTAAATATCTTTTTTCACCTTCTCGACGGAAAGCTTGCTAATTTACAGCACGAGTATACATATTAATGATAATAGACGTTACCCTTGTGGGTTTGGTAGTGTATTTCCGAGGGATTATTAATAGTATTCAAATATTATACAAAGTCTGTATTAGAAGCTACATAAAAATCTATTTTTTATGCGTTTACATAGGCTTAAACTATAAAGTGTTATATTTCAAATAAAATCCCATTACTATAACTACGTGTACCCTTCAATTTTTACACTTTTCCTTCGTACAAACAGAACTGTACCTCACAAAATACAGATAAACAAAAAGTTGGCGATTTCAACTTATTTTCCTTTCAAATTCGTTGGTTCCCTCCGACGAAACTATTCAAACGCATCGAAATCCGAAGTCCGCGTGGGCTTGTTAAAAAATCCATCCGCCCTACGTGTCCTCCGAAAAAGCCGGCTGCCCTTTTCGAAAACCATGAAATGACGCGGAAGAGCGTGCTTTTCCACGCAGGCTGGTTCGATCGCCTAACGAGAGAGGCCGGATTAACAAGGAAAAAAAAAAAAGAAAAAGCAGAGGGAACAGCCTGCGAAGGGGGCGCAGCGGGTATTAATCTTCCGGTGGCCGTCCGAGAGCGCACCCCGTCGACCGGCCGAAATCAATTTCAATGCGGCGCGTATGCAAAAAGGATGCGGCCGCGAGTGAATACACCGGGTACGCGCCGATATATATTACCCTTTGCGAGATTTATAAAAGAATGAAAACAGTGCGCCTGGCCAGTGAGCTCGCGCGCTCACGGCCCACGGAAATGGTGGGCCTAGTGGCAGGGAGGGTGGCAGGGAGAAGAGAAGAGAAAGAGAGAGAGAGAGAGGGGTGAGAGCGTCTTCCGTGGTCTCTCCCTCGAGGTGGGAACCGATCGTGAACGGATTATATGGACCGGGCCGCGATTCGGACGGGCGATAAATCCGACGAGGAAGCCGCGCGGCTCTGGCTGGGCCCCTAACTGGCCGCGGGTTAAAACGAAAAACCGCGCCGCATTATGGGCGACCCTCGAGAGGTTGGGAGGGGATGCGGCCCGACTACAGATCCAGTATACCCGACGCAGCACGCACATGTCTCGGAGACTCTCGTTACATGATTTTGCGAGCTTTTCTCGCTGGGACATGCTTGGAAAGTGCTGGATGGGTGGGGGGGGGGGTGAGAAAGTGAAGGATTTCGGATGCAGGATTGTCAGTGACGGAAGATAAGGTGGGTAAGGTGGAAAGAGTTGGTGAAGGAGGTAGATTTAGATGTTGGGTGTTTTTATTGGAGAGCTTAGATGCGAGATGTTAAGTTCTCATACGGATGGTGTAGATACCTAGTTGTCTGTTGTTAGAAGAGTGTTCTATGAGATAGTTGTAAGGAGTACGGTTTGAAAAATAGAAAATACTTAGGGAACTAGCCTCGTTTTCAGTTCATTGTAGTCAATGCCAAATAATGATAGGAGTGAATTATTAAGCGAGAAAGAGCCTATTCTTCTATGAACTCAGTTTACATGTTCATTTCTAAAGAGTTCTGTTAGGTAATGAAAGTAATCCAAATATGGTCTAAATATCGATTGCTTGAAGTATATTGGGTTATATTAGGACTATATTAAATAAATATATATTAGGACTATATTAAATAAATACTGACTCGAGATATTTCAGATATATGGATTGAAGTGTTCAATTTTAAAAACTTTTTAACCCATTTAATAATAAATCTCAAATTAAAAATTTTAACTCATACTTAAATCGTCTTCTCTATTCACGATTACTAATCGTAGCAGGTTCTACGAATTAACAAATTTCGCCGATAAAAAGTACCTGAAAATACGTACCTACGTAAATTTGTTCGGCTAAATTTACTTCTCCCTATAGAAGATATCCCCAGTCGCAGTATATTTTCACCAGAAACGTGTTCGGCCAGTGGTCTCGCGTATATCCTCGTTCGTTCCTCTTGACGCCAGTCTGCATATTTCGTGCACGCATTGTTCCTGGAGACAGTGCGTGCACCGCGGAGCTGCGGTACATTTTTAATGAAGTCCCTTTCCAGCGGAGACCGGCCGTTTTCGGTGCCTTTGTGACCAACCGTGGTCCGGGCACGCCTTTAAACAGAGCAACTTGTTTTATTTGCCGTTCCCAGGAGACACCTACCTACTGCCATTGAACACGGGGGCGACCTTGCCGTCTCCGACTATGCGAATCGCGAACGTTTCTCGAAACACGAATAAAATCACGAGGGAACGCATAAAGATGTCCTTCCTTTTCATTGGGCCCTCGTTTCTGAATATTTATCCCGCGCGTTTCATTCGGTTCGTTCTAAGGAGAGGACAATTTATGGCGTTCCCCGTGAATCGAGTTGTGTGTGTAATTAGCGTTCAAAGTTTCCTCGTGTTCGATAGACGGTTTGGAATTGAATAAAGGTATCGAGGATAAACTAAGGATATTTTGCGAATCAAAATTGTAGGATATCACAGTCCTAACAACGATTATACGTATATTGGTAAACTTTGCTATTTCCTTTGTTAGCGACGAAACAAACAAATATTTCGTACATAATTCTACATACTCTATACAGGAATTTTCTCTATCGAGAAAATAAACACTTACTCTTAAAAGCTCCTTTGAAACACAAGTGCACTCAATAATTAAAAAGTCAGTTACTAAAACGAACTCAAAAGTTGTAATTACTGCAGGTACTTCGAAATCACTGATGCTACAAGAAGATACCACAAAGTAACGAAGTTAACGAAACATTTCATAAAACAATTATAACACACCAACATCATAGTAACAAGAGTGAAAAAGGACACGTGCCTAGGAATAGCTTGGAACCTTACATAATACACGCCCATTTCGTTCCACTCGACCCCATCAAGCGTTTCACCCTGTGGCGCCCCCGAAACTCGACCCGACATCCACCGGAAAGGTATTTATCAGGCAGTTGAAAAGGTTAATCAGGATCACGTCAGATCCAGGCCAGGGCCTCTCTACGACCGTGCTACGGATGGGTAGGCTAATCGCGCAAGTTATGGGACTCCGTGGAAGCATCGCCGATTCACGGCCACGTTTCTTATCCGCCGGAACACCGTAATTAGCGGCGTCATCGTGGCTTTATGGATCGCGTGGTCCCCGTTGAAGGGAAGAAAGATCGACCCTCGACTCGTGGAACGCTACACTGTGGGCCGATTGAAGATTCCGATTCACGACCACTTCTCTAGTAACATGTTTCTGCTAGCGAGACATGTATATGCGAAGTAAAAGAACTTATTTAGGTAACATGTTTCCTTGGATGAAAGGAAGAACGCATTGCCGCAAACGACACATTTTGAAATGGACAAACGTATTTTGATATTTATGGAAGCTCAAGGGAGCCAAATCATATTAAGTATGAAGCATTATTCAAGTTTTACTACCTGAAGGCCTAATCTGACTTTGTATGGCTATTTAATTTTCTGCTGAATTTCTTCTAAGTCAGAATAAATCGACTGTTAGAGCTTATTCAACGAAACAAACCCGTTCTTTGTTCAACACGTTTTCTTCATGCTTAGTACCTTCGCTAAAAGTGAGAATCGTTGTGTATGGTCGTAACCCTCACAAATATAATTTTGGGAAAAAATCGACGAATTCTAAGTTGATCAACTGCAAGTTATCCAACAAGACAGTTAGATTTGCCTTCTAGCGACCATTAAAAAAACTTGTCAGCTGATCTCTAGCGTAGAGCAGTCGGATTTACACCCTGATGGCTTTGAATAGACTTTTCAGCTGGCCTTCGACGTAATTCCTCGTGCTCTGCTCTTCTCTGTTTCCCATCAAACTCGTACTTTAATCAAGATGACTCTTAAAACCCGTCATCAGACCCGATTCGCGGCGGCCGGCGAAATTGCGCGTCAATTTCGTTTATGTTCTCAAATTAGTCGGACGATAATCCAACGAACGACCGCGTGCCTCAGTGGGACCACGCACCACGGCGATAATGAACTTCGCCTTTTGATTGGCCTTCCCCGGGAGGACGTTCTCGAGTAAGTTGGAAACATTCTCGGGGCCTGTTGTGGAATCGACTCGAGTCGATCAGAGGAAATCACTGTCGTTTTCGTGCTCCGATGGAACCGTGTGTTGCTGGTCGATAATAGGATGGTTTTGTTTCTTTGCTCTTGGCTCGAGCCGTTCCGTGGCTAGTTACGGGGAACGAGGATCGATGAGAAGACGGATATTATAGGATGTGGTGAAAGATAAATGTTGCTAATAGACATTAGTTAAAGTTTCATTATTCATTAGTTAAAGTATATTATTGCAAGAAGAATTGATATAATATCAAGTTGCTCGTCGTATGTTATGGTTCACAGAAAGGTACTAATAGATGAATGAGAAGAGAAAAGTTTATATCGAAAATGTTATTCCTTGTCGCGATTGTGTTTCATTTCGTCACACTTTTGAACGAAGCAAAAAATGATCGTGTAACTGAATATTTAATTATGTATAAGAAGCGTGTGAGCAAAGAAAGATTTGACAAAGGAAGAATCATTTTTCATTTTCTTAACCCTTTCATTCGAGCTCGTGAAACTACGAAATTCTATAATAATGCAAAACAAGGGTGTGCCATAAAAGAGACATCTTCTCTTATTCTACAAATTGATAGATAGATTGATTGCCCGACAGATTGTCAATACAATATTCAGAATTCCACAAACATTTCGAGCAACGGTCTCATTGTATCGAAGAACAATTCTTTCGTGCACCCTATCAATAACGTGTCTCTGCCAAAAATGAAAAGGCCACAACGAAGAATGAAAGAATGAAACACGAAAAAGTATAAAAAGTCGATAAAATTCGCGCTGCCATGCACGACATGGTCCAAAAGGATGATGCCCGGCTACTAAATCAGAACCTTCGTGGAACATCAAAAACTTCGATTCTTCGGATATCGCGTGCCTGCGCGCAAGAATAATGAAAGCAACGTTGCGCAGCCGAATGAGGAGGAGAAACGACGTCCTGCGCGTCGTGTAAACACAAAGGATCAAGCCTACCGATCGATTCTCCAAAGGAGCCTCTCGAACGAGTGTCACGGTTCAGCATCGATATCGATACGCCTACTCGCGCCGATCCACGTCATCTGTAAACGTCGTCTCACGGACCTCGCACAAACATGCATCCAATCGTTCATCGTAAGAAATCAACGCAAACCAACGTTTCGAAATTGGACCGGATCATATTGAAAAGCGCAGATGAAACCGCCTTTACGAAGGCTCGCAGCGAAACAGAAATTGTGTTGAACATTTACACGCTACGTAGATAATTCAAGCAGGGTTAAAGGAGAAACGCGATTTTTTGAAACACAGAAAATCAGATAAAAGATACAAGTGATAACAACGAGAGCTAGGTAGACGCAACTACTTGTTTCGATCGTCTGCAGACTACTAACTGCTCGTGTCAAAATGCAACGCTTTGCAGCTACAACATTTTCAGACGAAAGAAGAGTCCTTAACCGTTTGAATGGCGATGCAGTGCCGATATACGATGGGTGGGGGCAACGGTGGCCCAGACTTGTCAATTGTCAGAAAACATCGTACCAAATAAGTGTCGTCAGAGAAACTCACCAGATGAGGCGAAGACCATCATAAATGAAAAACTAATGCTTAAGCTAATAAACAGACTTCCTTTCCTTAAACTACTATGTCCATCGCAGAGACAAACTTCAACAAATTGAAATTAAACTCGAAAATATGTTCGTTGCACGAGAAACAGGTCGACATTCCTTTCGCCAGCAATTTTTCATCTATGCGTATAGCATGCAATTATTCGTTACGAATTCACGGCACACGTGACAATTCGATGAAAACAGAGTAATAGAAACGAGCGAGAAGTCGAACGAGAATACCTTGTTTCAATGTCATCGATCAAACGAACCCGTGAATCGGCGTCTGATCGCGCGGTCCAACGCTATCGGCGTCATTGTCCACGCGATCATCGAGTAGGCAGGGGCACGTAGGTAGATAGGTAGGTTGGTAGGAAGGAAGGAAGGACATCGAGAGGGATACCGTAAAGCTTGGAGCAATCAGTTATGCCGGTCGGGGGCCCCCGACTGGCAATTTTGCGACGCCTCGCTGTGAAACGACGCATAAATCACCGACTTCACCTCCGTTCCGCTGCCACGTCGCGGGGCAACCGCGTGGAACGTAGGCGCGCTTTCAAGTAGACGGGTTATCGTACGTGAAGGTTGAAAAAAATTCATTGTTTCCTATTTCTTTTGCATTCTGATAGCGTAGAATGTTAAACGATGTATCGTCGCGTATATGTACAGTGATATCACTTAGATGTTGTGAACGAAAATAATTAGCACTTGGTTGCGAAATTTTTTATACGATAGAAGCGAAGCCTGCTGCTTTAAATGCAACTTCTTCCGAAACGTTGACAGAAATGTGTGGGGTTTATTTTAATCAAACAAATCTTGTGGAATTTATGATAAATATATTAATTAAAAATTTAAAGAAAGGCAGTTCCTTTCGTTAAATTTCTAACAATTTTGGATAAAGCAAAGAAAACGTGGTAGGTAAATATTTATGAGGGATAGTGTGTATCGACGAATGATTCAGTTACAAGGTAATAATTATACCTACTTCTTTCGCCTATATTCGTTTTGTTTTCGAAAAATAATTACGACATGAATCTCCGTACCTGAATTATTTCCATTTTAGCGTAGTTATATCTTCTGTCTACGTTAATAAACTCTGTGTACATTCTTCCTGCTTTTTATTATCCATTCCACGTTATTGTACACAATACACGTAGCTTCGGTGTCATTATTTCAGCTTGATCGCTGGTCATGTTTCGCATTCCATTCCGTTACCAATTCTGAAATAACATACAAGTTGCATATATTAGTCGCGTGAATACACATCGTCGTTGCACTTATCCAACGACATACAAAATCGATTCCTTTAACAATGTAGTCACCTGTAACAACATGGTTATTCTAACAACACAATCACGTATATTGAGCAAAACGATCAGCTACAACAATAATTTGCACAATTTCCATTTACCTTTCGAGGACGTTCTTTCACACTTCATCGTTTTACTCGTTCTAAGACGAACATCACAACGTTGAAAAGGATAACGCGAAGGGTAGGAAGAAGTTGCTCCTCCAAAGTCCACGTCGTATCTGCGAATCCTCCCGCCTCGTCCAAACGCTCGTCTCCTTTTTCTGTAAAAGGAAAAAAAATAAGAGAGAAACAGAAAAATACGAACCACTTCGAGGGTGCAAAATTTTCTCGAATTAAACTGTCGCTCAGTATTTTCTTAGGGGACAATAGTAGAATCAATCGATTGCCGGACGGCAATCGTAATTTGCATGCATTACAGCTGACTTCCACAGACAGGCGAGGGACTGAAAATTCAAGAGAAAATATGTAACAGTTTGAATAATAAATTACAGCGAGGCGAAATCGAACGTTTCCTCGAGCTCAACGGGTAGTCGTTCTTCGGCAGTCAACGAACGATGAACGTGTTCGATAAACAGTATAAGACATACAAGTTTGTGATGTCTGTAATTGGACTCTGGCCTTATGACCAATCAATCCATAGAACAATACAGAAGACACTATTTTTTTTAATTTTATTGTGCTTTGTAATTGTTCAGGTGATAAAACTATTAATCCTTAGTTAATGTACAGTTGCCTTAAGTTCACCCTGTTCAGCTACATAATGCTGTAAATTTAATAATTGCTACATAATTCCGAAACTTCTTTCTTTTGAAATAACTACAGTACACGTTCAAGTGTTACAAAGCTTCTTATTTCAGATGTTGCAGGCATTAATTTTTGAAACTACCGTAGAAAATCGTATCAAGCGGTTATCTACGAGCGGTCCTGCATTAATATTCGTTTTACGGTATGTTGATTTTATCACGAATTTCCAACTGGTAAGTAATACGAGAAAAATCACAATTAACGGAGCCTTAATGTAAAAACTTGTTTCTATGTGATTCCTATAAAACAACAGATTAAATTTATATTTGAACGCATACAAACAGAAATTGACACGTTACAAGATGAGGTTGAGTTGCGGATACTAATGAAACATATTGAGAATTCCGCTTATGTTGTATCTGTTTTCTTATGTAAGGAGATCTCACTATGACTATGATCACTTGCACGTCAAAATAGTATTCAGTGCTCGCACGATAACTACATTTTTTCGCACTTTTTATGTCATCATAAACGCTTTAATGCTTGTAATCGTTCTAAAAAAACAGGACCGAATTTTGTAAAATGCTACCAAGTGGTTTAGCGTTAAACGATTTACTTTCGTAGAAAATGGTATCTCTGAATTTCAGGCACGTGTTCTGCTACAATTGTATTCTTTGTCGTAATGATAATCAGTCCGATAACGCTAGATTTGATGGTACCTCTAAACATAACTCGAAAACGTTATATTATTTACGTCACTGGGTTCTTAGTGGAGGACAACTTCTACATGGATGTGATATCTATACTAACATTATTCGTCATCATTATTGGCTTATTATGTCTGTCGTGTACAGAGTCGATACCAAACGTTACGGCTGAGTATGTTTCGGCATTGTTCACCATAGCCAGGTATGTCTGTTGATAGTTCATGTGTTTGACAGTCCTCGATTTATGGTTAAGCAAAACAAATTCTAACATGACTTTCTTCGTAAAATTACCTACCCGTTTATCAAGATCACCTATTAAAATCACGATTACGTCGTATACCCAACTTTACAATGACACTGTGTTTAACTGCAATCAGCAGCTGTATGTTTGCCATTCTTTTTCTTACACCCATTACAAGAAATACTTATATATGTTTATAGTAAGAAGTTTGGGTTTACCTAGCATATCTATTACGATCGGCAATCAAAAGTTTTCATTTTTTTAGCTATCGAATTAAAAAAGCAACTATGACCGCCACTGAGTTAAATATTTCAAAAACAAACAAAAATCCGGATTACAGCGATTTCCGCCAAGTTATAGACATACAAGTAAGGTGTATCAGGTTAGTCACTTGGCTAATAATAGTAAAGTAATCCTGAATTTCGTATGTTACTGTTACACTGTTTTCAACGCCTACTTTTCCGTGGGTTATCAACGATTAAATGAAACTGAATTATCGTTTAAAGCTTTTTGGATTTCGTTTTGATGAGCATGAAGATACCTTACTTGATAGCAAGTTTACTTGTCGTGATTTCATTCGCGCTGTCTCTGCACCGAGTGAGTATTGATAGGGCTGTAATTAAAATGAAACGCTGAGTTTTCCACATTCTTAATAATCTGATAAATTTTAGCTATTTAAAGCAATCACAACTCTGAACGATGAAGTAGAGATCCTAGTCTCTATTGTAGCTATTACCATTCATTCGATGTTCATGTTTTTGGCCAACTATTCCGGACAGTTGGTGTTAAATGGTAGCGCACATGTTTTTCAGCAATCGTGAGTTTTGCATAATTTATGTGCACTGCATATTTTGTCAACATTTGAACAACGTAATAACGTACAGGTATAACACCACGTGGTATTACATGCCATTGAGGGCGCAAAAATTGTTACTGTTCATCATGTTGAGAAGTACCGTGGATTGCTCGTTTAATCTTTCGGGTTTATTCGTTCCGTGTTACAGAGGTTTCTCATCGGTAACTTTTAATCAATTTTCAGCTACAACATTGAATTTCTTATAATGAAAGGAATTTTCAAATTTTAGATGGCCAGTACATCTTTCTCGTACTTTACGCTATTGTACTCGATACAGTGATATTTCTGAGAATTATGACTGATATTAATTTTCATCAAGTGTAGTCAAAACAATAAAATCTGTTTGCAAATCATTATAAAAATCGAATCAAAGGATATTTATAAATTCACGGCTAATAACTCTGTATTTATCGTGTGCAGTAACCGTTTCATATAATTATTTGCACTGTTACCTGCAACTTTCGTCCACGTTTGACTATCCCTGCCTTTCCCAAGAGAACCACATCAACGTTTCCTTATCCTTCAGTACTTAAGCAACGCAAGGAGCTGAAAGATGTTTCCTCTTCGAAGTCCACAATACGACTAGTAATGATACCAGTTCTAAAGATTTTGCATCCCCCTTTCCTGCAAAATAAAAAAAAAAAAATAGAGACATAAGCTTTTCTGCGATTCTACAATTGTATTCAATTAGGCTTCAATTATGCAACACTGTTGCGGGGGATGATAATCATCCCGATCGATCGTCCAGAGGTAACCGGAATTTTTCTGAATTATGATCGAGTCTTATAGACATAGACAGGTTAAAAATCCTCAAGAAAAACAGAACGGGGTGAATAATAAATTACAGCGAGTTGAAATCGAACGTTTCCTTATGCTCCACGGTTAGTCGTTCTTCGGCAGCCAACGAAAAATGAACGTGTTCGATAAACAATATAAGACATTCAAGTTCGTGATGTCTGTAATTGGACTCTGGCCGTATGACCAATCAATCCATCGAACAATACAGAGGATACTATTTTCTTTGTTTTTAATGTGTGGTGTAATTATTCAGGTGACAAAACTGTTAATCTTTAGATAATGTACTGTTGCCTTACACCCTTTTTTTTTGTTTTTGCCCTGTTCAGCTACATAATGCTGTAAATTTATTAATTGCAACATTATTTCAAAACTTCTTTCTTTTGAAATAACTGCAGCGCACATTCAAGTGTTACAAAGCTTTTTATTTCAGACAGTGCAGGCATTAATATTTGAAACTACCGTAGAACATCGTATCAAGCGATTATCTACGAGCTGTCCTGCATTAATATTCGTTTTACGGTATGTTGACTGTATCACGAATTTCCAACTGGTAAGTAATACGAGAAAAATCACAATTAACGGAGCCTTAATGTAAAACCTTGTTTCTATGTGATTCCTATAAAACAACAGATTAAATTTATATTTGAACGCATACAAACAGAAATTGACACGTTACAAGATGAGGTTGAATTGCGGATACTAATGAAACATATTGAGAATTCCGCTTATGTTGTATCTGTTTTCTTATGTAAGAAGATCTCACTACGACTTTGTTCACTTGCATGTCAAAATAGTAATGAGTGCTTGCACGATAACTGCAACTTTTTCGCACTTTCCATATCCTCCTAATCGTTCTACAAAGCGGGACAGGATTTTGTAAAATGCTACCAAGTGGTTTAGTTTTAAACGGTTTACTTCCGCAGAAAATGGTTTCTCTGAATTTTAGGGACGTGTTCTGCTGCAATTGTATTCTTTATCATAATGGTAATCAGTCCGATAACGCTAGATTTGATAGTACCCCTAAACGTAACTCGAAAACGTTATATTATTTACGTCACTGGATTATTAATGGAGGAGACCTTCTACACTGATATTATATCTATACTGGCATTGTTCATCATCGTTATTGGTTTATTGTGTCTGGTGTGTACAGAGTCAATGCCAAGTTTTACAGCTGAATATACTTTGGCATTGTTCACCATAGCCAGGTATGTCTGTTAATAGTTCACATGTTTGACTGTCCTGGATTTATGGTTAAGTAAAATAAATCCTATCATTACTTTCTTCGTAAAATTTGTTTGTCCGTTTATCAAGATGCTATTAAAATCTCGATTACATTGTGTACCCAATTTTACAATGACACCCACCACAAGAAATACTTATTTGCGTTTATAGTTTGAGTTTACCAAGCATATCTATTGCGATAGGTAATCAAAAGTTTTCATTTTTTTAGCTATCGAATTAAAAAAGCAACTATGACCGCCACTGAGTTAAATATTTCAAAAACAAACAGAAATCCGGATTACAGCGATTTCCGTCAAGCTATAGACATACACGTAAGGTGTATCAGGTTAGTCACTTGGCTAATAATAGTAAAGTAATCCTGAATTTCGTATGTTACTGTTACACTGTTTTCAACGCCTACTTTTCCGTGGGTTATCAACGATTAAATGAAACTGAATTATCGTTTAAAGCTTTTTGGATTTCGCTTTGATGAACACGAAGATACCTTACTTGATAGCAAGTTTACTTGTCGTAATTTCATTCGCCCTGTCTCTGCACCGAGTGAGTATTGACAGGGCTGTGATTAAAATGAGTTTTCAACATTCTTAATAATCTGATAAATTTTAGCTTTTTAAAGCAATCACAGCTCTGAACGATGCAGTAGAGATCCTAGTCTCTATTGCAGCTATTACCATTCATTCGATGTTCATGTTTTTGGCCAACTATTCCGGACAGCTAGTGTTAAATGGTAGCACACATGTTTTTCAGCAATCGTGAGTTTTGCATAAGTTGTGTACACCGCGCATAAGGTCTTCATCTGAAATCTTTAAATAACGTAATAACGTACAGGTATGACACCACGTGGTATTACATGCCTTTGAGGGCGCAAAAATTGTTGCTGTTCATCATGTTGAGAAGTACCGTGGATTGCTCGTTTAATCTTTCGGGTTTATTCGTTCCGTGTTACAGAGGTTTCTCATCGGTAATTTTTAATCAATTTTCTCCTACAACATTGAATTTCGCATAATCAAAGGAATCTTCAAATTTTAGATGGCCAGTACGTCTTTCTCGTACTTTACGCTATTGTACTCGATACAGTGATATTTCTGAGAATTATGACCGATATTAATTTTTCTATCAAGTGTAGTCAAAACAACAAAATCTGTTTGCGAATCTTATTATGAAAATCGAATGAAAGGATATTTATAAATTCACTGCTAATAAATCTGTACTTAACGCGTGCAGTAACCGTTTCATATAATTATTTGCACTGTTTCCTTTAATTGTCGTTCATGATTTACCACATCACTGCATGTTCCAAAACAAACACATCAGCCTTTCCATATCCTTGACCACTTTGAAAACACGAGAAGCAGAAGAACGTTTCTCCTCTGACGTTCACGACAGGACTGAGGATAGTGTCTGTTCTATAAAGTTTGAAACCCCCTTTCTGCTGGAAGAAGAAAAAATAAATATACAGTCTTTCCCTCAGTTGTGCAATTTTCTTAAATTGATCTTCAATTATGTAACACTTCCATTGTGGGTGATAATGATATCGATCGATCATCCAGAGGTGACTGGAATTTCTCTGTATTATTGCTCGCAATAATATACATGCGACAGGTGGAGAATCCGCGAGAAAAACGGAATGGGGTGAATAATAAATTATAGCGAGGCGAAATTGAACGTTTTCTCGCCTTTGACACCTAGTCGAACTTCGACAGTCACCGAGAGATGAGCGTGTTCGATAAACAATATAAAACATACAAAATCGTGATGTCAGTTCTTGGTCTGTGGCCTTACAACCAGTCTATCTTTGGAAGAATACAGAGGATACTGTTTCCTTTGATTCTAGTGTGCGGTGTACTAATTCAGGTAATTAAAATCTTAATCTTTTGTTAATACACTTTTATCTTGCACACTTATATCTGTCATGTTCAATTGTAAAATTTCGTACATTTCTTTATTGCAACAAAGTCTGGCAAGTACTATTATTGAAACGTCTGCAGTACATGTTCAATTGTTGCAAACGTGTTTCTTCCAGGTTGTGTCACTATTAAAATTTAATACTACCATGGAATATATTCTACGCTTATCCACGTGTTGCCCTTTATTATTGTCCCTCTCACGATATCTTGACTTTATCACGAATTTCGAAATGGTAAGTAATACGAGAAAAATCACAACTAATGCAATTTTACCGTGAAAACAGAATGTTCTTATGTGATTTGTGTAAAAACGTAGATTAAATTTATATTTGAACACATACAAACAGAAGCTGATTCGTTACAAGATGCAGTTGAGTTGCGGATATTAATGAAACGTATCGAGAATTCGGCTTATATTATCTCGATTTTCTTGTGTAAGATAACTTTCATTATGGCTTTGGCCACCTAAACGTCAAAACATTATTAATTGTTCACACGTTAACTTTTTTTTTGCACTTCTCCTATTGCAGTAAGCAATTAACAGTTCTAAAAAAAAAGTGTTACAATTTTTAAACAAACACGACATGATTCAGTTGTACACAGGTAACCTCTGCCGAAAATACTTTTTTGGAATTTTAGGGATGTGTTACACAGTAATTACATTCTTCACTATAGTGGCTTTAGGTCCAATAACGTTAGATTTAATGATACCTCTGAACGTAACTCGAAAACGTTATATCACCTACGTCACTGGGTTCTTAGTGGAGGAAACCTTCTACATTGATATAATCGCCATACTTCTATTATTTATGATATCGATTGGCTCATTATCGATTGCATGTACGGAGTCACTTCTAACTGTTACGGCTCAATATTTTTTGGCATTGTTCAAAATAGCCAGGTATGTCTGTTAATAGTTCACGTGTTTCACAGTACTAGATTTATGTTTAAGTAAACCAAATTCTATTATGGCTTCCTTGGTAAAGAAACTAATTGCTTGTTTTTTATTGTCATCTGTTAAAATTATGTTTAAGTCAAACGTCAAATTTTACAATGACACTGATTAACTACAATGAGCAGTTGCATGTTTACCATTTCTTTTTTTTTTTTTTTTTACACCGAACACAAAGAAATACTTACATAGGATTATAGTAACAATTTTCTGTTGACCTTGTATATCCTTTATAATCGATAATTAAAAATTTTCATTTTTTTTAGCTATAGAATTGAAAAAGCGGTTGCGGCCGCCACTAAATCGAATGTTTCGAAAAAGAACATAAATTCGGGTTACAGTGATATCCATGAAGCTATAGAGATACACATAAGATGTATCAGGTTAGTAAATTGTCTAGTAATTGCAAGTTAATTCTAAATTTCCCATATCACTGTTATTCTGTTTTCGATGCCTTCTTTGTCGTGGGTTATCAACGGTTAAACGAAACTGCATTATTTAAAGTTACATAGATTTCGTTTTGATCAAAACGACGATACCTTACTTGATAGCAAGTTTACTTGTCGTAATTTCATTCGCCCTGTGTCTGCATCGAGTAAGTATCGTATTGTCGTTCGAAAGGGTTGCAATTAAAATAGCAGTAACCTTCGAAATTCTTAGTAATACGCTAAATTATAGCTGTTTAATGCGATAACGGCTATGAACGATCCAGCAGAGATTCTACTCTCCGTTCTACTTGTCTCGATTCATTCACTGGTCATGTTTTTGAACAATTATTCGGGTCAACAAGTGTTAGACGGCAGCACACAAGTCTTTCAACAGGCGTGAGTTTCGCATAATTTACGTACACTGCTTATTGCGCCAACATTTGAAACTTTTGAGTGGTGTTATAACGTACAGGTATGATACCACGTGGTATTGCATCCCATTGAAGGCACAAAAATTGTTACTGTTCATCATGTTGAGAAGTTCAGTGGATTGCTCGCTTAACCTCTCTGGTTTATTCGTCCCGTGTTACAAAGGATTTTCAGCGGTAATTTTTCATCAGCTTTCCGTTAATAACATTGAATTTTGAATAATGAAAGAAATTTTTCGATTTCAGATGGCCAGTACATCTTTCACGTACTTTACCTTATTATACTCGTTACACTGATATTTCTCAGAACTTTTAAAACGACATTAATTGCCATCAAGTATAATCAAAGCAATAAAATCTGATTGCGAATCTTATTATAAAAATCAAATGAGAGGAAATTGATTAATCCACTACTAGCAACTTTGTACCTACTCCATACAGCAATCGCTTCAAATAATTATTCGCACTGTTACCTTCAATTGTCCTCCATGTTTCACTAGTCAGCCTTTCCCCGAAAAAGCACATCAATCCTTCCATATCCTTCACCACTTTAACAACGCAACGAGCCGAGAGGTGTTTCTTCTTCAAAGTTCACAAAACGACTGGTAATGATACCTGCTCTACAAAATTTTGATCCCCCTTTCTGTAAAAAATAAAGAGGTAGAAATGCAAACTCTCCCTCAATCCTGCAATTCTCTTGAACTATACTTCAATTATGCAAAACTTCCGTGGGGGACGGTAATGATACCGATCGATCGTCCAGAGATGGCTAGAATTTTTCTGAATTATTGTCCAGACTTATGGACGCGCGACAAGTTAAAAATAGGCTAAAAAAAACCTTATGGCATTAATAATAAATTGCGGCAAGGTGAAGTCGGATGTTTTCTCGGATATCACGCGTAGTCGTTCGTCGATAACCAGCGGAGAATGGACGTGTTCGAGGAACACTATAGATTGTTCAGATTGTTGATGTCATTTTTTGGGCTCTGGCCCTATCACCAATCTATTTATCGAACGATCCAGCGTATAACATTGTCTTCGATCATGCTGTCCGGTATTATAATCCTGGTAATACAAATTCTGATTATTGTTACTTTTACCAGTCAATTTGCGCGTGTCGTGTGATTGCTGTGTTCCAGCAATCTTATGTGTCGCAACAAGATTTGATAATTATCTTTCTGCTTTTAAACGAAACATTGTATAATCCTGAGCTGAATTATCCGTTTCCTTCTAGATTGTGTCGTTTCTAAAATTTGAAATTACGATAGACCGTTGTATCCTGCGCTTTTCTATAACCTTCCCCGTGATAGCAATGTTCATACGTTATTTTACCTTCATCCACACTTTTCCAACAGTAAGTGACGAAGCGTAAGTTATAATTATTGGAATCCTAACATGAAGCAAGATGTTTCTAATTGCATTCTTTTTGTATGAATGCAGATTAAGTTTATTTTTGATAGAATACGAGAAGAAGCGGAAACTTTACGAGATCCAATCGAGTTAGAGATACTCATGGAGCATATTGCAAATTCAAATTATGTTTTCTTTATTTTCTTGTGTAAGAAAATTTTACTGCGACCGTGGTTACTTAAATGTCAAAATAGCGTTACATTTTCTACAATCCGTAATTATACCTGTTCAGAGTAACAGACTTGTACCTATTTGCACAATAACTGTTCCTCTGCACAATTTCTGTCGTTGCAAGCTTTTTAACCATTTTGCAATTCGTTAAGTTTTATGTAGGATGCACTATTGGCTTGAACCAATCCTCTGTAATAAGTGTTTTAAAGAAGGGTATGTATTTCGTAACGATCTATCCAATGATTTAATCCCAAATGGATAACAAGATCGTGGAATGATTTCTCTATATTCTAGGTATGTCCACCACGACGATCATGTTCGCCGGATTATTGATGCTGACACCGATAATATTAGATGTGTTAATACCGCTGAACGTAACTCGGACTCGCTATGTGTCTTACGTAGCGGATCCTTTAGACGAGCGAATCGTGTACGTTGATGCGATGAGCGTACTGCTACTGTCGATGTTCACTATCTGCTTATTTTCTACAGCGGGAGCAGAATCGATGTTTAGTATTCTGGCTCACTACGCCATCGCGTTGTTCAAAATAACTAGGTACAGTGTTCGTTAGTAATTCGTATTTTCGGCTTTCAGTGAATTCATTTGGCTTAAGAATAAGTTTTGGACAATCCAAATTTGCCCATTATAGTTGCTCGGTCAACGATATGCAGTAATTTCAATTTTTTTTGGCAGATTGTATATTTACACGGTAAACATAAAAATTTACAATCCTTTGATAATTCAAAACAACAGTCTGCTACATAACCACTCAACACCTTTATTAGGAACAAATTGATGCTATCTTATTTACGCCGCACAGAAATTTGAATTGTCCAAGTTTAATTATTATACTCATCGATCACTGATTTACATTTTTCGCAAATTTTCCAACGAAATTTTTACGTTTCTAGCTATAGAATTAAGAAAGCAATTACGAACGCCACCAACTTAAACATCGCGTTGAACCGAGACGATTTAAATGTCGACGACTTTCGGCAGATAGTGGACGTGCACATTAAATGCATCAGGTTAGCAATTTTTTAGTAAATATTATTTGATCATTACTGTACTTACATTATCGGCGCTGTATTTTCTATACGCTATTTATCGGAGCTATTCTCCAATTGTTTATGGGCGACTCGATTATTATACAAAGCTACATACATGTCGCTGTGAGCAGCATGATGATACCTTATTTGGTTGAAATCCCGCTTATCATGTTTTCATTTGCCCTTTCGTTACATCGAGTGAGTATCTTCCTACCGCTGTGATATACTGTAATCAAAACATCGTGTAAAGCTTTTAAAGTTGCACAGTTGCATCTTAAACTTCAGCTGTTTAGGGCGGTCACGAGTATAACCACTCCAGAGGAGGTGTTGCTGTCTGTTTTCCTCGTTGTCTCTTTCTTAGTGATTGTCTTTCTGGGTAACTACGGCGGTCAATTAGTAATAAACGGCAGTTTAGATGTCTTTGAGGAATCGTGAGTTTTTCATATTCCCTGTGTACAATGAATTAGGTTATCGGTGTAATTTAACCCTCTAAACATAACGAGCGTTGTATTAACGCGCAGGTATAACAACACTTGGTATTACATGCCACTGAAGGCGCAAAAATTGTTACTACTCATCATGTTAAACAGTTCCGTGGAGTACACGATCAACCTTGCCGGTTTATTCGTTCCATCTTATAGAGGTTTCTCAACGGTAATTTTTCTATTCACATTCTTCGCATAACGTTCACTTTCGATTCGTTCAACGAGTATTCATTTTTAGATGGTCAGTACGTCTTTCTCGTACTTTACCTTGATGTACTCGCTACAGTGATGTTTCTGTTAATCATCGGACCGGACGTTAGTTACTGTTAATGATTGTACAAGAAGCAAGCACGGTTTCGTTGCAAATTATATTATAAGTGTTGCATTAAAAAAAATATTACTTGATTCGCCTACCAACAGCAGCATATTCATTTCGCAAAATTGTCGTTTCACGAAATTATTCGCACTGTTACCTTCATATACGTTCACGCTTTAACACTCCATCCTTTCCAAAGCATACGCTTTGTTTCTTCCGCATCATTTAACACTGTATAGCAATACGAGGGGCAGAAAGAGGTTCCTCCTCTGAAGTCCGTATCGAGACTGGGAATACCGTCTACCTTGCAAAATTTCTATCCCCACTTCGCTACAAAGGGAAACAAGAAAAAGGGAAAGAATAGAGGTGTAAAGTCCCCCTTGAGGCTGCAGTTTTCTTGAATTAGCCTTCAATTATGCAACGTTTTCGTGGGGGACGATAATGAAAGCGATGGATATTCCAGAAATGATCGGAATTTTTTTATGTTATTGTCCAAGCTTATAGACACCCTACAGGTGAAAAATCCGAGAGAAAAACACAATGGGGTGAATAGTAAATTATAGCGAGGCGAAATCGAATATTCCGTCACGTTTGACGCGCAGTCGTTCCTCGGCAGCCAGCGAAAAATGAACGTGTTCGATAAGCAGTATAAAACATACAAATTCGTGATGTCTTTACTTGGACTCTGGCCGTACGACCAATCCATCTACAGAACAATACAGAGGATACTATTTTTGTTGATTCTAGCATACGGTGTAATAATTCAGGTAATAATAAAAATTCTGATCCTTAATTAATGTACTGTTGCCTAATACACTTATTTTTGCCCCGTTCATCTGTATCATGCTGCAAATTTATTTATTGTAATATGGTTTGAAGAGTTCTTTCATTTTGAAATGACTTCAATACATTTTCAGTTGTCTCAGTATTCTTTCTTCCAGATCGTGTCTGTCTTAGAAGTAGAACTTTCTTCAAAAAATCGTATTTTGCGATTATCTATGTGCTGCCCTGTAGTACTATTCCTTTTACGGTACCTTTATTTTATCATGAACACTTCAATGGTAAGTGATATGAGAAAAATTAACATTAATAGACCATTATCGTAAGAGTAAAATATTCTTATTTGCTTTTTATATAAACGCAGATTAAATTTATATGCGAACATATACAAACAGATGTTGATTCATTACAAGATGCGAGGGAATTACGAATTCTAATGAACCATATTCAGAATTCCGCTTATGTTTTCTCTATTTTCTTGTGTAAGAATATTTTCCTATGACCGTGTTCACATAAATGTCAAAATTATGTTCGACGATAACTGTTTTTTTTTTTTCACACTGTTTCTACCACATTAACCGATTGATTGTTCTAAAAGTGCGATAAGAAGTTGTAAATATATACCCCGTGGTTTAGTTTTGAACGGCTCACTTCTAAATAGAATGTATCTTTTGAATTTTAGGGATCTGTTCCTCAGCAATCGCATTCTTTATGATGGTATCATTAGGTCCAATAACGTTAGATTATTTAATACCTCTAAACGTAGCTCGGAAACGTTATGTTATCTATGTCACTGGATCCTTAGCGCAGGAAACCTTTTACATTGATGCAATAGGTATACTGTTATTATTCGCCATGACAATTGGTTTATTATGTGTGGCTTGTACAGAATCTATGCTGAATATTATGACTGAATATTATTTAGCACTGTTCAGAATAACCAGGTATGTTTGTTAATAATTTACGTTTTTGACTTCACCAGACTTCTGTTAAAGCAAAACCGAATTCTATTGTTACCGTTCCGTTAAACTCTCAAAACTTATTTCTTAAGACCATTTCTTATCATTACCACGCCGTATTGCAAATAATACAATTGCACCATAATCAATTACAATGACCCGTTGCGTATTCGTCATTCCGTTTCCTACACCTGTCTCTAAAGTATATGTGTGTATACAATAACAATTTATAGTTGATCGTGGATATGTTACCATCAATAACCAAAGCTTTTCATGGTTTTAGCTATCGAATTAAAAAGGCAATCAAGAATGCCACTGAACTGAATATTTCTAAAAAAATACAAAATTCGGATTACACCGATTTCCATCGAGCTATAGACGTACACGTAAGGTGTATCAGGTTAGTAACTTGACTAATAACTATAACTTAATTCTGAATTTCCCATACCGTTGGCAATTCGTTTTCGATACCCTCTATATCGGTGGTAATCAACGATTTCACTGGAACTCGATTATTATTTATAGTTACATACATTTAGCTTTAAAGTGCACGACAATACCTTACTTGACAGCGTCTTTGCTTTTCGTCATTTCGTTCGCCTTGTGTCTTCATCGTGTAAGTATCATACCATCGTTCATTGTGAACTATACTTAGAATTACACGCTAAGCTACCAAAATTCACAATTACATGTCAAATTGTAGCTATCTAACGCAGTAACAGCTATGAACGATCCAGTAGAGATACAGTTCTCTGTTATAATTTTCATCACCCATTCGATGATTATGTTTTTAAATAACTATTCTGGTCAACTAGTGTTAAACGGCAACATAGATGTGTTCCAGGTGTCGTAAGTTTCGCCTAATTTACGTACACCAAGCGTGTTACTTACTAGGTCAACATTTAAAACATTTTAATGATGTTATAACATCCAGATATAATTCCACGTGGTATTACATGCCATTGAAGGCGCAAAAATTGTTACTGTTCATCATGTTAAGGAGTTCCGTGGATTACTGGTTTAGTCTTTCCGGTTTATTCGTTCCGTGTCACAGAGGTTTTTCAGCGGTAATTTTTAATTAATTTTCTGCTACAACGTCGAATTTTGAATAATCAAACGTATTTTCAAATTTTAGATGGTCAGCACGTCTTTCTCGTACTTTACCCTATTATACTCGATACAGTGACATTTCTGAGAATTATGACCGATATTAATTGCCATCGAGTGTAGGCAAAATTTGTCTGCAAATTTGGTTACAAATATCAAATAAAAGGATATCAGCCAACCCACTACTAACAACGGCGTACTTATCGCATGTAGCAAACCGATTCAAATAATTATTTGCACTGTTACCTTCAATACTCGTTCATGCTTTACTAGTCTACCCCTTCCAAGACAGGCACACCAATCCTTCCTCATCCTTGATCACTTTAACAATGCTAGGAGCAGAAAGATGTTTCTTCTTCAAAGTCCACAAAACGACTGGTAATGATACCTGCTCTACAAAATTTTGATCCCCCTTTCTGTAAAAAACAAAGAGGTAGAAATGCAAACTCTCCCTCAATCCTGCAATTCTCTTGAACTATACTTCAATTATGCAAAACTTCCGTGGGGGACGGTAATGATACCGATCGATCGTCCAGAGATGGCTAGAACTTTTCTGGATTATTGTCCAGACTTATGGACGCGCGACAAGCTGAAAATAGGCTTAAAAAACCGTATGGAATTAATAATAAATTGCGGCAAGGTGAAGTCGGATGTTTTCTCGGATATCACGCGAAGTCGTTCGTTGATAACCAGCGGAGAATGGACGTGTTAGAGAAACACTATAGATTGTTCAGATTGTTGATGTCATTTTTTGGGCTCTGGCCCTATCACCAATCTATCTATCGAACGATCCAGCGGATAACATTGTCTTCGATCATGCTGTCCGGTATTATAATCCAGGTAATACAAATTCTGATTATTGTTACTTTTACCAGTCAATTTGTGCGTGTCGTGTGATTGCTGTGTTCCAGCAATCTTATGTGTCGCAACAAGATTTGATAATTAACTTTCTCCTTTTAAACGAAACACTGTATGCTCCTGAGCTGGATTATCCGTTTTCTTCTAGATTGTGTCGTTTCTAAAGTTTGAAATTACGATAGATCGTTGTATCCTACGCTTTTCTACAACCCTCCCCCCGATAGCAATGTTTATACGTTATATTTGCTTCATTTACACTTTTCCAACAGTAAGTGACGAAGCGTAAGTTATAATTGTTAGAATCCTAACATGAGGTAAGATGTTTTTAATTGTATTTTTTTTTTTTTTGTATGAATGCAGATTACGTTTATACTTGATAGAATACAGACAGAAGCGTTAACTTTACGAGATCCGATCGAGTTAAAGATACTGATGGAGCGTATTGAAAATTCAAATCATATTTTCTTTATTTTCTTGAGTAAGAAAGTTTCATTACGATTGTGATTGCTTAAATGTCAAAATAGGATTTATATTTTTTGTAATACGTCATTATATTTGTATCTATTTGTACAGTAGCTGTTCCCCTGCACAATTTCTGTTGTTGTAAGCTTTTCAACCCTTTTACAATTCGTAAAGTTTTATATAAGATGCACTATTGGCGTGAACCAATCCTCTGTAATAAGTGTTTTAAAGAAGGGTATGTAATTTCGTAACGATCTGCCCAATGATTTAGTCCCAAATGGATAACAAGATCGTGGAATGATTTCTCTATATTCTAGGTATGTCCACCACGACAATCATGTTTTCTTGGTTAATGATAATGGCACCGATAATATTAGATGTGTTAATACCGCTGAACGTAACTCGGACTCGCTATGTGTCTTACGTAACGGATCCTTTAGACGAGCGAATCGTGTACGTTGATGCAATGGGCGTATTGCTACTGTTGATGTTCACTATCTGCTTATTTTCTACAACAGGAACAGAAACGATGTTTAATATTCTGGCTCACTACGCCATCGCGTTGTTCAAAATAACTAGGTACAATGTTCGTTAATAATTCGTATTTTTTGCTTTAATTCATTTGGCTTAATAATAAGTTTTGGACAATCCAAATTTGCCCATTATAGTTGCTCGGTCAACGATATGCAGTAATTTCAATTTTTTTTTGGCAGATTGTATACTTACACGGTAAACATAAAAATTTACAATCCTTTGATAATTCAAAACAACAGTCTGTTACATAACCATTCAACACCTTTGTTAGGAACAAATTGATGCTATCTTATTTACGCCGCACAAAAATTTGAATTGTCCAAGTTTAATTATTATACTCATCGATCACTGATTTACATTTTTCGCAAGTTTTCCAACGAAATTTTTACGTTTCTAGCTATAGAATTAAGAAAGCAATTACGAATGCCACCAACTTAAACATCGCGTTGAACCGAGACGATTTAAATGTCGACGACTTTCGTCAGATAGTAGATGTGCACATTAGATGCATCAGGTTAGCAATTTTCTAGTAAACATTATTTGATCATTACTGTACTTACATTAGCAGCACTGTATTTTCCATACACTATTTATCGGAGCTATTCTCCAATTGTTTATGGGCGACTCGATTATTATACAAAGCTACATACATGTCGCTGTGAGCAGCATGATGATACCTTATTTGGTTGAAATCCCGCTTATCATGTTTTCATTTGCCCTTTCGTTACATCGAGTGAGTATCTTGCTGCTGCTGTGATATACTATAATCAAAACATCGTGTAAAACTTTTAAAGTTACATAGTTGCATCTTAAACTTCAGCTGTTTAGGGCGGTCACGAGTATATCCACTCCAGAGGAGGTGTTGCTGTCTGTTTTGTTCGTTGCCTCTTGCTTCGTGATTACTTTTCTGAGCAACTACAGCGGTCAATTAGTGATAAACGGCAGTTTAGATGTCTTTGAGGAATCGTGAGTTTTTCATATTCCCTGTGTACAATGAATTAGGTTATCGGTGTAATTTAACCCTCTAAACATAACGAGCGTTGTATTAACGCGCAGGTATAACAACACTTGGTATTACATGCCACTGAAGGCGCAAAAATTGTTACTATTCATCATGTTAAACAGTTCCGTGGAATACACGATCAACTGTTCCGGTTTATTCGTTGCATCTTACAAAGGTTTCTCGACGGTAATTTTGGTGTTCACATTCTTCGCGTAACGTTCACTTTCGATTCGTTAAACGAGTATTCATTTTTAGATGGTCAGTACGTCTTTCTCGTACTTTACCCTGATGTACTCGCTACAGTAATGTTTCTGTCAATCATCGGACTGGACGTTAGTTACTGTTAATGATTGTACAAGAAGCAAGCACGGTTTCGTTGCAAATTATGTAATAAGTGTTGCATTAAAGAAAATTACTTGATTCGCCTACCAACAGCAGCATATTCATTTCGCAAAATTGTCGTTCCACGAAATTATTCGCACTGTTACCTTCACATGCTTCCACGCCTTTCTTTACCAGCGCCGGATTTAACCGGCATCCATCCTTATATTGCGTTGTTATTGAATTGATTCCTCTTAGAGTGCAATCAATTTTGTTATTGAATGCGCCTTCAGTCAAAAACATGTTAGCGACACCGCTAAATCTTTAAATTTGTAACACCTAAATCAGAGAATTCGAACACCAGCTTACCGCCATGCAATGTGCACACTTCGCGGCGCAATGCCCGGTTCAGTAGCATCACTTCGGCAAAACGGACTGTGGTAAGGAAAGGATTAACACTTCACCCTTTCCAAAGCATACGCTTTGTTTCTTCCGCATCCTTTATCACTGTGTGACGACACGAGGGACAGAAAGAGGTTCCTCCTCTGAAGTCCGTATCGAGACTGGGAATACCGTCTACCTTGCAATATTTCTATCCCCACTTCGCTACAAAGGGAAACAAGAAAAAGGAAAAGAATAGAGGTGTAAAGTACCCCTTGGGGGCTTGCAGTTTTCTTGAATTAGCCTTCAATTATGCAACGTTTTCGTGGGGGACGATAATGAAAGCGATCGATCGTCAACGGACGTCCGGAATTTCTCAGCGTTATAACTCAACCCTTGAAACGTGAAATAAACTGAATATGCAGACGAAAAATGTAGTATGCAGTGAATAATAGATGATTGCGAGGTGAGATCGAACGCTTCCTCAGGTTTTACGCATAGTCGTTCTTCGACAGCCAACGGAAGATGGACGTGTTCGAGGAACAATTCAAAACGTACCGAATCGTGTTGACTCTGATTGGACTATGGCCTTATCATGAATCGCTCTGCAGAACGATTCAGAGGGCAGCGTTCTCTTCGATCTTGTTGTGCGGCGTGGTGATTCAGGTGATACCAATTCTGATCTTTCATTTATTTACGCGTTCCAAAAATGTAATGCACATCGAGTGATTCTGCAATGTTCGTTCACCTGTCCTTTTACAAAGATGTATTCGTAAGGTAAATATGTATATTCATAAGGTAGAATCCTCTTCTTTTTTCAGGTCGTGTCGTTACTAAAGTCTGATATTACAGTAGAACGTTGTATTCTACGATTGTCTATCAGCTGTCCTCTGTTGTTGTTCTTCACCCGGTATCTTTATTTCGTTATCAATTTTCCGCTGGTAAGTGACGCTTTGAAAACACGATTGTTGAAAATCGTAACCGGAAAGCAGAATATTGTTTCTGTTTATTTCCCTGTGTGAATACAGATGAAATACATATTTGAACATATACAAACGGAAGTGAAGACGCTACAAGATCCAAACGAGATGGAGATACTGATCGAACGTATTGAAAGATCAAGCTATGTTATCCGTATTTTCATGGGTAAGAAAATATATCTACTGTGAACACCGTAAACATAAATTTTATCACAAGCGTGGTTACTCGAGCATTGAAACGATGCTAAATATTTTGTAGCCCATATTTTTACGTTTTTAAGTTGACATAATTTTAACTAGTTACGCGCCCAGTGTTCTCCTGCAACTATTTTATCGATTCGTAAATCACCATAAGCCTTTTAATCCTTTTACCATAAGCCTTTTAATTTTTTAACCCCATAAAGTGATACAGAAGAAACATTATGAATTTTGAGGAATCTTTTAAAACAACTATTAAAAAGAAAAGTTTCATGCGAAGCTTATGGTGATTTCGATATCCAAAGATCTAGGTGTAAAATGGAACACGATGTCATTTTTCTGAGTTCTAGGGGTATGTTTTGCGACGAACCTGTTCTTCACGGTACTGCTATTAACACCTGTAACGCTAGATTTGATAATACCGATAAACGGAACCCGAAGTCGCTATGTTACTTACGTGAGTGAGATTCTAGTGGAACGAACACTGTATATTAATGCGATATCTATACTATTTCTAATCGACTTCGCGATCGGCTTATTAACTATGGCGTGTACAGAATCAATGCTTGGTATAACAGCTCAGTACATCTATGCGTTATTCAAAATTGCCAGGTACAGTATTCGTTAATAATTCATACGTTTTTATTTGTCCAATTGAAACTTTGTAATTCAAATTGCACTATCGATAACCAACAGAAGATTAACGCGTTCACTGTTATCTGATACAGACAAATTTACAATGATGCTGTAATTAAATATCACAATCTTTCATACACTCGCTATTCGTTCTCATACCATCAGGCTTGAATCGATCAAGCCTAATTATATCCATCAATGAGTAATTCACATTTTTTACCAATTTTTCAACGAATTCTTCGCATTTTCAGTTACAGAATTAAAAAAGCGATCATGAACGCAACTAATCCGAACGTTTCGTCGAACCTAAGCACGTCGAATTTCGACGACTTTCGTCGAACCATCGACATACACACAAGATGCATCAGGTTGGTGATGTTCTAACCATAAGTTAATCACGAAGTGCCCCTATTAACACCTCTCTATTCTCTGCATGCCCCTCAATCCGGGATAACCAATGACCAATGATTACCACGCAAAGTTTTACACATTTCGCAGCGAACAGCACGATAATATCTTATTTGGTAACAAGCTTGCTCGCCATAATCTCATTCGCTCTATGTTTACGTCGAGTGAGCATCCTTTTATAATACCGTTCGACGGTGCTGTGATTACCATCGAATGTGAAACTTAAAAATGTCCAATTATTCCCACGTTACAGCTACTTCACGCAGTGACAGCCTTGAACGACCCGACCGAAGTACTGCTCTCTTTTTTACTCGTCTTCACCCACTTGGTGATCATGTTTTTGAACAACTATTCCGGCCAGGTAGTAGTAGACGGTAGCGCGAATCTCTTTCAAGAATCGTGAGTTTCGTCCAATTTTTATGCATATCCCCGTGATTTCTTCAGCTAACCGATCGTTTCAACGCGTTATGGTCGATTTATATTATTCGTTCAAACACGTTCCGTTTCCACAGAAATCCAGTTGGTGAAACGAAGAACGATATATTGGGTTATTGCAAAAATTCCTGCCCGATTTGACTGTAAATGAATGCAACACATTTTCATAAAAAATAATATTTATTAACCCTTTCGGTACGTGAGCTGGATATATCCGGCACCCATCTGATGACCTGTGTGGACGAGCGTCGTATATATCCGGCATCCATGTGGCAATCCGTACCACAAATAGTATGATTCGTGTAATTGAAAGGGTTAATCAATAATGTACTCGTTTTTAAGGCTATGCTGAATTACGAAGTATTTAGATAACTGTTGATTAATAATATGATTAGAACATAAATAATTGAACAATCAACTGTGCATGCTTTGTCGTCTATCAAAATCAGTCACAAACTTTTGCAATCACCCAATAATTCTTTACCTTACACAACGTTACGGCTGAAACACATTTTGGCTGATGCGTTGATGTTTGACTGAAGCATGTTTGATGTAAACTGAACATGTTTGAACGGATATAATTTTTTGTTTGACCTGGATCATGTTTTGGATATATAATACAGATTGACCTTTAACACGTTAAGCGCCACGCCGATCCCTAGGGACCGACGCTAGACTTTTCGTTCAGGCCTCGACAGATTTTTCGTTCTTCTATCGCAGCGCGTGTGTCGGTCCTTGCGTACTTGTAAGACTGAACATTTAAATTATGCGATATCGATTTTTGTTTGGTCAATGCTTCAAGGAAAAGAATATAATACTTAAAAATATTAATGTAATTTATTAAAACAAGATATCTGTTTATACTGTGGCTCGCCTATCGGCTAACTGTGGCTTGAACGGAACGGCACAGAAATTCGGCGTGGCGCTTAACGTGTTAAACGGTGCAATATCTTGCAGATATAACACCACGTGGTATTGCACCCCATTGAGGGCGCAAAAATTGTTGCTGTTCATCATGTTGAGGAGCTCGATCGAGTGCGCGTTTAATCTTTCGGGTTTGTTCGTTCCGTGTCACAAAGGTTTCTCCACGGTAAATTCTCGTTTACTTTCTTTTGCGTATTCAAGGTTGATCTTCTTATTAACAAAAATGATTGAATTCTAGATGGTCAGCACCTCTTTCTCGTATTTCACCCTAATGTGCTCGATGCACTGATATTTGCGGGATACTTCAAACTTGACGTTAATCCTTATCAATAAAATATGTGTTAGCATCGTTGCGTGCTGTCAATGGAGTCAACACGGCATTTTACGATTGCCTTTTGTTAAAGGCGGAAAAACGAGAAAGAGCAACAGTGTTTTGTTTTTGTACTTGGAAGCGTTACATGAAACAGCTTCGTCGCTGCTACTTTGTTAATAACGTTTATACAAATAAAAAGTTGGCTCTGTTACTGAAACACTTTATGTTCCTTTTGTATTTCGAATCATTTTACTATACCGATCCAGCAATTTGACAAAAATTAATTATCACTTATGAACTGAATAACTTGCACGATAAATATCTGATATATATAGTATTCACTAAAATCGTGTGAAATACTATCTTATTCATTATAATTTTATTAGAATACAACCATAACGCTCACCCTGTCAACCTTATATTCCACGTCGAACCAACATCCAGTCCTGACATTCCCAGCACCCGTTAAACCAACCAGCTCGAAGAACTGCACGATACTGACCCCACGAACGTTCACCGACAAGTGCAAGCAATATCCTCTATAACCGTAAAAATTGCTTATGCACCACAAAAAAAAAGAAAAAAAGAAATATTTACATATTTATTATTATTATTTCAATATTTCATGTCCACTGAACTTCAGTTGCACAAAAGCAAAGATAAAACTGTGCGAGTCTGCGCTCGCCTGATGATGTTCAGCAATGGCACGACTCACCGACAAATATTTTCCGCGTGATTTCCTCCTGTCTGCTCTACGTCTCAGCCAAAGCACTTCGTCCGACAATGGGATGCATACTGACGAGACTGTTGCCGGCAGTGGTTGTGCAAGCACGCATGCGCGTGTTCAGGAAACGGCGGGGAAACACCGGAAACCGTGCGACCCTTCCTGCGAAAGACCGTCTGTTTGTCCAGCCCGCAATTTACTTAATTCGCTCGACACCCCTTGGAACATCGATTCCGCTGTCATTATCGCGCCCCCGGCGCGTCCGAAGGGAAAACTTTTCTGCCTTTTTGCAAAAGGGAGAGACGGATCGAAGGGTTTCCACGTCGGAGGTCAGACGTCTGTCAACTTTCGAGCGACATGGATTTCCTTGGATACGAGTACTATCACATCAATCATCAGCTGCTGATGTTCGTCGGCCTTTGGCCGTACAAGAGATCGAAGCTGGTGCTTCTTCAGAACATCTGCACGATGGTTCTTTTGGTAATCCTTTTGCTGCTGCAGGTATTTTTCTATGACCGTACAATTTTTGTGATCGTCGCCGTGAATTGTTTTCAATGTTGTTTTTTATTTCGTGTGTCGTATCTTTATGCACGTTTAATGTTCGTGGTATTGTTGAGCAACGTTGTAAATTTTAATTTAAGACGGTATGGGTAACTTATAGAACTATTCAAATGTTCACTTTAAGAATTTTGCATTTGCAACAAAGGTATTTGGTTGTACGTTTAATGTCCGTGGTACTGTTGAGGATCGTTGTAAATTTTAATTTAAGACGGTATGGGTAACTTATAGAACTGTTCAAATGTTCACTTTAAAAATTTTGCATTTGCAACAGAGGTGTTTGGTTGTACGTTTAATGTTCGTGGTACTGTTGAGGATCGTTGTAAATTTTAATTTAAGACGGTATGGGTAACTTATAGAACTGTTCAAATGTTCACTTTAAAAATTTTGCATTTGCAACAGAGGTGTTTGGTTGTACGTTTAATGTTCGTGGTACTGTTGAGGATCGTTGTAAATTTTAATTTAAGACGGTATGGGTAACTTATAGAACTGTTCAAATGTTCACTTTAAAAATTTTGCATTTGCAACAGAGGTGTTTGGTTGTACGTTTAATGTTCGTGGTACTGTTGAGGATCGTTGTAAATTTAAATTTAAAACGGTATGGATAACTTCGAGAGCTGTTCAAATTGTCAACATTAAGAATTTTACATTATAACAGAGATATTTGGTGTTGTTATCGGTAACTTTGTAAGATAGTACTTTGTGCCGTACACGGCAAAATAAAAAGTGCAGAAAATTGATGAAGGTGTACACATTTAAACAGGTTTCGTGTGCTTTGACATTGAACATCTCTCAAACAGGAAATTAAGAATGCATTAAAAAATTCTTGTTTTTAACTGTAATAAAAAATTAATCGCTTTGCCTCACGAACGGCAAAATCTTTGTTAAAAGCTGAACGTTTGAAAAATTACTAACATCACCAAGAGATATTAATGTACGCTGCAGGAAATTATTTAATGCGCTACAAACACTAAAGTCGTATGCGTTCAACTCTATTACAGATAATGAAAATTTTCTCAACGGAATGCGATATTAATCAAATTTTATCAGCTGTTGGCTTGGTGATCTTATCAGTGATATTCGTAACGCAATACTTTACGTTCTTGGTGCAGACAGGAAAAGTAAGTCATGCAAATATATGTGTACGATCAATGGCACAGATGTACAACAGATTAAACGTTTTCGTTTCGAAACACAGATCAGGATGATGTTCGAACACATTAAGTGTGATTGGAACGATATCCAAGGAAACGAGAACGAATTGAACATATTGAGGAGATGCACGTACATCGGGAAACTGTTCACAATATTTTTCACAAGTAAATTAACACCAGAAATTAATGCATACGAAAACACACGAAGCAATATTTAATTCGTGACGCTTTCGCTCTCGTCTGCAGGCTGCTTACCGGTCTTTTTTTTTAATTTTTAATTCCAAATTTTAATTCGAATAACAACCTTTCGAAGTTTCGAAAATATTACAAATGGATCGTTTTGTAATATTGTCTTTCGCAGTTCGATATGAACGCTGACCGACTTCGTGGTGATAATATTTCAATAACAATGTCACAGTCGTTTTTTGCAATTTCAGCGACGATTTTCTCAGGTGTAATCCTATTTACAATAATTCAATTTCTTCCCGGTATCGGGATGTCTCTGAACGAGTCCGAAGAATTTGATATACGGTTCTCGCTACAATTTTTAACCGGTCATAAACAGCTCTTCTATTTCTTGTTGATCTGCGTGATGATTGCTTGTGTTTTCGGGTCAACCGTAGTGTTAGCAACTAAAACTATCGTTTTAATGTTCGTACAACATTGTTGCGGGCTACTGAAAATCACCAGGTAAGAAATATCGACGACGAATCATATGTAATATTCCGTATTGGATCTGAGAAATGGAAGAATCGAAAGTATTTAACCTCGCAATAAATTGTCCCGGATATGGCGCTAAGATCGTTTTTATTTTCCAGTTACAGGATAAAACATTCGTTGGACGAGCTTCAGATTTCTGATACGCACAAAGATATTATAATATATCTAAAGATAGTTAACGCTGTGAACATGCACAGGCGAGCTCTCGCGTTAGTATCCTTAATTTCTGATTATTGATTAATGTTTTTCATCCGAGACTGTCATAACTGTGAGAAATTATCACTTAAACAATTATTTAATCGTGTTAAACGTTTAAATAACTAATCATTCAAAAGAATTGTTTTAAGATTATTTAAGAAAATTATTTAAAATGAAATCTGACCGATCCATAAATTAAAGTCCATGCGACTTTCTTTCTCTCCCTCTCTCTTTAAAAAAAAATACCGATGAATCCCTGTACATTTGTTGTATCATCGTCAACTTTTTATCTTGTTGAAGGTTTTTCGAAACCCTAAGGAATACTTTTGAAATACCTTACACAATTCTGGTTTACCTCTCCGTCATTTCTATCGTTTTAAATCTGTTTCACGTAAGTAACGCAACTGTTCGCTCCAGCAATTCTCTCGCTATGATTATAAGACAGAAAAAAATATTTGATCAGAAAATGGATGGAGTCACGATCACGAAAAAAAAAAGTGATTTTCAATATAAGAACGATACTGACCGCTTCTGTTAATAGATATTCCAGGCAGTGATTGTGATGCACAATATGAAAACAACTCTTCTGATCCTACTTATAATCAGTATACATCTCTTTCTCTTATTTATTGGTAACTACACCATGCAGAATATCCTGGATTACAATAACAATATTTTTTATCAAGCGTAAGTACTGTCTGTTTAAAATAATTCTTCTTCGAACTATCTTAAAATCTTTTGTTTAGAACGACATAAAATAAAAACGATATCGTAAGAACCGATGAAATTTCTTCTTTTTTTCTTTTTTTTTAAGCGTACACGATATTTCCTCTCAACGAGGAAAATTGAAATAAAAGTCCTGCGATGCGTTAAAGAAATTGTCTCGAAACGAAAATTAAGCGACTCGTAAAATTAGCGCGCTTCTCTGACATTTTCGCGCGTGTTTCCAGATATCACACGACCTGGTACAAAACACCTGTGTGCGTGCAAAAGCTGTATCTATTTTTGATGCTAAACACCACGCAGAACGTGAAAATAATCCTTGGTTTCTACAGCCCATCGATACAGGGTTTCTCCTCGGTAACGAGCTTATTTAAAACAATCCCCGTTTTCTGTGCATAATCTCCGGATTACCATTATCTGCGAAAAATTGTATCACGATAACCGAAGCCGTTCTTCCAGCTTATGAATTTGACGTTCAGTTACTTTATGGTGCTCTACTCTTCCCGAATGGCATCATGATGGGTTCTTTTTTTTTTAAGACGAAGCAATTTCTCGCAAACAGAATCGAATAAATGTAATTACAATTGATGACAAAAATATCAGTTTACTCCCCGTCTCCCATCATTACATAATATCACAAAGATAATGTCACTTAACTTCTAATAATATCGCAAAAATGTAGACACTCAATTTCTAAGTTAATCATTCATGCGAGCGTAAAACTAATGACTGTCTGCCCTCTGAATGAGGTCAAGGCCGTCGCTCATGCATTCACTGTGTCATGAAGGTATATCGATCCCCCCTTGCGCGCTGTGCAACCCCCATAACATACTTACGCACACCCTTCGAAGCGATCGATACTTCCAGACGCGCATACCCTCCTCTTTTAACCAATTTTATTCTATTTTCTAATATCATAGGACATCGTAACAGTAGAAATCAGTGATAAATCAGACATTATGATTACCTCGATCGATAACAAATATAATAAGGGCTAGCAATGTTACTTCAGAATTTGTTGTCGAAGGTGTTGACAATTTTTTAAATGCTACACATTAACATGTTCTATATCGAAAACATGTTCTTATAATCTCCTATAATATGTTTCTGAGAGTTTGGAGTACCTAATGTGACCTTATACTTTAACCAGCCTACAGTAATGGACAATAGTTTGAGACTGAAGAGTCTTTAAAAATAAAGTAATTCAAAGTAATTCAATAGGCAATATTTATAAGCCATGGTATTCTGTTCTACAACATCTTCTCGTCTTAAACTTATGTCCGCTCTTGCATATTTACATCTTAGCCGCTATCTGGACCACCTCCTGCAAGCATTCTTGTAACAGACGTTCGATCTAGATACTTTCATCGAATCAACCTAGTAAGCAAATCTCACCGTAGCCCTCCCCATTCGACAGTTTCGTTCTCATCCGCTCACAATCATCCAGCCATTCGCAAAATCATAAAAATTTCATCCAGTCGCAAGTTACGATTTCTTTTATCGCGAAGAAACGTGGCAGAGTTAAACCGAGGAATATTCGAAACATCAATAGCTACATAAGCATATTTAAAAACGATAAAGTGTTGGTTCGTCTGCGAGAGCCTGGACGGACGAGGAAAGGGGTGTCGAGGGGAACCCCCATGGCGACATCGAGTTCGATGTCACCCCACAGTGTATTCCTTTCACCCTAGCGACACGGCCGTCGACCTTCGCTAATTGCCCCTCCCGTCAATCATCTTTTCTACCTCTCCGCGTTATTTTGCGGTAAACTCGAGAACAGAGGTGGCAAAGTCGCCAGGCCGATCGATCGCGCCTCAGACGTGCTTCAGGCTTCGTAGGAGAACGACGTGCCGCTTGAGACCGGGCTACGCGATCGACAAACAAACTTCTGCTGCTCTTGGGACTCTCTGGCCAAGTCCCGATACGAGGATTCGAACGTTTCAAATCGTCCTGGTGCACCTGGTATGTCCGATTTTCCTTCTGCTCGAGGTAATTTGCTTTACGCCACTAATTGAGTATCCGTAACGCTGTTCTAAACTGCACTGTCTGTCAGGTGTTGTTCGCGTGCGAATCAACTGAACTCGAGTAAAGTGCGTTTAAAGGAATATAATAAGTGTGGAGTGCGGGTTTTAGCGGAAATTTGTAATTTTACAAGTGAAACGAGTGAAATCTGACAGGAAATCTGCATTGTATTTCAAACTCTGTAACGTGTACTTCGAGCATTCTGCACTTTACGTTTGCTTAACACATTGACAGCCGGCGACCTGAGACATTTAAAGCCTGAGCGTTTATTCGTTTGTTTCTGATCACTGAATAGCCAAAAAAAATATTTAAAACATTATATATTTTCGTGAAATAGTGCATTTTATTTGCATATTCGTCATATACAATTTAACGTTAAAAAAAGATCCACATCATCGTGGAGCAGCTACTCAAACGACAGACTCAGAAACCCGCGTTTTCGCGGGGCCGGCTGTTAATGTGTTAATATCACATTTACAAGAAATGCAATAATAAAGTGTATCGTTTGCCTCGCGTCTATTCTCGTATTTTGATACGTATGTGATTTTCTTTTATACTCCTGCGAACTGCAGTGTACCATGTATACAAAATACCAATCATTTATATAAATGTTGTGAACAAATTTTATTAGTTCATATTTTACAACAGACAAAGTGAGCTAGTTATGAAATTGTAACAAAAAAAAAAGAAGAAAAAACAAGTTTTTCGCACAATACGCATATTATTTGTTCTCCGTACATCGCTGTTTTAATTGTGGCTTGAGAAATTAAAGGAAATAATTGAAACGTTCCTCATAATTTACTTTTCGCTTTTCTTTTTCCTTTTTTGCGAATTTTTAATAAACCTTCCTTGTAGATTGTATTTACTTACGTTATGCGGAAGTCTGTGTGAATATAGATTCTAGGTGGATGCGATTACCATACATTTCTGTCCGTCAGCGTGTTGATTTGGCTTCCTCTCAAAAGTGTATTGAAAATACGAAAAAGGTTGATATACAAAGTGGATTCGAAAATGTACACCACTTTACCTAGAAACATCGTTATTTCAGCATAAACGAAGGTAATATATTTTGTTAAATATTTTCGCAGATTGTTATAAATACTATGAAAATGTGTTCGGTGGAAATATATATCTGATTCCGTTCACCCTACGTAAGGAAGGTCAAGATCGTTGCGCTCACTGTGTCACAGAGGTGTATCGATTTTCACTCAACCCCCACGTTTCCCCCATTAACATGCTTTCGCACCCCTTTACATGCGATCGATACATCCCTTGACACACCGAAGCTCATGCTTTTCAGTGAAACTCCTTTCACTTTTTATTTTTTTTGCTCTCTATAATTAATTGATTACGACATTTGTACGTACATATCATTCAATTAAATTGATCAAACCACAATAAATTTAATATTATTCTATAATATTTTTTAATTGATTACGACATTTGTGCATATATACCACTCAATTAAATTTATCTAGATTAGTAGATTTAATATTATTCTATAATATTTTTTAATTGATTACGACATTTGTGCATATATATCACTCAATTAAATTTATCTAGATTAGTAGATTTAATATTATTCTATAATATTTTTTAATTGTTTACGACATTTGTGCATATATACCACTCAATTAAATTTATCTAGATTAGTTAATTTAATATTATTCTATAATATTTTTTAATTGATCACGACATTTGTACGTATACATCATTTATTAAAATGATATAGAAAATTATATAAATTATACATACATATATTTTAAAGAATTTTACAAACCATTCGTTCATGCGTTTAATTATTAATTCATTTTGAATGCATGAACGAGATTTAAGATTTGTACACCTACACAATATATTTAGGTATAAATAGAAAAATTATTCAACATCTCATTATAATGTAACTAGGATAAGATCGAAATAAATATAATCCAAATATAATAGTACCTTTTACGCAATGGAATATACAAAATATTATAATCATGATTTTTTATTTTCTAAACATATTTAATATATTACTACGTTTCATTTTACACGTTGTACCATTAATATTCTCTGGCTGTGTAATCAGCGTTCTTCCACCTCGAGCGCATTTCGTTGTTCAAACTTGCAACGTTTCTCTTCAACCACGTAAACAAATATCGTGGAGAAAATAACGAAGTAACACTTTCGAGTTTCAATTTTTATACAATCGCGTCTCCTCGACTGCCAGAAAATTACTGAACCAAAGGAAACTTGCTTCGGTCAATGTCTTCGTGCCGTAATATTTTTCACCCCTTTGCCACAGTACAACCCCACTGTATTATAGAACTATTAAACGCTAACCCTACCGTCGCGTTATTTTCCCTGTCAATCACTCGCCGCGCGGCATCGAGTATCGATTCGCGGTTTTCCATAAAATTTTAAAATGCGTCGAGCTGGAGGGGAGATCCGGGACTTTGCCACCCTCGGTTTGCTCGCAGAAGCGTTTCGACCTTGACACAGTGATGAGCTTCTTCATTGGCAGCCGTTACTACGAACCGAATCTTTTGCTTCTGTCGCTAATCGGTTTTCCGCGCTCCGATTTCTCGTTGACCACGCGGATACTGGCGAACGTTAGACTTGTAATTTGGTACGTTTGTATGTGGAGCCTAATATTCTTTCAGGTATGTTTTTTTTTTCATCGTTTTGCTCATTCCTCCTTGGAGGGTTTAACAGCTGTTCGTACAGTGAAGCAATTATTAACACACTTTTAACCTGGTACACTTGGGGATTTGGATACGTGATATAATTGTCATCGATTAAGCATCTATAACAAACTTTAGCACTATTTTTTTTTTTTTTTTTTTTTATAAATAATGTTCTCATGAACGCAACGGTAACTCGATAATTTGATAAAATTTATTTTAACCTGGATGAATAAAAGTGGATGTGGATCGAGAAATTTTAGAATCAAAAATCATCGTTCGTGAAACGTCATACGTGATTTGAACTACGAGTAGAATAAGCTTGTTTAACCTTTTGAGTGCTATGGGCGAATATATGCGTCTGACGAAAGTTTTTTGTAGGGACTATGGACGCATATATGCGCTTGTTAATTTTTGTTTTCTTCGTTTTATAACATTTTTGGTGGTTACATATTTCGACGTTAACCTTTTGAGTGCTATGGGCACATACACGCGTCCACAGCACCATAGACGAATATATGCGTTTGTCATTTTTGCGATCTTACTGCAACACAATTGTCAGTGTACAAGTAACAATACTCCACTTAAAGGGTTAAATGGAAAATAATTGTTCTATTCCTAATTAATTTATTTATTTTCCTAATTTAATTTATTTTTGAATCGTGCGTATGACACGTTAGGAAACCTCTTTCAGTTCGCAAGTATGTTTACTGATCCTAGAAAGGATATTCAAGTTAGAATGAAGGTTTTGCAGTACATATTTCCGTTTCTGCTGGCGATCGTTAAGCAGTCTGGCATACACAGACACTCCAGCAACGTGAGTCAACATTGTTAATCGCGCGACACGCGTGTCCTCAAGTTTATTGTCTTTATTATTTTAAATGACAGATACATAAGCTCTTCGACAAGATCGCCGACAATTGGAACTCGTTGAAGAGCGTCGAGGAAATCGAGATTATACGACAGTACGCGAACACGGGCAGGATGTATACGCTTTTCATAGCAAGTGCGGGAAGTCTACTAAACTGAAATTTGTAAAATCACATCTTTGTCAATACGATTGATCACGATTTCTTATTCAGAGACAGCGACTAATAATGATTGTCAATTCAACGCTAGAACTATCGACGAGCAAAGTATTAGTATTTATTTGTCCCAATAAAATGAAATCGAAAACTATACGAAAACATTACTCGATATACCGGAAATTAGTGTGTATTTTCGTGCTTATTACAGAAAATCATGGCAAATCGCAATGCATCGTGGTATATTTCAGAAATTTCTGTGAAAAATTTTGAATTAATCATTTTAATCAATTCAGTAATTCTAATGTTTATGGTGAAGAAACCGAAATAATTTGAATAGATTATTATAAAGTTGCGTAGCTCTGCAGAGGATTGAAACTAAATATACAGTACCATAATTTTGATCTTTCTCTTTGCATTTATTACACGATTTATTATATATTCAACGTAATTACTTTCTAAGAATTGTCTCATTGTAAAGGGGCATTTTTGTGCTTTGTCGTTGGAGATCGACTGTTCATTTGTAACAACGTCAGTTTTTAGCTATAGCGGCGTAGTGATCACTATCGCTGTGCAATGCTTACCGATGCTACTCGACATCGTGGCACCTTTGAACGAGTCGCGTCCCTGCAAAATGATCATCCTAGTGGAATACTTTGTCGACATGGAGAAATATTTCTTTTACATACTAGCACACGTTAGTATTTGCATCTTCATCGCGATAACCACCATAATCGCTAACGAATCGTTATTCGTGATCAACGTGCAACATGTTTGTGGAATGTTCAAAATCGCAAGGTGAGCCTGTTGACATTTTAATCATTTCAAAATTGTTTGCACATAACTTATCAACGAAACATTCGGTTCGCAATCTTGCTCTGTCAACGTTCATCGTTGAGTTTTATTTTTCAGCATCGTGGTTACGAAAAATTCAACGAATCCGTAGAATTTTCTTTCGTGATCACGATGTTGAAAAAAAAAAAAAAGAAAAATACATCGGTCTCAACCGATCGAGAAACGTATCGCAAGCGTTCGTTGGTTTGCGATAAATTTCTAATTTTATAGAATCAAATTCTGCACGAACGAACGTCACTTGAAATCTCCGTTTCCCACACTGTGTGTTATATTTGCTCGATGTTATAACAATTCATCGAAATCATATTTTCATGACACTTTTTGAAATCGTTCCAGCTACAGGTTGGATCGTTCGTTGGATCTCGTTTCCTCGACGAGATCGAGGAACAGCGAGCAAACGTGTTGCGCGAGGCTCGTCGAGGCCGTGAACATTCAAAGAAGAGCTTACGAGTTGGTATCCGAATTCATAAAACTAACGTTCGATCAGTGTGTAGAACAAGCGACGATCAGTTTCTGTTGTTGTTAAAGCTTCGCGCAAGGTATAATGACCGTCTTCTCCACCTCGTATCTGATCTCGATCGGGCTCTCCGGATTTTCTCTGGGCATAAGCTCCTACTACGTGAGTAACATTATCCCGCGTGTCTGTAAAATTCACGTGTAATCACGTTCCTGAATTCTCAGCTGTTCAACGCGATCAAACTGATGGATCATACGGAGGATCTTGTTGTTTCTGCGTGTCTGGTGGCCATTCAATTTAGTTACACGTACGTTGCGTGCTATGCCGGCCAACTTGTGATAGATCACAGTGTCAACGTTTTCGATGAAACGTAAGTAACGTTTTTGATTTTAACACTTGGCCAGCCGAATGGGGAGATCTTCCATACTTTTCTCGACAAAGCGCTATTTTCGTTCGTTATTACTGTGGCGTACACCACATAAAGGAAATACGGAGTGGTGGAAAAAGGAATCTGTATCCGAGCGCTCGGGCCCCGAAGGTAATAAACAAATCGGATATAGTTCGAGGCCCGATGCAGCTCGGAAGAACCTTTTCCTCCCTCTCGTATCTCCCACAACTCTGGAAGACAACTAGGCGTCAGGCCTGAAAAACAGGAGTTGGGGAGGATTCCTGGCTCAAGCGTCCGAGCGAAACGATCGGTGAAATAAAGTAATTTATTCGGAGCACACAAAAATAAAATTTATTTTCCATAACGTTCGCACATTATTTGGTCTTGAGTTTATTAAAAATCATAATGGGAAAGCAGAAAATGCATATTATGAACTGTGAACAGTACTAATTCAAAACCAACTAATAAGAAAAGTAAACAGAATCAATGACAGCGCTTTGCCGAGGAAAAAAGTGGAAAATCTCTCCATTCGATCGGCCAAGTGTTAACAGAAAATCAGTTTCTCCACTTTCTTCTGAGCACATGACAAAATAAAGGAAATACGCTGGGACGACAATGTTTTAACGACGTGTTGCTTAACGGTGTATAATAGTTTTTAATAGTGAATTGAAAACAGAACACTTTTAATGAGTAAATGTCACGGTAAACGCTAGAAAATCGTCTTACGCTCCAAAACAATAAATTCATTTGACGGAATATTAGGAAATTGTATCGTACAGTTATTTCAGAGTAATAAGAGAGCATAGTTTTATAGAAAATTATGATATAACAAGAGAGCACTGTTTTATAGAAAATTACAACTCACCGAGTTTTGTGTATCCTTAGATATTCTGTTCCATGGTATCGAGCGCCAATAAGAGTGCAAAAGTTCCTGTTGCTCGTATCTCAGCGTAGCAAAAAGACATGCGCGTTATGCATCGACAGCGTGTTCGTTATATCGCTTCAAGGTTTTGCCACGGTAACGAACGACTATTACGACCACTGTACTTCGGTAGATGAAACTCGGAGAAGACCATACTCTCTCTGTTGCAGCTCATCAAAATGTCTGCGTCTTATTGCACGATGCTGTGTTCCACCCAGAGCTAGTGAAAGCGTGAAACAATATTATTCGTAGCGAAAGATAGGCGTCTCCTCGTGTTGTTCTTCGTCGAATCATAGCGGGAGACGTAACTTGAACCGGTGAACGAGCGTAGTGCTCACACATTTCTATGGCCTATGATAACACACATGAGATATTCCGTCAACCTTCTAATGATAAAAACCTCGTCCTTAGAATAAATGTTTATAAACCTGAAGTTCATAAACGTGAAGCGTCACATGATTATTCTCAGTATATCCCGAATACTTGCGACGGAGAAAGAAAAAGAAAAACAAAATGTGTGCAATATAAAAAGAAAAGAAAGAAACACAGTCAAGTATTTAGTGCAACGTGCTTTAATTATCGTAAAGAAAACTAACTTTCGTCCGGCGTTCTGTTCGCCAAGAAAAACTCTGTCTTGTGTCCTGGCCACGAAGTTTCCTTCCTTAGGAACCACCAGCTACGATAAACGTCACGTAACAACGTGGACAGTGTACATGTGTTCCTCTGAAAGTTGCACAGTAAAACCGATTAAACCCTCCGCGTTCACGTCTTTAAATTGTATAACAACACTCCACCGTTTCTCAATTGCTAGACTATCGTCCATCACGAATTATAGTTTTCAATTTCCACGGGAAAAGAAGCTCGGTTCTTTCACTGTTCGATTTCTTTACATCATCCTCTTAACCGTTTGAGTGCGAAAGAATTTTCTTTTGTATATATGCTAAAAACGCGGGATGAAACGCGTGTAGTTACTTTCTTTTGAAAATAATAAAAATGGCAATAATTAACTCAAATTATTGTATGAATAACAATTTTCAGGAAAAGAATTTTTGGATTTATCTTCTCATATCATAGTCAATTTCAGATAAATTAGAATTTAACATGGCCCTATTTTTATTACCAGTATAACACTTACCTTAAAAAAGTAAAAATAATTTTTAATTTTTTTATTATTGAAAAACCATAATTTAATAATATTAATAAAAACCGGGATTAATGTGAACACAACCGCTCTCAATTAATGCGAAAATTATAGTATCAAACAGCAGCGCTATCGCGCTTCGCCGCATTTTTGGCAAAACATAAGAGGATCGCGATAGCGCTTCGCCGCACTCGAACGATTAAACCTTCTAGTTTCCTTCGAATACGTATGTCCACGGTAACTCAGACTGCCCTGTCTCCGTTTAACCCTTTCGCTTCGAGCGCCGCTTATAAGCGGCATCCAAATGTACTTTGTATTTTAATAATTTTGTACGTCTTTTTATATTTAAAATTGTAAATATACTTGTTAAATTAGAGCAATGATTCTTTTATTCAGCACAGTTGTTATTTAAGACTTTGAAAAACGTATTTACAGAAACCACGCGCACTGTGCATATTTCTGTTGCACGTTTCCGTTCAGTGATGGTATTTCGGCGGACTGGACAACCGAAGCGAAAGGGTTTAAGAACCTAATCGTCCAGCAGCACGAGCAAAAGTGAAAGCACACCACGGGAAAGAACATTCACACCGCTATCGATCACCGTCCCGCCACAGTGAGATCTGTTTCCCTTTTTTTCTTTTATTCTCCCCTACCTGTCAATCATCCTTCCACCCTCCGTGCGAATAATTTTCTCGCGACACCCTTCGGAATTCCACGTTGCCGCAAGTTTATCTTCGAATTGCGTCGATGCACCTGGAACAGTAAATAAGAGAAAAAGAACGTGAGGGAGAAAATAAAAATAAACGGAATATCGGAGACGCGAAAGAAGTTAATCGGTGGCTACTGCGAAACTTGGTATCCAGTCGTGTTCCAGCCAGCGGACGAGAATGAACGCAATCGTACCTTGCTATTCCGTGTATCGTAAATTCTTCAGGTTGATTGGGTTGTGGCCGTACCAAGCGGGAATACTCGTGCGAATACAAAGGTACACTTATACTCTGATCCTCATCTCCGGCATTTTCAATCAGGTATCGTTCTCAAACTGAATTTTCAACGGCCCGATCGTGGAAATGATCTCGTTCGTCGAACTTCTTCACGGCTGTGGACTATAATTGTTTCAGATAGGTGTGTTCTTCACGCACAAGGACGATTATTGGACCTACTGCAAAGTGATCACGTACATGGTGCCTATTTTGGTCTTCTTCGTGAAATACACAGCCTTCGGTTTCTTTTTTACCAACGTAAGCTGATCGAACAAGATATTTTGTACCTGACGTGGAGTTCGAATTCGAAGTTGTCTTGGTGAATTACATGGGGTTCGTGTTACATTGTAGAATACCAAGGAAGTGATGGAGTGGATACAAACCGACTGGAATAATTATACGAAAAAAGAGGAACAAGAAATATTGATGAAGTATGCCAACAAAGGGAAGACTATATTCAAATTGTGTACAAGTTAGGACAGAATTTTCTTTAACTGTATCTCTTATTTAAACCTGTTACGATTCTTTCGAGTTCCTTCGATCTTGTCATCTAACAGCGATTTCTTCGCCTTTTCTTTTTGTTAAATTGGTGACATTTAAGAAGATGAGACGAAAGATCGGTAACAGGCTTAAGGAGTGTTGACGGTGCTTCGTGTATTAACGGTTTTTGTCTTTTTAGTAATAATATATTCATGCATAATGGTGCTTATATGCACTCCATACACACCATGGATTTTCGACATTGTGACCAGCCGGAACGAAACTCGTACGTTAAAAGTGCCAATCGTCGTAGAATATTTCGTAGATACGAAGAAATATTTCAATCTGATTATGTTTCACATAAATGTCTGTTATTTTATCGGTTCAGGAGTTGTGGTATCCACCGAATCAATAACCATGCAGGTTATAGAACACCTATGCGCATTATTCGAGCTCGTTAGGTAATCCGTTTGCTGGTTTGTCAGAGACTTAACTCTTTTCACTCCTTTGTCGAGCATGACTCGACACCAGTTTTTATCACAGTAACTCCTATATCGAGTTATACTCGACATCTTCAAAGCTCCAGTTTAAATATGGAAATTGTCTTATTTTTTGTATTAAAGAATTTATAAGATTCACAGATATAAGTCACAACGAAGCTTAAAAGGTGTGTTTAATATAATTAGTAAAAGAATTTTTTTAAAGTAAGTATCACTCAAGGAATTGTCCTCTTGAAGAAAATTTCAAATAAAACACCTAAAATACTGGGGAGTTATTGCTATAAAAATTGAAAAATAATTCGGAATGCAAAGGGTTAATCATTTTTTTTTTTATCGTTACCGAACGTAACAATTTCCCAATTTCGTGACCATGTATATGTATTTCGCTGTAAGATCCTATTATAACTTTGCAGCTACCGCATTACGACAACTGTGGAACACGCCATTTTGCATTCGAACGAACATTTCATTCACAAACATATAAAAGATACGGTGCAACTTCATTATCGAGCACTCAAGTTGGTATTCTAATTACGAGTCAAAGTAACAGCATATTTGTATAACGAGCATACAATTAATTTTGTCGTGCAATTACTTTCAATTGTTAAAGCTTCGTCGAATTGTTGAATAGTTCCTTCTCGATGCACTATACAGCCTTGCTTATGATCGGTATCGTTTCATTGAGTCTAAATTTTTACATCGTAAGTATCGTGCTATTATGCAAATTTGTACGATCCTCTGACTTTTAGCTCAATCGAATCCGTGTTGTTTCCAAACAGTTTACGCAGTCGATTCTTGGCACGGGCACTTTAGAGGAGTTACTGTTGTCGATGGTGTTAATTGTTTCCCACGTGGGTTATCTGTACTGCTGCACTTACATGGGTCAAATATTGCTTAACAAATGTCACGAAGTTTTTATCGACTCGTAAGTGCATAACTTAATGTCTTGGATTAAGTATCCTTGGTATAATACATATTTTTTGTAGTAAATAATTTTTATAACTCCATTGTTCAATAATATTTTTACATCCCTGAGTTCGAACTTCTATTATTTCCTTTCTACATTGAATCACTCGAATCTGTTCAACGTTCAATTATATTTCTTTTCATGAACTTCTAATCGTTTCTCCAAAGAGTACCTTTTTCGAATACGTTTCTAGATACTGCACGCGATGGTATTTAACGCCGCTGCCTGTACAAAAATTTGTGTTCATGTTCATGCAAAGATCTATAAGGAGTAGTTATCTGAAAACTGGCGGCATTTTTCTATCATCGTACGAGACTTTTTCAATGGTAATTAATTCAGTGAAACAATTTTTTAACACTATTCCTACCACGACCGGTCAAATGACCGTTTTTAAAATTTCAATTAGAATTTCATACATGTACAACGTAATTGCATCGCCTTTAAACTTCAGACTTTTCCTGAGATATATGTAGGAATGCGAGTTTGGGAAAGTCTGAAGAGTGCTTGAGTTGGGCGATAGTCGCGCAAATGCAGAATGTTTGGGCTCGAATGTTTCTAAGGCGTGAAAACTGAGAACTTGAGAAAACAGTGCGACTGAGGAATTCTGGGTGGTCGTGACCGAATGCGTAGAGTGAGAAAGGTTGACAATTAGAATGAAAGGAAACGAGTGTTTGGAAGAATATATGACGGGGAAAATGCGAACGCGGAGCAGAAAGTATTGGACGGTGAAGCAGAAAGTGTTTGACTGTTTGAAAGAAAGGTTTTGATTGTGAAGTTGCTAAGTTGTTTTTGTTACATTGTTTTAAAGATACTTTTATTAATACTTTAATCGCTTCATATTTTATTTTTCACACCTGAATGAATTCCATCTTCCGTTCCACAAAAATCATTTTATAGAACTTTCCTATATATACGTATCATACATTTTTCAATATTCACTTCTTTTTTCATTGTTTACTTTCTGAGAAAAATTTGTGGTCCGTCTCACGTGAGAATAGTGTTAATCGTTCGAGGTTCATTTACTGTATTGTTTTAGATGGTGAACACATCGGTATCGTATTTTATGATGTTATGGTCTATGAGCTGAGATCCTTGTTCGCAAAGGATCTATTTCAAGAACTGTGAAAACTATTAACATTTATTGACAGATATCATTGTTAAGGTATTATGTAGATGTATTCGTTATAAGTGGCAATGAATATAATTCACATAATATACTGTGAAGCATTTAAACGTTTAAGATTACGATTACCTTTCATTTCTATACCTTCGTGAAATATTCGTTAATACTGTTAACCTTTGTACACGTATCACTGTATGACCTTGATTGTAGCAATTATTAAATTGCTACAAATGTCAAATGATGACAAAGTTACCGAATCAGGTACTATTGTTATTTAAACTTTTGATTTTACACGAACTGCGTGTGCACTTTTTGATTTACACTTTTGGCGCACACGCGGCAATTAGTACACAATAAGATAATATAAATCGTAAGTTGCTATAAATACTCAACACATTTTGGTCTGTTGTTTCTCTGACAGCACCGAAACTGTTATTCTTCTTTATGCAGAAATCCAATAAGGAGCTCGTGTTCGCAACACATGGTAAGGTTGTAGCATCCTTAAAGTGCTTCTGCAGAGTAACACGCGTCAGTATAAATGGTACTATGCATATAGAACGCGAGTACCATTTACCGTGACTTCTCATATGTTCGTTCAATTACTGAGCAACATATTGTACACCTTTCTCGCATCGCTACCCTTGTAGCTTACCCTTACACTGTATTCACCTTAATTTAATTTATGGATTAAGAATCATAAAAATCTTCTCACCGAATTTTTCTCGTGTCCAGATGAGTGAGTGCTTTAAGAAACTTTAGGTATTGTCAACAGGCACACACTCGTACCATGGTAGAAAGCAATTGCAGTCGATATTGTTTGAAGTTGGAGGAGAAAGAAAATACGTGGTTCTCTGTGCAGCCTTCGAAAGCAGACTAAAGAACCCTCGCCCGTGGTGTTGCAACCTGTTGCGATCGCACTTGCGTTGATTAAAAATTCATCAAGAGGGGACACAACGGCAAGAGGGATAAACGCTCATAATACTATAATCTCTGGTAATACGCGGTTATTTCGTTGCAAGGGGGACATTAGCGTGGAAGGGTGAAAAAAGAATTCCGAGGGACAACAGTTCTGCGAATTAACCGATCGATACGTCAATCTTACCCCATCGTAGCGCACGATTTCCTCTCTGAATTTCTTTTCTTTTTCTCCCGAGACCTTCGAAGGGGAAAAATATAATACTTTATCGCGAAACGTGGAAAATATCGAAACGCAAATTATCGGTTGAGGAGTCGCAGACGTCGTTCAGCCTTCGAACAAGAATGGACTTCTCTGGCTATCGCTACTACAAACTCAACCACGATCTCTTACGATTTATTGGACTGTGGAATCTGAAAGCTGGATGGCTCGAGAAGTTACAGAGGTTTACCATTTGCGTGTTGTTTTCAGTGGGTACAGTCAGCCAGGTAAATATCCTCGTTCTTTTATATTTTGTGCGTCGCCATTCATCGCTGTGTGCTCGAAAATTAGATGTAACAATTTCAGATCACTCCATTTTTCACGGACGCGTACGATTTTCAAACGTTCTCGAGATCAGTGATGTTTATCATGTCCGTGTACATGCCTTTCAACAAATACCTGCTGTTCTACGATAACATAGAGAAGGTGAAAAATGGCCAACGATCGAAACGCTGGAGACGTTTGTGCAAATTTTTATTCTCACAAACAAGATTAAATACGTGGAACCGAGAGAAGCTTGTTCTTCAATTACTTCGCTTGTCGCTTCAATTTGATTTTTTCCGTATTTTCTTAACGCTATTCCTACCATAACCGGTCAAATGACCGTTTTTAAATTTTAGACTAGAATTTCACATAACAACGTAATTGAATCGTCTTTAAATTTTAGACTTTTCCTCAAATAAACCTATAATACATTTTTCAATATATTAACTTCTTTTTTCATTGTTTAATTTCTGAGAAAAATTTGTAGTCTGTCTCACCTGGGAATGTCGAAGTAGGAATAGGTATACGTGAAGTGTCGGTAGGAATAGTGTTAACCCTTTGCACTCGAGAGGTGCCAGTTAGTCGTCTAGCAATTTTAACTTTACAAATATTTATTAAGTTTCGCTTATATTAAACCTCATTTAGTTTAGTTAAGTCATATACTAAAATTTACATGTATAACTGTTTAACCTTCGGTCTGATTAGTAAACAAACTAACTAAAGTCTGAAAGTTTGCGACACTATCGTTTGGCGACCGACAGTCGCCTCTCGAGTGCAAAGGGTTAAATATGACGCGAATACTATGCGTTTTTGCATAAACGTCCGCAGTCTAGCAATTAGATTTGGTCTTGATCGCGTGTAATCTCTTAATGTCATGAATACAACAGATGAGAATGCTTTTTTCACGCGTGAAATACGACTGGAACACGTTGCAAAATATGAACGAGTACAATATTATGAAAAGGTACACTAAAAATGGTAAACTCGTCAGCAATCTGAACTTGCGTAAGAATATCATCTGGATTCCTATCGAATATTTCTGAATCTTGATTTTCTACAAAGTTTTAAAACAATTCTTGAACTTTCAGTGTGCTCCGCGCCCATTTTTGTCTACATCGTGGCACTCGAATTTTTGCCGATCATTCTCGACGTGGTGGCGCCGATAAACGAGACTCGTTCCCAGGAGTTTCCAATCCAGACAGAATTTTTTTTCATGGAAAAAGCATTGAAAGGTCCCAACATTTACATCGTATCGGTTGTTCTTCTCTTCGTTGGATGCGTGACATTTATAGCTTGCGAAACATTCGTTTTTATATTATTGGCACATTGCTGTGCGATGTTCAAGATTTCCGGGTAAGTTGTTAGTAAAATTATTCCCGATCTTTTTCACGAATTTCTTCTTGTTGCACTTGTGAAGATAAATTATTATCGCCTCTGTCAATTTCCAAGTAAACGTATAGATCATGATGCAGTCATTTTTATCACGATGTAAATCATAACACGGTAACTTTCTTTCGCAGCTATCGCATACAATGTGCAACCTTTGAGAAAGAGGAACGTTTAATTTATGCAAAATTGTTCGTCGCAGTGTCAACGCATCAGCGAGCTATCGAGTTAGTATTATATACATACCTTTTATCTGGTATTCCTTTGGAATTCATTTTCACAATTACAATGATTACATTTCATTAATGCCGACGGCGATCCCCAACGTGAACGCTGATTCTGGAATCACAAAAGATTCGTTGAAACTTTAAAGGGTATCTCCATGAATTCCTATTCTTATCTACTTGCATTTGGCTCGGTTGCAATAACCATGAATGTGTATCGCGTAAGTATACAATCTAATATAATCTAATGAATCGAATCAAAATATTTATCTGCTTTATCTTTATATGCTGACATATCGATTTTTGTGCACTGTGCAGATCATTCGCATCATAAAGGTTACAAAAGATATAACAAATATATTCGAATCGGTATTTTTCATGATGTATCAATTTTTCTACTTATTTTTGTGCAATAATTTGTCACAAATGGTAATAGACCACAGTTCCAACATTCACACAGAAACGTGCGTATTTCAATAATTGTCACAAGAAAAGTTCATTCAGCCTCGAAGGTACATCGCATATCATATCTTACACGTCATAATACAAGCTTTAACGCTATTCCTACCAGAACCGGTCAAATGACCGTTTTTAAAATTTCGATTAGAATTTCACATATACAACATAATCGAACCGCCTTTAAATTGTAGACTTTTCCTCAAATAAACCTATAATACATTTTTCAATACATTCACTTCTTTTTTCGTTGTTTAGTTGCTGAGAAAAATTTGTAGTCCGTCTCACGTGGGAATGTCGCGATAGGAATAGGTATCCGTGAAGTGTCGGTAGGAATAGTGTTAATATTTGTTGTTCCATTTAAATTCCATCATAATTCGTAATGCAATTAATTAAATACTCTCTTGTTTCTAACGTTCGCGTATATTATAGATACGATTCGCATTGGTACCGAATTCCTGTTTCTGCACAAAAAGTAATCGTTATTATTATGCAAAGAAGCATTCGATGCAATGCACTGATGCTGTGCAAAACGTTCATCCCGTCCCGAAAAGGTTTCTCAATGGTAACGCACGTGCAATAGTAAAATTTTCGATTCGTTCGATCATTCTCGATCTAACTCAAGTTTTCGTTTCAGATATGCAATACACTAATGTCCTACATTGCATTCTTCTGTTCTACGCAAAACTAAATAAACCTCGCATAACCTTTTACGTGGAACATACTTTTATATAGAACATAAGAAACTTAAATTTGCGCAGCCAATTTTCGCACGCACGATTTGCTCCCTCTTCGACATCTTAAACCTTTTGTTACCCTCTAGCTTCTATCGAACGTATTCAGTCAATAAATACACGTTTAATTAACAATTCAACGTCATTCGCAAAAATAATCCCATAGAGATGCATTCTCCAATACTCACTTACGGTTCCCAAATAATTTATAAAACGACATCGACAGTTTCGACGATCGTTTTCTTCCAAACGCAACAAATTCTCCGAGAGAGCAGTCCAAAAACCGAAGCTCGATAAATTGCCTCGATGGATTCACTCACCGATGGGAGGGGAGGGGGGGGCGACAATTAATCTTCTTTTAATTCCCGAGCTTACAATTTCAAGCTTGCACCACAATGCGTCCCCTCTTCGAAACGGGCGGATCGCGTAATACAAACTGCGCGCATCGTTCACGGGGATAGGGAGCAACTTGTTGCACGTTGGAACGAGAATGAACAAGTAAAACACAGAGCAAAGGATGTCTCCCCTCCCCCCTCCTCATCCGCCCCTCGGTGGTGGAACAGATGGATACGAAGGGGAAATTGACGGCATTAAATTTCCATAACGCCATGGGAAGAGGCCATCGGTGTTGGCGGCGTTTTGAGCGCGTTCGAGCGTAAACGCGCAAACGTCTCGGAAAACTGAAAGGGTTGCGAGTGTTCGTGTTCCTACGAACCCCTTGCGATTCGCCCCCTTGATTTGTCGCCCGTAAAACGAGAAACATCGTAAAAGTCCCATCTATGCCGATCGATGGCCAGGGTTGCTTTTAAACGTACGTGTAACACGTTACGCTTAAAAGCAAGCCGCATGTATAATTTGCAATTTTTCCGTACGTACGGTTCCGTTTCCTGGTTGCTGCATTAAGCTTCGCTAATGCGTTCGTTAATTATTAAAAGTGTATCGAGGCTAATGCACAGGCGAAAGGGAAGGGAAGGGGGGCCACGGAGAGCTTCCCGATCGTTCACGATCGCAGACTGGCTTTAGCTTTCGCGACGCGATGGACGATCTGGATCATCCTCAATTTAAGCTTAGCAAAGTGTTTCTGTCGGCGATCGGGCTGTGGCCGTACGATATCGCGTGGACAGTGTACGTGAAAAGGGTGCTCTTCGTTGTGGTCATTGTCTCTTCTTTGGTGTCTATGGTACTGTCTTCATTTTTACTGATTTAACCCTAGTACGATTTTACGTGATTATTGCTTTCGTGGATCCCTTTCAGTGTTTCGTGAACCGTAACATTGAATGTTTTGATCGCAACTGCGATTGCTAGACTGTGAACGGTTTAACCCTTTGCATTCGGCTGTCCCCTCTTATGAGACATCGTAATCCTAGCATATGATAGTTTCGCAAATTTTCAGACGTTAGTTCAGACCCGAACGTTAAATAGTCATGTATGTAAATTTTAATATACGACTTGACTAAACTAAATGAAGTTTAATATACGTGAATCATAGTAAATATTTCGAATTTGAAAATTTTTGAAGTTAGTATCATTAAACGACTAGCGGCCATCTCTCGAGTGCAAAGGGTTAAGAAGATAATTTTGTTAAACAGATGATACTTAAATAGCTTTCTTCTCATCTTCTAAGTAAAAAGCGTACTTCACTATGGATATTTTGGATGTTTTCACTGTACTGTATTTTTTTTTCTTTTTTTTGCATAAATCTACAGTCTGGTGATGTAGCATTGCTTTCGTTTCTTCGTAGAGAATTGTTGTTTTTAAATTTTTATTGGTGGAAATTGAAGCACGGGAGAACAATTTTTCTAAGAAAAATTTTATTCCCGTTATAGATGTTCATTGTGTAAGCGAAAGATTTTTGAAAGCAAAGAAACTTTTATCGCGTTGAATTTGAAATCGCTTATTCCAGATGGCATCGTACTTTTTGCACTCCGCGGAATGCAACAAGATCATTCTCATGAACACGCTGACGTACGTCATAAGCGTAGTCATCCTTATGATCAAGTTTATTCTGTACTTGTACAACATCAACAACGTAAGTCGAGACGCAAATTTCTCGTCGCGAAAGGTGCAAACTTTTTCTTTTCATTTTCTCTTCATTCGGAGCGTCTTCGAATATTATAGGTGAAGAAACTCATAGAAACTATTCGAAGTGACTGGCAATCGTTGAGTAACGAAGAGGAACAACAAATACTTATGAAATACGGCAATCAAGGGAGATTTCTGAATCAAATTTTCACGTGTAAGAAGATTGCTATCTCCAAGTTTGCATAAATATATTTGAAAAGTCGCTTCGCGTGAATATCAGATGTTACAGCTGACATCTCTGTAATCCGTTGCAGTCACAATTTATCTGACAGTTTGTTGCATTGTATACCTGATGATCACAAAGTCCTCGGAGGCGGATATCTGCGAATTGTCTGCGAATCTGTACATCACCATAGATTATACAGCCGACGACAGAAAATATACTTACCTCAAGACGTTTCACATAATTACTCTTACCATATGGGGAACGATGTCCCTTCTGGGAACAGAAATAACGACTATCATGTTTGCTCATTACGTGAGCGGATTGTTTCAGGTGGTCTGGTAAGGAGTATGAAAGAAAATACAGTAGAACGTCGATCATCCAAACGTCAATCGCCCAATTTTCGCTTATTCGAACGATCGACTATCCGAATATAGGCTGGATCACGCGTGTAAAATATTTAATATATCTTTGTACTGTGTTTTTCTTATCGAATATGTGTTCGAGTAATTCAAGTAATTATTCTTTCACATAAAAAAAAAAACAACCATACGTATTTGAAATACATATTTAATTTCTATTTGCTCGATAACATGTGCAACAATTTGATTCTTTCAGAGAGATTATATGTTTATCTAAACAGAGCTGTCCTACAATTTATTCGGATAATCGACGTTCCACCGTAGATATAAATTAACGTAACTTTCTGTACAGTATAAATTTAATAAGAGAATGTTCATATATGTGTATCTGAGAATCGAGCTAAGAGTTAACCTATGTTAACCTATGCAATAGGATGGTGTGTACACCTGAGTTTCGAAAAAAAAGTGGACTTGATCCGTCTTTGAAGCACAGAATATATTTTTGATCGACTACCTCATCGTGCATCGAACTAAACGTTCGATGAACCTCTTTTATATAGTCTAATCGCTATCTTTTTCCATAGTTATCGCATAAGAAACGTGTTCAGCGATAAATTGCTGAACAGTTCGAACGCGGCGAGGGACGCAGCGTTGCACGAAAAAATGGTGGAGGTTGTGAGAATACACACTCATGTGTTAGAGTCAGTATCGAATCGATCCGAAATCACGTAGAAATTAACATTCATCGTTTACGTTAAGCATTAAATGTCTCCTTCTTAAAGCTATTGCAAGCTGTTAGCGAACTGCTTCGCGTTCTCGTACTTCTTACTGCTCACGCTGGGCGTGATCTTATTAAGCATCAATCTTTTGCGGGTGAGTTACCAAGTCGCTAGACCGTACACGTTCGTGCAAACTCGTAGATACGAATAAATTGGGTTCGGTTGAACGGTGTAGCTTTCAGAGATGGCAATAGAATCGAACGAATTAAAGAGGCTGATGCTGGAAATGTCTTTCATCCTTGCGATATTCACGTACTTATTTTTAGCGAACTACATGGGACAAACGATCACGGACAGTAGCTCGAAACTTCTTAACGAAGCGTGAGTAATAATTTTAGTGCAATAATTGAATACTATCTCAAAGTATATCATTTTCTGTGAATTTTTTCCTTTCAAACAGGCAGAAAAAAGATTTTTGTTCTCTAATGTAATATTAAAAGATTCGTCTCTTTTTTCTGTTAAGAGGTAAAGTTTTACAGTTTGAATTGAGAAGATTAACTTAACAAGGTATCAATTGGAACAAGTCTCAATCCAATGAAGTATCGTTCGTTCGTTTTATAGGTATAACACTCAATGGTACGCTGCTCCCGTGTCGGCACAGAAAACATTATTGTACATTATGCAACACAGCTTGAAAAGTTACAGTTTTACCATTGGAGGTCTCTTTGTACCGAGTTACGAGGGATTTTCTACGGTAACATATTATATCAAACGATTAACAGGTTGAACGCTGATCGAGTTTCGTGTAATTTATTTCTTCAGTTCAAAAATATTCCATAATAAGCGACAAAACAGGTAAAAATTGAGTAAACACTGTCTATGATTTTACAATGGTTTTATAACTAGTATCGAAAGCTTTATAACTGTAATAATTATTCGTATTGATATACTGGATGATTGCAGCATTCAACCTGTTAAAATTCATTTTATCCGATATCTGTTCGCGCAACTTACGGTGATCCTTTATTTACAGCTAACCCGAACGTCATTCTCCTATTTTATGGTTATTCGTTCCTCGCAGTCGTAATTCTACAAGGCTACGTGCAGACACGACGAGTGTGTAGCGAAAAGAACACGTGATGTACCTTGCAGATCACAAATGCTCCAAGTTATACCGATATGCTACCAGTAGTTCTGCTAAATAGATGATTTTTAGATAGTACCTCGAGAATGACGTTTTTCTCAAAAAAAAAAATCGTAAATCAAATCCATATAGACGTTCAACATAAATCTGGTATATTTAAAACTTTCAATCTCACCTGTCCGTTTTTCCTGCTTCATTCTCGAAAACGTGTTTAACAATTTTTCGTGACACTCCAACGCAGGTGTAGCACAATTTTATAACCAAGTCTAATACCTGAACACATCTGGTTTTTAAACGTTAAATACTTGTTCACTCGTAAAGTTCACAGTGCTTCGCCAAAAATGAAAAAAAGAAAGATATCTCGATATGACGTTCGTGACATCTTGATTCTTCAGACGATCGTGTACGACTGTTTCATACCTGTTGCCATAAAGTCAGAAAAAAAGAAAAATGAAGTCTGAGGGAAGCACAGCTCATTTTTTATTCAGGATGCACGAAGGAAACGACTGTGTTTCTTCAATTTCTGGTAGCACAATTGCGCGAAAATTGCGAAAAAATAGGGTGGAAAATAATAGAAATAAATTTCCTCTGATATCCTGTGATATCGATCGATCTGTGCTCTTACCCATAATTTGCAACTTATAGCACCCTTCTGCGAATTTCTCTGAGAAGGGTGGTCAAAGTGTAAAGCTGCCAGGGGGTGAAAGCGATCGCAGCCATACGTGTATCAACCTTCAAACAGGATGAATTGTGCCGGCGACGAATACTATAGATTCCTGAAATTTTTCTCCATCGTGAGCGGATTATGGCCGTACAAAACTACCCTACTGAAGTCATTTCAAATCGCTTTTATGCGTTTGGCAATGTTAACTGTCACTTTTACCGAGGTACGATAATATCGTTTCCATCCGTTCACAAGTGTTTCTGTGCTCTAACTTATCAGTAGTTCCTCGATTATTCGGCATCCAAATTATACGACGTGAAATGATTCCATTTTTTCCGAATTTCCAGTTTCGTGCCCTCTTAGGGTTGTTTCCTCAATAATAGATTCGAGTGCACATATATACGTTATACCATAAAACAGTATCATGATGTGCTGATAATTACATGTTACCCTGAAAAAAAATAATTCCAAGCTATTCTGGCTCCTTCGATTATCTTGTCCCTTGTGTCGACCATCATCCCTGTTAAGACGAATAATCGAGAGACTACTTATACCCTTAATAAGAACAAAATTCTATTATTTGGTGCAACATAAATTACGCAAGATCAAAAAGAAACGGGAAGTGTACGTGTATGAAAAAATATTGAACTTCCAATTTTTGGTGAAGCTTTTCCATAAGCTGGCTTATTTGAATATGTATATTAATGCTGGTTACAGTTCATGCTTATATTTGCGAAAACTTGCACGTACAAAACAGTTGCGTCGAACTCATTCATCGCTATAACTGCGTTCTCAGCTTTCACGAGCTACACCCTCTTGTACTTTAAATCTACACGCGTGAGTTTCGAAGAACCGTTCGATCGATTTCTAATTATCGTCTGACCTACATGTGCGTTTCAAATTATCGCGTGTCCTTTTTCTCAAGATAAAGGAACTGTTGGAGGAAATAAAGCGCAATTGGAGCCAATTACGAAACGAAGAGGAACTTAAGATACTCAAAGCGTACACCCTAACTGGCAAACGTTACTCGATTATTTGTGGAGGTGAGAACAAAAGCAAGTATTTATGGATCAAATTTTTTTGTGGACCTGTGGACCAAAACCAGGCTTCGTCGATCATGCAGTACAATTTTGATACGTTTCAGTTTATTATTATACGAATGTTCTGATTGGTCTTACGATGTTGCCCGTTCTACCCGATGTGTTCGATGCGTTGACATCCCTGAACGTGTCTTTCACGTCCGGTTTGTCGATTTCGACGGCATACGTTTTGAATGAACATTACTACACGCTTATCAGCGTTATAGTCATTCTGGCCGTTTTAGGTTTCACGATTTTGATAAGCTACGACGCTCTGTTTGTAACGAGCATTTTGCACATATGTGGAATGTACAGCATTGCCACGTGAGTACAAATCGGTTACAATTGTTTAACCCTTTGCGGACGAGTGTCGGATATATCCGCCCAACTCTCGTGCTGCGGCTGACGTTTGTCTGTCGTAAACGACACGTATAAAATACGCATGGGTATACTAACCTAAGAAGTCAAGTTGGCCTAAATTTGTTTGTTTATGATTTTGTTAGATTTTATGAAAGACTTATTTAAATACAGCTTTAGTTTTTATAACACAAACGCGCGACGTGACTATTTTCTTTACTGCTCCGTCCGCAAAGGGTTAAAATGGAAATCGTCCACGATTACTAAGATGAAAATGGTATAGCGAATGATCGTTCAACGTTATTCAATTTGTACGATTCTCAGCCACCGAATGAAAAAGATGCTGAATGAAAATTCATTAAGTGTTCTCGTCCATGACGGTGAGAAGTACAGAGCTGCTCGCAAAGGAATAGCAGAATCAATGGAAATGTATAGATCGGTACTAAAGTTAGTGTCTGCTTGATACCGTTTAACACGTTGAATGCCACGCCAATTTTACAGGATTCGATGAAATTTTCTGTTATACGATACGTGTACCGTTGAAAAATTAACTACAGCAAATAAGTTGCGACCGCATTAATTTCTTCACGCCATTGCATTGATAACGGTAATAATGAAAAATTGACAAGTATCGTTCAAATACTTGTTCAAATTATGTATTTCTACCAATCTGGGCTCGCCGGTCATCAATGACCCCCGTAGCATTCAACGTGTTAATTGTCACTGTTCCCGTATGAATACGAGAATCAAATTAAATCGCTTAAAACAGGCTATTTAATTGTCTTGATTAACGGTTTATTGACGAAACTGTTCCATGTTTTCTATTCACTTTTTTTAATATCGTTCAACGATATTCAGAAGCAATCCATTAATCCATTAATACGATTAATCCATTCGTATTCGTTGTCGAAGGTGCATAAAATGCTTGGAACGTAATTTCGCGTTCCTCCATTTAGAGAACTTCATAATAACGACAGTGTTTTACGCATTCGCCATGTTCGAAGTGAGTAACTCGCGTCTTTCTAGTCGAAACGTCTCACAGCGCGACATTCACAGCAACATCGTTCCTAGCTTCTCAAGCAAATCTCACAAGGGACCGACTACAAAGCTTTGATCGGAAGCTTCATGTTCGTCATCGACGGCGGTCTGTATATATTCTACACGTACTATATTCTACAATTGTTGCAAGACGAAAATTTCCGATTCTTTGATACCCCGTAAGTATGCGAAACGATATTTGTTCTACAGTTGTGTACAGGATGATTCAGAACCGTGGGACAATCGAATATGACCGATGAACAATGCTATCCTCGTAAGTTAAAATGCCCTACCTACCATCTTTTCATTTTTCAAGATGTGTCATATAATATTTTAAAGTTTCACACAGGCTTTTTATCTTTCAAGTCAAAAAATCGTAGATTCAAACGATCTTATTGATATAAAATAACTAAATTTCAGTTTTCTCTGATATTTCGAAGTACTAAAAAAGGAACTTTGACTTAGGAAAGTATATAAGTTCTATGCGTTGAGTATTGGGAATGGGATTTTATATTGCTAAATCAAATAAACTCTTATTTATGAAATAACACTTAGATAATTTATTAATACTTTTATATAGCACGAGGAAGGGCAATTTTGACCGTATTTAGCGAATTTTGTCACAAGACTAGCAGAACGCAATGGTCGAAATTCTTACAACCCCGTCCGGGTCCTTCAGCCCCTGCAGTTCTGTTTCTCGATGTTTTCGAACTTTCGAAAATGCCAAATGTGGCTTAGCTTCTTAGAAGAAGCCCTTGAGAAAGTACGTTAAGAGAAAGCTGGTTTCTGGTTAATTTTTGCTTCGTAGTATTTCTATATTCAATTTCCAACAGTTTACAACTTGGCGGGGAAACGGTAAGCAAGGATTAGCAAGGAACAGAAGGGTCATTTTATTACCCTTTTTTGCTTCCTTGTATTTCTGTATTCAATTTCCAACGTTGAGTAAAAAGTTAAACATGCACCGCAACAGTTTCCAGAAATTACGTTTCTCAAAATTGTAATATTACCAGATTTCGAACGTTTACGGAAGTTAATATTCTTGTAAACACTGCTAGAGAAACGGAACACAAACGGGGATTTATAACGTTGACACCGATTAATATGACAGAGCTGTGGTTTCGAAACATTCTGTACACGCTGAAATTATGTCAATAGATGCACCGTGTCTCATTTCCGTTGTTAAATCGCTTTAAATCGCAGTTATAACACGGAATGGTACAATGCGCCGTTAGCCGTACAAAAACTGCTGCTTGTCATCGTGCAAGGAAAAAATAGATCGAAGGTGTTGAACATTTACGGTTCATATGTACCGTCGTTGGAACGTTTTTGTGCGGTAAATAAAACGTTGAGAAATTTCGAAATACATGAAGCGAACAAAAAATATATGTTTCAGCACATCAGAATGTCGTGGTCTTACTTTATGCTGCTTCACTCTGTTCAGCATCGATTACCACAATTATGATATACTTGTACACCGTGCCGTATGCAAGATGATATGTTAGTATAATCGTTGCCAGGTTAAATAAACTATCAATAATTTACTTTAGACTCCACAAAGATTTCGTAAAATTAGAGATACAGCCCTTGAAGCAAACTTTATCCCAGTAGCTAATTTTTCATATACACAAAATTAATTATGATTGTATGAATCTGTATATATTTTCTAGTTATCTGGTATATATAAAATGTGTCTTTTTGTTTGTTTCAGGTAAGTAGCATTGGTCACCTTAGAGGAAATAATGTAGTTTAATCCTAACGCCACCCAAAGGTATTGTATATAAATGTTATTGTCTTTGCTCGCAAATAATGCAAAAATTCAAACACAGTGATGTGAAATGATATAAAAGATTATTAATAAATACTAATACTTAAAACTGCCAATGTAAAAGTGATGGGGAATTCGTTTAGAAAAAAAATCACTGTACCAATTAATCATATAAATCTTTGTGAGTATCTGAAAATATGTTACATGAAATTACACTGTTAAAATTATAATCACGTGTTGTTATGTCACGTATCACGGCTTAAAGTGTGGAAAAAAAATTATGTGTTGAATTAATGTTCAAACGTTCAACGAAATCTACGAGAAATTGCTTGTACTCGCATTTTCGAAAATATTATTTACGTCACGTAATTATTAATATTTCGTTCATAATCTACATTCCAAAAATACTTACATAAGCAGACGTCTCAGTATTTCTTAATTCATTGCCAAGAAACAACAGTTTTCATTTTCAGTCTCTACCACGCGCACCACACATTATCCGTCGTACTGTCACTTTCATTTTCAGTAAGCGCTGTCCTAAAAACAGAAATTCGTGAAATATTAAACGTACGTGATTTAATCGTACGAAAGCTTCGATACTATTTTGTTCTTTGTATTTTCTTGTTCTGTTCTCGTGATTTTTCGATTTACGATTTGCTTCGCGTAATTTTATGTATTACTTTACGTCACGCATAGAAACTGTAAGTTTTCAAATGACGAAAACACAATTTGCAAAAGTTGTATACACAAGTAAGTACTGTCGAAGACTATTCAATAACGGCGAGAACAACTACCACTTCTTTTCGCTTTAACGGGACAAAATAGACTAAAGACACTCGAGAAGTATTTTGCTCGCAGACCGGAGTGTGCAGAGAGAAGTAAATATTTTCAATGAAAACGCTTCGCGTTTCCCCTTTTCTGCAACCTATAATTTTCTTAATAGCAATACTTATGTTGTCGAAGGGTGGTAGAGGATCGATCGAACCATATTTTGCCTGCTTCGCAGTTAGGCGTGAATAAGTAATGCTGAAATTGCAGGCCGTGTCATTCATCTTGCCGGGAGCCGACGAATTTTTGTTACATTTTACGGAGAAATCGTTCAGAGAGGAACAGGGAAATGAAATTGAAGCGTTTCACGGGATAGTCAGTAACGATTGTACCTTTGTACGCGATGGTTGATATGATGGTATACTACAACATCAGCAGGATTCTCTTATCATCGATAGGTCTTTGGCCGTATCAAACTAAACAATCTCGGCTCGTACAAAATTATGCAGTGAGCCTTACATGCGTTTCGTTTTTCATTGTTCAGGTACCGTGCAACGCTTATCCAATTTATTATCTCTAAATTATCTTTAAATTTCACGTTCATATTTTCCATTTAAACACTTTCATTACCGCTTAACATTTATACCGAATACATACGCCATACATATATCCATAACACTTTGTTAAATCACTTTCAGTGCATGGCATTTGGAACGATCGAGTTCACGGTGAAGGTTCTGTTAAAGAACCTGTCCCCCATATTAATGTTTATGGGCTCCTTCCTAAGATACAATATAATATGGTATCAGCTTCCTATTGTGAGTTCATAATGCTGTACGTAGGTTTAGAACGTAAATGTGCACACTGTAAGAGCAATTGCAAACGTAGTACAAGAAGCTCCTGAAGAAAGTAAAACGCGACTGGGACGCCAAACACCGTGAGACAGTTCGAATCATAGAGGAACACGCTAGTGTAGGAAAATATTACGCATTAACATTCGCGTGTAAGGAATACGCAACGATGGAGTTCGCGTTTTCACGATGCTTAACCCTTTCGCTACGGCAGCGCGTTCCGTCCGAGTGACTCCGCTGTACGGAGCACTGCGCCGAAAAGTGTACACGTTGCGCTTCGGTAAACTGATGTTCGGACTAACATCTTTCGGTGCAACCTTGTCATTCTCCGGATCGTCTTTTTCTATAAGTGTTACACAACGACATTTTTAGATGACCAGTAGTGACATATTTGGAGATTTTGCAATTATTATAAATAAAAATATAATTTAGGGTAATTGATATGTCAAATTAAAATTCTAAATTTTGCTATTATTATAAATAAAAATACAATTTTGGATAGTTAGACATCGAATTATAATTCCTAGTAATTTAGTTCAAAACGGTAAATTCTAAAAGTCGACACTCGAACACACAGGTCGTCGCGTGGATGTCGCCTATAGGCGACGCTCGTAGCGAAAGGGTTAAATTAGAATTAACGTTTTCCGATGTTCGTAACCAACTACAAATGTTACAGCATTCTTATACACAACGTTGATCGTCACGATACTGTGCCACATGACTACCTGCATCCTCGATAGGGTTGCGCCGTTGAACGAGACACGTCTGGAAAAATTCCCTCTGATCACGGAATATTCGGTTCTTCAAGAGAAATATTTCTCGCTCACAGTTGTACACACGTACGTGTCGTTACTGATACACGTAACCATATTCGTAGGAATCGAATCGATGGCGTTCATGTTTTTGCAACACGCTGGCAGCCTGTACGTAATCACGAGGTACGACTTGTAACGATTAATTAATTGTTCGGTGCATCTTGTTCGTCTGGTCAAGCACATAATTTTATCAACGATCCAATCATGTTATACGTCTAATATGTTACTTGTGACTTGAAGTCATTATGCACAAGAAGCCATTCTCAAGTGCTCAAAGGAAAAATCGGACGGTGTTGGTAAAAGGGATATGATAAACGTTGTGGAAGCGCATAGGAAAGCAATGCAGTTAGTATTGTCCTATATTTCTTATAATAATACAGTAAAAGCTCGATTATCCGAATATAGGCTGGTTCACGCGTGTATGTATAAAAAAGTTTAACTGTTTATTTATTTTTATACCGTTTTCCTCATTACTTAGAAAACATTCGTATTTGAAAATCGGTTAATTTCTGTTTTCTTTATAACATAATCAAAAACTTGATTCTGTCAGATCGATTATCCGTTTATTGAAATATATATATATATCATGTTCACCAAGTAATTAGTTAGTTAATTAACATTTAAGAAATTGATTCGAATAATCGACGTTCTACTGTATATAAAATCATTGAGACGTTAAGATGTTGATTCAGAACTTCACTTCTTACCTTTCGTTCGTTATTCTCTTCCTGTAATTAATTCACTGCACCCTTAAAGATTCATGCAGAGTCTGCAAGATACCAACGGAATATCGTACAGCGTTCTTATTTTCTGCGCTATCACCTCGCTGAGCATTAATTTCTTTCGTGTAAGCAACCCTTTTATTAAAAACAAAAATCTGCCCCTCGAATAGAGAAACAAACGGAACCGAGAGATTCGTTTGCTTGTTTTCCAGCTATCGCAATCCATATTCCTGCTGACAGAAATCGAAGAAACAATAATCAGTCTACTGTTCATCGTCTGTGAGCTGGTGTACATGTATTATCTGAATTATGCAGTCCAGCAAGTGTTAGATCGTTCTAATAATCTTGTCGTGAGCCTGTGAGCAATAGTTCGGTGAAATTTATAACCGTTAGAAGTGAAAGTAAACCGGTGTACGAGTCGTTTAAATGTGTGTGCTTGCAGGTTTCACACAAACTGGTTCGAAACCTCTGTGGCTACTCAGAAAATCATTTTAAGCATCATATTGAGGGGCAACAAGCCGATCTACATTACCTGTTTCCGTTTCTTCTATGCATCGGTTGAAGGTTTCTCATCGGTACATTGCACTTTTTCATCGATACTTTCTTTCGCACTGGTCGCAGCATACCTACTAATACACAAAGATTTCAATTTCAGTTATTGCGAACATCGTTGTCCTATTTTATGGTGATAACATCCATATAACGACGTGAATTTGATATAACAAGATATAGTAAACGAATTGATATATAATACGTAATGTCGAATGAAATACTGTTTACCAAACCAATTGAAACTTTATACGAGAACCTGTACGAGAATACATAATTATTCACTGACACCCGTACAGATTCCTTCCGCTACCTTTCGCTTCGATCGAACAAAACAGACTATACTAATTCCCGACAGTGATATTTCTCTGCCGAGACGAATAACGGAGAAAAATGAAAATATTTTTGTGAAAACGTTCCTCGCTTGCCCCGTTCCGTAATACACCTATAATTTTCCTTAATAGACCAATTTACGTATTCTCAAGAAGGGGAGAGATCGATCGATACACGGTGTTTAGGCATGAATAAATAATCATCAATTTGTGGATCGTGCCTCTCGTCTCGCTGGGGAAACGCAAATTTCCCACGGCGTTTTGCGAAAATTGTACGAAGGGGTTGAAACGTAACGCCGGAGGGGAGGGTGCGAAGACGAACAGAGAGTCAGTAACGTTTCAACCGTTGCACGCGATGGACGAACTACTGACCTATTACAAACGAATCATTCTTCTCTTGTCTTGGCTAGGGCTCTGGCCCTACAACAACGGAAGATTTCGATTTCTTCATAACAGTGTAATCAGCTTCGTTTCTCTGTCCACCGTAATCCTCCAGGTACCTCGTCTATCGTTCACTATGCACCATTTATAAGATGTTCTACGATTACGGTTTAACCCTTTCACTCCTGATTTTAGAAAATTTTTATTTTAGAAGAAAGAATTACGGAGATGTACTCTAGTAGGTGCAATAAAACTAAACATATATTATAAAAAATTTTAATTTTGAAACTTTTTGAAAAAATTGTGTGGGATTGTGTTTCCTATTAGTGTTATTTCGTAGGATATATAATCCCAACAGTACACAAACACCTAATACTTATATATATGATAAGGTGTGAAACAATCAAAACATAATGGATGGAATTTTTCCCTGAAACTTTGGCACATTTTTTCAAACAGTACTTGGGATAAATATGTATCCCGACTGGAGTGAACGGATTAAAGTCACTCTGCACGCGTTAATTAAGGTGCAACTTAACGATTAAGTGGTTAAACTTTAATTATTTTGAATTAAATTGGTTTAACTTTGCTCGACGTAAGAACGTGATCATAAAGATTTACTTTGTTGCGATTAAATTTTAATCAACTTAACTTTTCAGCCCGTACGCTTGCATGAAATATTGAATTACAATTTTCAACCGAGGTAATCGTTTTCAACAGCAATTTCTTAATCTCTTCGTTAGTTTGTTGAAATTGAAAGATATATTAAAATGTTTAAACGATACTTTAAATAAATTTAAATGCTTGTACCTAACTTTCCAGCTGGTGTCTTTTAGATCCATCGAACGCACTCTGAACAATACATTTAAGAAACTGTCGTTCATAGCCATGTGCCTGGGTGCGTTTATTAAGTACAGCATGTTCTGGTACCAAGTGGACTTAGTGAGTCTTAAGAATTGCAGTTAAGAGTTTAGCGGTTTTCAAATGCATAACGTGAACACCATTGTTTGCGTGAATGCAGATGAAGGAGGTTATGGAGCAGGTGAAGCATGATTGGAGGGTGAACCGGGAGGAGGCTCTCGAGGTTTTGAGGAAATCCGCTGAATCGGGGAAACATTATTCCGTGATGTTGATGTGTAAGGGACAATAAGCATGTTAACCCGTTCACAGTGCATGCCAATAATATAAAAAGATCAACGTGAAAACATGATTATTTTATGTTCGTTTCAACGTTGTTTTATCAAATGCGATAGAATCTATAACTTCAGCTGACGTGAATATCATTCTACTAAACTGTATTCTACTAAACTGCGAAAGGATTAAAAACGTGAATGCATTGCTGGCTTTCTTAACGCTATTCCTACCGACACTTCACGTATACCTATTCCTATCGCGATATTCCTACGTAAGACAGACTACAAATTTTTCTGAGAAAATAAACAATGAAAAAAGAAGTGAATATTGAAAAATGTATTATACGTATATTTGAGGATTCAATTACGTTGTATCTATGAAATTCTAATCGAAATTTTAAAAACGGTCATTTGACCGGTTGTGGTAGGAATAGTGTTAAATAAACGAACGTGTATGTTACAGTACTTTTGTACCCGTTGGGATTCTTTCCGATCATATGCAATATGTCCAACTACATTCTGGATATAATTGTGCCACTGAACGACACTCGTTCGCATAAGTTTCCAATAACAATGGAATACTTTGTTGACGAGCAGAAGTACATCGTTTTCATCGTGTCGCATCAGTATTTTTCGTTGATCACGAACATCACCATCATAGTCGGGATAGAGTCCTTGATAATCATGTGGTTTCAACACTCCGACGGCTTATTCGCGATTGCGAGGTAAACCATCAAGTAAAAATAATTAATTGCAGCAACATGAATTATAATTTGCGGTGGCCACCAGCAGAAGCCACGATAATTCTGGTAGATAATCCTGTAAATTAGAAAAACGATGTACTGTCAATGTCGTTTCTGCGAAATTTATTCTACTTAAATCGATTTATTTGCAGGTACTATATTAAGAAAACAATTCTTGAAGATTCTGTTCAGTCGCATGTTTCGCGGAGACATTTAAGCGTAAATAGTAAACGAAATTTAGTGAACGCTGTCATAGCGCACAGGAGAGCGATACAGTTAGTATTTTTTCGTTTGTTCGTTGATATTTATCGCTTTACCGTCCATAAGTTCTTCCCAACCAATTTATTTCGCGTGATAAAATAAAAAACAAAGCTGTAAAGTTGAAAAAGATGGGTACATTCTTTTTTACTTACTTTTATTCGCGATAAAAATGAAAAAAACCGTAATTATATTTAACGGCGAATCGTGTGATAAATACTTACAGGCGGTAATGCAAATTTTCCTAGTTTCCAGTCGCGCTAACTTTGTCCATCGTTAAAGGTTTACAGTCGATTTAAAGAACAAACATTTATTGTGTTACGCTTTGCTCATTATACTCGGTATCATTTCGTTGAGTATCAATTTGTTTCTCGTAAGTAACACACCCTTCATGCTAACGATTCATAGTCCCACAGAAATTGACTGTATTTCTCGAACGAGTTCTCACGTTTCAGTTAACGCAGTCGGTATTCCTGTACGAATACATCGAAGACACGATCATTTTTCTGTTTTGCGTGGTGGCCGAGTTGGTCTACATGTTTTTCATGAATTACATGGCACAACTCACTATAAACTCCTCCGATAACATACTTACGCTAACGTAAGCATCTAAAAGTCAACGCTAAAGCGAACGACGGCACGCTTAAATTGTCGTAAATAAATTCTTTGCACACACAATTTTCTCGACATTCGCAGATACAGTACCAGCTGGTACGAAACGTCCGTACCTTTGCAAAAATTGTTGTTAATAATCATGATGAGAAGCATGGACGGTATCAATTACAATTTCTTCGGCTTCTACTCGTCATCGGTCGAAGGCTTCGCGATGGTACGCCATTGTGTAAATCTTGTCTCTTTCAAATCCTTCTGTCTGTGTATTCCTTCGCTACCGAAGTTCACGTTTCAGCTGTTAAAACACTCGGTGTCTTACTTCATGGTGATGACATCGTTGCAATGACGGTTTCTTGCGAGCCAAAGCAGCACGATGTGTAGCCGAAGCAAGCAGCAGAAAGATTGCCACGCCAATTTAGGACATCTAGAGAATTTGTACACGAGAACGCGAAAACTGAACACGAAACGCCACGATTAACTCAGCCGGGATAGTAACCGATCACATCTCGTAATCTGTTAGCGTAATACATTAACACTATTCCTACCGACGCTTCACGTATACCTATTCGTACCGCGATATTCCCACGTAAGACAGACTACAAATTTTTCTGAGAAAATAAACAATGAAAAAAGAAGTGAATATTGAAAAATGTATGATACGTATACTTGGGGAAAAGTCTAAAGTTTAAAGGCGATTCAATTATGTTGTATATATTAAATTCTTATCACAATTTTAAAAACGGTCATTTGACCGGTCGTGGTAGGAATAGTGTTAAAATTCGAAGCGCTCGGGCGGAAAAACGTCGAGCGAATAAGCTCTAGAAAGCGTCGCAAACGTTTCGCAAAGACTGAAACGAACGTATACGTAGACGTTGGATTGGTGTTAGTTAATAACAGGTGATCGTTACAAAATGCTGGTGGAAAATAAGGAGGAAAAAGATTATTTTCCTCAAGCTGTAGAAACCAAATACATTGTATAGACCGCTTTTAACCCTTTGCAGTGGTCGTCCTATGCAATTACCGTAATCGATCCCCCCCTCGTCGCAATTATTAAGTTATAGCCGACTGTCCATCACATGTCGCACTGAATATCGGCGGTTTTATTTTCCGATTTTCACAGCTGCGAGAGCCTCGGGGAATATTCGAAAAAAAATAGAGAAATTACGCGAATATTCGATTAGGCAAGGAGAAACGAGGAACGACGGGTCTGTTCAGTTTGCTGATAGCAACAGTCGCAGACGCATCGGAACTTTCACGGAGACATGGACAACTTCGTTGGCAGCCGTTATTATAATATTCAACGAACTTTTTTGTTGGTCGTTGGCCTTTGGCCGTACAAACGCACGAAATGGACGAAATTATGGAACGTTATCGTATTTCTGATTTTATTAACTGGTCTGATTGTACAGGTATTCTTTTCGATCATTATGGCAATCGTTGATCGACCATTGTTGATCGGGTGTTCACGCGTTAATTTAGTTCCCATTTCTTTGTTTCGTATTTATTTCTTTTTTCTTCGATCGAAGGTTACCTGTTAGATTTTCAATTGAGGCATTAACGAATTCTATTTCTATTCCAGCTGACACCGTTCATCACGATGAGAATGGACACGAAGGAGATGCTGCAAATTTTCGTTTATATCGCGATTTTGTACGTTTACAACTTGAAGTACTTCGCGTTTCTTATTCACATCGATAATGTGAGTTTGAAAGGATATCGGAGTACGAGTGTTTGACGCGTAAATGTTTAAAGGGAACTGTATGGATCTAAAAATGTACTATTGAAAAATCCGCTTAAGATGTTGCTTTTTTTCACGAACACAGAAGAAGGAGCTTCTAAATCGAATCGAGCACGATTGGAAGATGTTAACGAACAAAGAGGAACTTCGTATCATTCACGAGTATTCTAGTATGACCAGATCGTTCACGATGATAGTGATAAGTAAGCGAATATTATTTCTCCCGTTATCGTTTCACTGTTCTCGTTCGATCTCGACTAAGAATTTCTTAATTCTCAATCAACGAATATTCTTCTTACCGTGTGTAAATAATCAGAAATCTCTCGAACGTTATTAACACTAGAACTACCGGCGATTAAAGTGTACTTATTTGCATGGAAAAAATCAAATTGACGATTACATGAAAAAATACTGAATGCTTAGAAAACAAATTTTTATTCATACCTTTTGTAGAAAATCATAGTAAATTTTAGAAGCTTTACAACTGTGAATTTATAAGGCTGCTATGAGTAATCACCAACTGGTCGTTTTGACTGGTCTGGTAGTTCTAGTGTTAATTTGTCGTATCGCTTGAATGTACTTAAATTCGTGGAGATCGCAAAAACACATTCTGTTAATAATCGATCGCAGAAATAATTAAAGTTAAAATCATGGAACGTTTAAGGATTTGCTTCGCTTGTTACTAATACAAAAACAAATGATTATACTTTCTTAAAGCACTGGTGTGTCCGGCGCTATGGGTGCCCGAAACCAGTGAAAATATTGATTGCATGGAACGAGGGTTGATATTGATTTCATTCATGGGGGTGGTATGACGGATCAATATCCTTCTGTATGGAATCATACCTACCTATGAGCGTAGAAATGATGAGTATGGGTTGTAAGCGCTGGTTCTGTAGGTCAGTATCGATCGTAAGCGCGGATAACCGGGTTCGTACGATAACACTGGCCTGATCAAACACTGGCAACAGGTGGTTAGATGTGACAAGTGTTCGTTTATAACCGGTGGCTTCTAGAGAAACGTTGTTTTTAGATTTGTAGGTGATCGTGTTATAAAAAGAAAAAGGGGAAAAGTCGATCATTAACAGTTGAAAGACTATACGATCATTTTGTCCATCGAGCAAAATTAACCCTTTGCACTCATGGGACATCGTAATCCTAACATATGATAGTTTCGCAAATTTTCAGACGTTAGTTCAGACCCATTTGACGAACGCAAAATTAAAAAAAAAAAATGACTTGCACACTAACAAGAGACTGTGACAAAATTTAACCCTAACTGCCATGCCGAAATCACTTGTTTCGCTCAGGACATTTCATAGAAATTAATCTTTTATTTTCGATGTTCTAATAAAAATTGTTAATCGTTTAATGCAGCACTTTTTACTTCAATGCATCCTCTAATTAGCGGTAACGTTTAAAATGCACTAACTGTCAATTTTTATTCAATTCTTACGATTGTAAGTAATTGAATTCACCATTGACCCCACGGTGGCGTCACAGAAGAAACCGTAACCGGTCATATATGACGAACGTGACAATCAAAGTGTTAATGAACGTTACTCACAATCAGCATAATCTTACTCGTATACATACTATGAATCTTTTGTTATTATTTATTATTTATTCCTTAGTAAATGTGTGAATAATAACGGGAAGGTTGTGCATGTTATTCTTGTGATTTTTCGCTTAAACATGGAAAAATGTTTTCGTTTCGACATTGTTTACGATTCTCATGTTTTGCATTGTACACCACGGACATTTTAACGATGCTATTGCAGTGATTATGACACCATCGACCTTGATGTTCATCGTCAATATATCCAGAAACAGTATCCTGGACATTTTGTTTCCTCTGAATTATACCCGTCCATGGGCGGTTCCTCTCACGGTGGAATATTTTATCGACCAACAGAAATATTGTTACATCATATGCATACATTTGAGCATAGCTACCAGCTTTGGATGTATTATATTTATCTCCACCGAAACGTTTATCTTCGGGTTCCTGCAACACGTTTGTGGATTGTTGAGAATTATTTGGTAAGTTACATGCAATTGTATAAATAATATATGTAATTAAAAGCAAAACGATAACGAGAATACTTCGGTTAATACTGAAGTGAAAATGAATTTAATGTTAGAGGTATCGATTAATGTAATGCGTACGCATGTCTTATTCACGCATTGATGTCTCCGACACGACTACGAGAAGTCGTTATTATATTAACCGTCTATGGGCCGAATTTTTGTTTTAAATATAAAAGACTTGATGGAACGAAAAATCAACAATTATAATCCTGTATATGAAGATGAAGAAAAAGTTTTCCAATTTAAACAATTTTACGGTTTAGAACATTATATACTTAATATGCATGTACCATCTCATGAAAAAAAAAACCGAATTATTTGTGAAAATGTCAATAAATTAACATGTGACCTGAAAGTTACATGGGCCCATAGACGGTTAATTTATCGTTTGTCTTCAAGCATGCTGTAAACTGCACAGCCTATTACCGAATCATTATCTCTACGTGTAATACAAAATTATCGATCTTAATGATAGAAATAAAATCGTATTTCTTAATAATCATCGGTATACGCGAACCAGTTCTGTTACAGTTACTTGTAGTCTTCTAGTTTTCGAACTAGATACAAAAATAAATAACCATATCTTTTTGTGTGTGTGATAAAAATTATAAGGGTTATTTCCGAACCTTATGATACGTCATAGGTGTTCAAAATTATAAAATTACGTATCTAGTTTAGATACATAATCCTGTTTGGTTTTTATTCACCACGCATTATTCTGTAGGTACCGGATAGATCACATCTTTGTTTCAAACACACCAGCAATTTCTCCTAAGGAAAAGAGTATGATAATCCACGAAAATATAATCTCGATCGTAAACTTGCACAGAAGGGTCAAAGAGTTAGTATCCCACTGCTGTTAAATAATTAAAGCTATAATCTCAAAGCAAAGCACGAGTCACCAAGTCATTTCTTTTCTGAATCGAATCTATTTATATAGTTATTTCTGTTTGCTTTTACATTTGCAGTAACTTTTAAATTTTATTTGCTCAGAATCTTATAATAATCACGAGTTAATAGATTCTCTTTATTTAAAGGCACTTATATTCGTTAAGGAAGTTCTCGATATACTACTTCATTTTACTGTTGATCGGTACGATTATCGTTAGTGTATCTTTCTTTCAAGTGAGTATTAAAAATATTTCCATATAACGAACCCTTGAATAATTATAACCCGTTTGTTCTTCGTTTTAGCTTATGACAACGATAACGTCCAAGTTCGATGTAGAACAAATTTTAATATCCTTGCTCATTGTATTTGGTATCACGTTCTATACGTTCGTGGCCGCTCATTTTGCGCAACAAATAATAGATCATGATTCCCACATTTTCATACAACTGTGAGTTATTTGTATTTATTAGGGGGACCGGAAAGTAATGTCGTTTCTGTCGTTCCATCTTTAGATATTTTGCTCGAAAACCGATTGATTTTTATCGATCCGGCATTGAAGAATTTGCACGTTAGATGGCAAAAGGTTGTTGATTATGAGGGTAATTACATCGTTGATCAAAAATAAAAGCTCGTTAAAAATTTAAATTTTTTGTTTAACCTCTTCAGGGACGATTTTTTACAGTAAGAAAAAAAAGTGACTTAATTTTTTGTTTCATTACGATTTATTCATTTTACATTAATAGGGATTTAAAAAGCGAATAAAAGAAAAGAAGAAAAATTGTTGAGTACAATAAAAATTCACAAGAAAACTTCCACATTTGAGGCCACTGAGCGTTATAATTATAAAAAATCTAAATGTCCACGTATGTGGCCAAGGGCGTCAAGAGGTTAAATTTAACGTAAGAAAACGACATCACTTCCCGGTCCCCCTGATACTTCGCGCGTGGCGGCATGTCGAAAAATAATTTTGCAAGACATTTGCTTTCGTCGTTCGTGTAACTGCGCTCATAAATATTGTTACAATATACCAAACAACTTACAGATACAGCACCAATTGGTATGAGATCCCCGTGACGGAACAAAAATTACTGCTGTTCATCATGCAAAATAGTATTCAAACGTTTTCTTTCATGCTCGCTGGCATTTTCTCTATGTCTCATCGAGGGTTCCTTATGGTAAACACGACAAAAGATCAACATATTCGTGGTTTCGCGATGTACGATAGGATGCTGATGCTGAGTAAATTTTTAGATAATTCAAACAGCTTTCTCCTACTTCACGGTAATGTATTCTCTGGAGTGAAGAATTCGTTGATTTTACCTTCCGCTGGTTGAATGCTGACTGGGCTGATTTTACAAAAAAAAAAATCACCTTCGCAAAGAAAGAAATAACGTGCTAATAAAATAACGTGCACGCAAATTAATATAAGCGATTTCTATAATATATTTTAAGGATCTGTTTCGAAGCTATTTCTTTTATAAATAAATCCTTGTAAAAGAACCAGTTATTGCGTTTCAACGGTAACATATGAAACGATCGAGTAATTGTTGGTAAAGTGGCTAAAGATTTTAATAGTGGTATGAATTAGGGATATCATTGAAGCGCCAGAAAAAAAAGGTTCGTTGGTAACACAGTTAACGCTAAACCTACCGACGAATTAAGGTATATTTATCCGTGACGAAGAAATCGAATTGAAAATTATATTTAAAAAAATACCTAACACAAGGGAAGCAAACAGTGGTGATTACAGTAAAGATCATAGTAAATTTCCAAAGGTGTGTAGGTATCACATATAAATTTACAAAGTTTCTATGAAAAATTACGAATTGGTCATTTTGATCGATTTCGGTAGTCATAGTGTTAATATAGTTTGCGTCAACGTTATCGTTTTATTATTGCACCATTTATTGTCGTAGCATTGTACGCCTTATTCATTAGCAAAACCAACCCCCCTTTTCTGCACCAGAAGACTATAATCAACATGATGTTCCATTATAACTTCTGTAATTCATGTCACAGACACCAATAATTATTGCTTACTGCTAACCAAAAAATATTGTAACGAATGAAATGTTCTTCCTTCAAGTTTTCTATGTCTGGTTCCAACTGCACCACGATGCACACTACACGACGGTTCAAACTAATACTGATGGAACAATTCTAAAATTCACCTCTTCGATCGCGAAGAAAATGAAGATATTTCTTGCGTAAAATTGCCTTGGAAAAAATCCACGTTCTCCAGAGGAAACGAAACTATTTCCACGGGAACGTTTAATAATGAACGCGATTCAAACGCTCCCCTCGATAGAGAGACACGGTCGCAATTACATCGATCGCGAAGAACTTCGTGGACCCCTCGCGTTCAAATTACCCTGGCTGTCACTTACATCGAGCCACCCCTCGAGTCGACGATGAATTCGAAAATAAAAAGCTGAAATAAAGAAACACAGAAATCACCTCGAAAAGGATGATACAGTTTTATCGACGAGCTGTTCGCCGCAGTGTAGCCTGGACTTTCGAGCAAGAATGAACTCCGCCGGGAGGGATTATTACAAGTTCATTCGAAATTTATTGAAACTGATCGGCTTGTGGCCGTACCAGAAAACCACAGGATTTATAACGTTGTGGCGGTGCTTCCTTCTGGTGGTACAAATAAGCAGCATCGTGCTTCAGATAAACACTGTACAGACTCTAACAATTTGTCGAGCTTGTCCGTTCTTAAAAAAAACGGCGATCGACGGTTCTCAGAGCAAATTGATCTTTTAGCTCTTCACTTGCGTCACCCGTGAATGCGTCTCGAGGCTGCTGATGAAGTTGTTCCCGTGCATTTCGCTAACAATGATTTTCGTTTTGAAATACGTATCCTTTTACATCGTTCTCGATAAAGTAAGCGATCATTTCTGTACGATATTTCGAACGCTTCAGCTATTTTCAGTGGCTATTTTCAACGATTCTATAATAGTAACGGGTTCAAGATTAATCGAGTTTTAATAATTCATTACAATCTTCGATCGTGTGAACATTACGTATTCGCGAGAGAAGAGACGAAGTCGGACGCTTTAATCCGGATTTGATCCATTGTATTTAGATAAAGCTGCTTCTAGAACGAGTCGAACAGGATTGGAATATGCTGAAGAACCAAGATGAGATGAAGATAATGAAAAATTCTATGCGATTCTCGAAAATATACATAACGTTCTTCACAAGTAAGGCACCTTTGATTCCCAACCCTTTGGTTAACCCCTTGACATGGAAGACGCATATAAGCGTTCTGAATGTTTTATCTACAATTATTCCCATAACACAAAGAAATAAATAATATTGTTTTAACATAGTGAAATACAGTTTTTCGATTATTGAAATATATTTTCACAAAAACGCATCTCTACCTAAAATTTTGCGGACATCGTGAATGAATTCCTACCCGTGTGGTACGACCGGTACGTCTCAAAGTCTGCCGTAGCCAAAGGGTTAACGTAAAAATTGAAAACGATTGGGTTACAGAATAACTATCGTACATTTGATGGTATTAAAACGTTTCGCGGTACAAGGCACGTTGTTTGTTGCAGTCATAGTTTATCTTGTAGCATCCTTCATAATCGTGTTACACGTCTCACCGTATGTGCTCGATTTCGTCACGCCACTGAACGAAAGTCGATCACACCATCTACAGTACAACATAGAGTTCCTCGTCGACGAAAAGTATTACACCCTCGTTGCTCTGCAAATAGACGTTCTTGCGTTCGTCGGTTCCACTGTGGTCCTTTCCACCGAATCTATCGTACTGCTTTTCTTCCACCACGTCTTTGGGCTGCTCAAGATCATAAGGTGAGCCAAGAGATCGAATCTCACACCGGTCGATTTGTTGCTCCTTTCACCTTTACATACTTTAACCCATCGACGTTTCGCAGTCATCGTTTAAAGACGCTTCACGATGGCTCGAAACAATGGTCTGTGGATGAAGTACAGATAGTTCGGAGAAACATCGAGGACGTTGTTCGTATACACATACGATCGAACGAGTTAGTACTCACTTCTCCGTGTTATTTCATGCAATTACGAATTTGTATGTTTCTTCCTTTAATTTAATTTTTTCTCTTCGTAATTTAATCAGGATTGCTGTACCCTTTGAGAAAACTTATTTCTTTTTATCCAGCTAACGATGCAAAACAAGCAAACTTATGTTTTCAGCAAAAAAGAGTTACTAATTTAATTCTAATTATTTTTATTATATTCCAAGGTTTTGCGACATGCTGTTGTCCAGTTTCAACGCATCTTATTTTATCTTCGCCGTAATAGGAGTGCTCACTGTAACTTCTACGTTGCTCCGTGTAAGTAACAATTTTCTCGAAAGCATTGAGAGCACAATATCCGTGATAATGTTTATTTTATATCAATTTTGTTTTTTTTTTAAAGATACTAAGAGATTGTGAACATTTATACCGAACTTAACTTTCGATATCTTCATTATTGTAACATTATTATTATTGTTGCTACGATATTATAATGTTCCTTTAACGAAGAATTAAGTACTCCCAGAAATCTAAGCTTCGTTCAGATACGAAACAAGTGTCTGACATTATATCCTAAACTGGTATCGTGTACAACCATGCATTGTTCGTTTTACAATTAGCTGCATCAAGCGATAATGTTGATGAACGATAAGGAAGAGTTGGTCATATCTGCAATACTGTTGTGCGTGGCCATGTTTTACATGCTCTTTGCCAATTTCACTGGACAGGAACTGATAAACTACAGCTCTGACATGTTTCACAACATGTAAGTACAATTTCGATGTTTCTGCAACTCTCAGAGATTGGCATTTTTACGACACAACGAAGTCAACAAAGCAAAGATTTTTAATTAAACCGAAAATTGACGAGTTAACATGTGAACCAAAACTTGCGTGAAATTTAATAGAACGAGATAATTCGTCGATAATTTAACATTTTCACGCTCTAAACGATATTTCTGTATGTTTTACAGAAAATTTCTACAGACTTTCTATTTTTACGTGTGCCTTATATGTTTCTATGTATTCCATCGATTTATTTTAATCTAATTGAAATTCATGTTTTTCAATTCAACACGTTCAACAGATACAACGACATATATTGGTACGAGGCGCCAGTATTCGTACAAAAATTACTGCTGTTTCTAATGCGACGAATGATTCGACATAATCTAGTTACTATCGGTGGAATATACACAGCGTCGTACGAAGGTTGTTGTACGGTAAATAAATATTGTTAACAAAATATGTGACGTATTATAAAAAAAAGAATTGTTTCTCCTTCCAGTCGATCAATATGTCGGTATCGTATTTTATGGTCATCAGTTCAACGACGCAATCGAAAGAACTCAAGGATTAAGTGTAATATTTGCGGTTTGCAGTTCGTAGAATGTTAGCTCCACAATTATTGATCGATATATTAACTAACATTTCGACAACTTATGGTTTCTAATCGTTTACGATTACAGCTTGTAGAATATTTGTTCTACGTTTATTAAGTAACATATTAATTGATACTACTGGTCGTTGTACAACTTATAGCTTTTAATGATTTACGAATTTTTGTGTCGATGTACGAAGAGAAAAATATTGACACATTGTTGTTCACTAAAATACAATTACCATTACTGCACTCATTTTCGATGTTGTTTAATTTCAGCAATATATTTTAGGACATATTATCGTTGTCATTTTCACAAAGAAACAATTTCACACCTTTTTAATCCTGTGTCTTTGTATTTCATATGTAATCATGAAATGAGAGAGTTCAAGGAAATACGAATTGGAATTCAGAAAATATAGGACGGATAATTTCCGAAATTTATTAAAACAAAACGAGAAGACAAAAGGTTCCATTCGTCGCTGCTTACTCCAGGTAAAACGTGTATTAATTCATAAATTAATGTTGTCATTGCACCGATTACATTCTATAATATTTATTACAATTATAATGGATATTTTAATTATTATTCCGACGAATAATCGCTAGACCGTATTTGTGAAGAAAAAAGAAAAATGTTAAGCGCTATCAACAATAAGCGTTAACAAAATTAAAGGAAAAATTATAAAATGTCTACAAAGTCTGCGATAATTGTTAATGGACTGTTGATTGTTATGCACCTGTAGGAAATTTAGGTGCAGAATGCGGTTGATATACAAACATAAACAAAATATTCCAAGTATAATAAAGATTGCACTATTTAGACGACGAGATAGAACTCTGTTTAAGTCTCGTTCCTTTGGTTGTGTTTGTAAAAATTGGAATTTGCATAAAGATCCGCGGTCCGATCGTGAATGATAAGCGTCCACGATAATTTATTACAAATCTAATGAATAATTCACGAATAATTTAGCCAGCTTGCCTCGGCGGTATTCACCGTGAAAAATCGAGCGTGTTGCGCTCGGTACATATCCGTTCGCCATTAAATCCTCTTTCTCCGGGTATAAGTGGCCGTTGGATTACCGTTCGAAAACAATTTCAAGGGTTGGCCGCGTTAAAAGAGACTCGAAGGCGCGGGAATATCCGGCTCATTGACAGGGAAAACGGTCGGCGATGTTCTCGGATTCGAAGCGCAAAAGTGCTCCAGCTCGTGAATAGAAATGAACTTCCCTGGAAGTCGTTACCGCCAGGCTGATGGTATTTCCTTTGGCTTCGATCAATCCTAACTGAGATTACTCCTTTCACCGGGAAGCGTTCCCTTTTTTTTTTTTCTATCCACCCTTTGATAATCCGTTGGCTGGAGCAAAGTTTGAACATGGAGCAACTTAGCAAAGATATCCTTTTTGCAATTTCTTTTCAGCAGGAATTTTATTTTATTTAGAGAAACGGTAGGATTCGAGTGTAGGTAAAATAAAATTAAGCTCTTAAATATTGTATATTGAAAATAATTTAATAGTAACAGTATGAACAACTTTTTAACTTAACAACTTCGACGTTCTTGCTTCTCTCGCAATCATGCTCTCTCTGCCATGCGTTTGCATTCTCCCCGTCATGTATTCTTCCAAACATTCGATTCCTTTCTCTCTAATTGTCAACCATTCTCAGTCGATGCATTCGGTCATTTAAAATAATTTTATAATAACGTACAAACAACTTTTCAACCTAACAACTTTAACGTTCTTCTGAAGCTTAACACTTAGCCAACCGAACGGGTAGCTCTCCCATTCTTTCCTCTGCCATTGATTCCATTTACTTTTGTTATTAATCAGTCTTGAACTAGCGTTGAATTGATTAAAAATTGTACTCTAAAAGAGCAGAAAATGCGTTTGATAAACTGTGAATAACGCTAGTTGAAGACTATAACTGATAACAAAAGTGAATAGGATCAACGGCAGAGGAAAGAATGTGAGACCTCCCCGTTCGGTTGGTTAAGCGTTAAGTACACAAACAAAAATTTCCACGCTCGAATCAAGCACGCCGCAATGCGCCTCTCACCTGCCCCGGCACCCTCATTACCGAACTTCAAATTGATCGCACGTACCCATCGAAGCCAGCCCGGGGAGCAGAGGAGCGCGCAAACCAGCCCAATGCCCCTGGCAGCAAGAACGATCGCGAATAAAAAACCCTGAACCCGTCTCCGCGTCTCGATAAGGGATCGAAGCCGTTCCCGGGGCCCCTGATCGCGCGCTGCGTTCGAGGCGGACGCAAAAAAGATCGGGCCGCCTCGGAATCCGGTCGAAGGCGAAAGAAAACCGTGGGCAGCGGCGTGAAATTACAAGCGTCTCCTCCAGCCCGTCAACCTGGAACGATCCCCGACGAAATAGGGAAGCAATTGGCGGCAAACGAAGCGTGAAGCGTCTGCTCGGTAATCAGCGAACGAGCCCGCGACCGAGATCGGCTCCGTCGATCGCGAGAGATCACACGGCCCATTTGCGAGCACACCGCCGAGTCTCCCGGCCTCGACGGGGGAAGATAACCACGGATAGATCGCGAGGGTGCACAGACTACCCGCCGCGGCCATCTTATCTAACGTTACGAGCGTAATAATGTCTCTATCGCCGACACCCTCGTTTTCCCTTCGCCACACCTAGCTACCCGGGAAACATTATCGCCTGGGGCCGCGCGGGAACTTGCGAGAGGATCCTCGCGGTCGAAGCCTGTGAAAGGGAATTATTCGCGGTGTCGTCAACCGGAAGTAACGACGACCAGAGGAATGTTTAGGCGCATCGAGGAAATCTGGTTGGACGTTGTATGAAATTTGTAGTTAAGACGAAGGAAGGAAATTTTTTTTATTCACGCTTCTTATAGAAGATCGTGAAAATTTGTCGAACGTGCGACATGATGGTATAAAGTTGCCAAGCTTTTGCGTGGAATTATATTTTGATCGTTGTAGCGTTAACGTGGTAAGTTTCGTAGAGAATCGGTGTAACGCTTTTGTGATCGTTCCCGAATTGTAATCGGACGATTTTCGCGTTTTTACGTGAAAGCTCACGCGAAAGGACTTCGAAGCGCCTGTTGCTTTAGATTCCAGACGATTGGTACAGTTACATAGAAACGCTGGAAATGGTGGTGTAAAGACTTTCATCGAAGAATTTTTATTCTTATTTTAATAAAAGTGTTTTAGGTGTATACAACTGGAGGTTAACCGTGGTGAAGTCAGTTTTAAATGTTATTTTATGTGTTTTCGTATACAAATTATATAACTCGACGAGTTAACTCGTCTTCCCTGTTAGTATACTTAAATATCGTTCGCTAAGTATTCATGCGTTCTACCCTTGGAGAGTAAAGTGTTAGTTGTTAAATGAAATGGTTGATGTAAAACTGGGTAATGCATTGACACGAGCATCCTTAATAGCTGCTTGTTCCCCGATAATCCACGCTTTCGTATCTCGGAGAGCAAAAGCTCATACTTCGCGGTCAAATTAACCACCGTTCGGAGCTAATTACAGCGCGGCGGATTAACATGCGCGCGGCATTAACATTTCTACGTCGACTCAGAAACAATTGCGGTTATTAAGCTCGGGCCGGCAAGCGCCCAACTCTTCGTTCCTCTTCATTTGTTCAGCCCCGCTTGAATCGCACGGTTGCGTGAAAATTGCATCGAATCGCGGTGGCTAATAAATGGAAAAGTATCGTTTTCGTTCGTGTAATCCGCTATAAACCTTAACATCTGGTATTTCTTTATTTCTGATATTTCACAGCATCTCTCATAAACTAGATAATTCCAAAGTTCCAAAAGGGGCGTGGAAATGGAAAACCTGAAGGAAAGTCGTGCCTGCTTATCCCAGCGCGTTTGGTTCGCATTAATTCGAGCTAATCTCGCAGAATCGTAAAGGAACAACGTCACAGAGTGGTGTGGGGAGGGGATCGCCGTGGTAACGATGCTCTCTTGTTCGACGTAAAAAGCGAGCCGCGTCGAGATAGGACCCGCAGCTCATTTTCTTGCGAACCACTTCCATCCCCCTACGTCCGCCATCCCCCGAAGCTCGCCCATAGGGAGCGAAAGGGATGCACAAGTGGAGCACGCGAAACGCGCGTCGAAACTTGTTACTCACGAAAGTGCTTCCGTGACTATCTCCCGCACGACCTTACAAGTGGCTGGAGAACACGCGACGAGTGCTTTTCGCGAATCGCCACCCCTCAACCCTTACCCCTGCTCTTTGCTCGCCGCTCAACCCTTCCTTGCTAATCATATCCGCGTAATCCGTCTCATGGCGTCGTTGTTTCCGCAGGAAGCCTCTCGCAAGCGGAATGTTGTTTCTTGCCGGTGTCTTCCTATCCACGATGACTTCGTGACTCCGATATACATAAAATTTGAACAATTTCTGGGATTGCTCGGGGACAGGACAAGCTGAACGGGGACGCGTGATAAATAGGCTGCGGATGTTCACGCGTTATATTATGATATTATGAAATGCTCGAAGTAATGTTCTTAGATACTGACAAGGGAAGTTTGCGAGCTCGAAAATTCAAAAAAATATGAAACTTGGTGTACAGATAGAGTAAATCATCCATAATACATACCTATTTTTTGTTCGTGCCCAATGTCATTTCCAAAGGGTGATTTCAACCCTTAAAGAAAATGTAAAATTATCTTTGTCCTGGAATATCTCGAGAATGGTGGGAGATATTGAAAAAGAGTTTAAATAAAAGTTGAATGCTATTTTTATGTTTACAAGAATGTATAAAAAGATTTTTCGAAAAATCGACCAAGTCTTTTTTTTTATCGATAATCTAAACGAATTTCATAGGACCTGATTTTTTCTACTAATTATTACTGTGTCTATCCTTGCGTAACATAAAGTTGTAATTTCATAGGTACCAGAGCTTCCCTCGGACGAAAGTTTATACCGAGACGAAGTCACAAAGGGTACGACACAATAAAGGCCTCTTACGGGTCATCCGCTTTCGAGATGTTATCACTCCTTCGCGTTGCAAAGGCAAAAGAAGATTTTCGTGTCGAGTGGCCCCGGCCTGGAACTTTATTAAGAAGGTCGAAATTCTTCGAGAAAGAGGGAATGCTCGGTTATTACACCTAAATATATCTCCGCTTGAGTGCCGCTTCCATGGATGCTTGGCCCCCTTTTCTCCATGTTTTTTCTTTCTGCTTTAATACACTATTATTGCCTGCTCGTTATTGCCACACGATGCAATATCAAGCTGCTCATATAACGTTGGCCACCGAGGAGCACTTCCGCGATACAAAATTAATTCCGCACCCTGTTTAAACTTCGGTCTTGCTCAAGTTTTATTGCATCGGCGCTCAAGCGATTTTCCAGTGTCAATCGTTTGCGTTCGACAATTTCGATGAAGTTCTAAAAAAAATTGCAAACCGTCTCGATTCTTACAAAATTTCAAATTTAATTCGACATCCCTTTGAATAACTTTTGTTCACGAGTATACCCTCGTAGAACTACAATGCAGATGGTTATTTGCAAATTCTGAAGAAGCTCAACTTATTTTACTTTGAATTATGAAAATTTCAGTTATTCAGTAAGTATCTCAAAATTTCAAAATTTCATTTCTCATAATCTTTTAACTTTACCCGCAACGAATCATCCATTTTAAACATACACGAAATATCCAAATAATTCGAAATGATGATACAATTGTCTGTTTTCTATAAGAACATGCAATTCGTACAAAGTCCTCGATCCGTTCGCGCATCCCTGACAAAAATCCGATCACCCACGAAACTTTTACGATGTTCGGATCGATTTTCAAGCAGCGCCGCGACGCTTTCTCCGTCCCGGGTGTCCGTGAATCATTAACGAGCACGTCACGTATCTCATAGTTAAGGCGCCATTCAGGGGCGGGGGTTCGCAATATTGGCCAAGCACCAATTTCAACCCGACTCGCCACCTGATCCACCCCTCTCGTCGTGATTTTCCTTAAACAGCGCCACGTCCAAGGCCGCTAGACTACATTTCCCCCGCGTCCTTCTCCTCGCCCAACCCCCTCGAGGAACCCGAGGAGCTAGGCGTGCCCAACGACAGCGGCAATAATCGTCACAATTCCATTTTACTGTCCGTGGACCGAGATGCAACGGGCTCGTTCAACGAGCAGACCGAATAAACGGAATAAGAGACAGAGGGATCTCGTTGGGAAAATCTTAGACGGCGGTCTCGGTTCCGCGCAGGCGATGCTTTCTTCCTTGCCGGGAATTAGGTGGACATGTTTGGGGACCGTCGTTGCGACGGTCGTTCGCCGGAAGTGGTCGCCTTTTTATGCACTCGAGAATGTATAGAGTTTTCTTTTCGTACCGGATTGCGTTTCCACGGTCGATGTAATTGTATGATGCAGGTGTTGCGAGAAAAAGGATAATTGGGGTAACGAGGAAGAGGAAAAATCAAGCTTTTCTTAAATATGACGTCTGCTTAGTAATTGCATGTTCGTTCAAACGAACGTGTTCAGTTTTACATAATTTTTTGCGATTTCTAACTTTTGTTCTGAAAATAAAGTTCAGCTTAAATCCACATAATTCTACCGTGCTATTAATTAACACTCTGTATCGGAAAACCTCACGTTTATCTTACGACTGTCGCGTTAGCTAATCTCACTGGATTGCCGGTACCGTTTCGCGTTAGTAATTCAGAAATTAAACTATTTACTCGTCTTTTTAATTAGCCATATACAACCGCGGTTTAATCGTAAATTTAACCGTCTTCAATTTAATCTCTGGTAAAATCCGTGGATGAAGAACGTTCGTTAACTGCGATAACCGTTCCGTATCGTTCGCGACGCTTCGTTTGCTCTTCCAGAGCAAATTTCCACCCTCCGGTGTGTTTTTCGAAAGCAAAAGAACGAGAAGACGAGTTCCCGGTGCAAGTTTCGCTTAAAAGTGGAACGAACAATGCTATGTATCCCCGGTTTATGCGCGCTCCAAGCCGCACAAGCGTTACAAGCCGCGGGCGTTAAGAAGCATCCTTAAACGCGTTGCTGTAAACTGAAACCGTTCACGGTCCACGTTCGTTCTCGTGAATCGCGAAGATTAAAAAAGTCGGAGACGCGATGATAACAGGATTACATTCACCCCACACTCCCCCGTCTTTCTCCGCCCGTTCTCATGCAAACCAGGTTATCGTTGCTCGAAGACAACGATTCCAGCTCGTGATCCTCGGCTTCCCGAGACACGGTTAGATGTCGATCTTAAATAGAAAACAAGAATTAAAGCGTGATGCAACGATATTGGTCGATGTATTGAGGTTAAGACTTCTTAACCCTTTGCGGACGGAGCAGTAAAGAAACTAGTTACGTCGCGCATTTGTGTTATAAAAACTAAAGCTGTATTTAAATAAATTTTTCATAAAATCTAACAGAATCATAAACAAACAAATTTAGGCCAACTTGACTTCTTAGACTAGTATATCCATGCGTATCTTATACGTGTCGTTTACGACAGACAAACGCCAGCCGCAGCGCGAGAGTTGGGCGGATATATCCGACACTCGTCCGCAAAGGATTAATACTATATACGCTACAGAAATCCCAAGAAGGCTCAAAACAAAAGAAAGCATCCAATAGACTTGGTACCTGCTAAAAGGACTAAATCCTACAAAATGTACCAAATGCTTACACCTGCATACTCATTAATTAAAAAAAAAGACTCCTTATCCGAGATATTTAACCTTTATGGTAACAAAGAGGGGGTAGTTTATACCCTCGCTACACTTAAATATATTCCTCGTTTTCTTTGAATTTCTGCAATCTTCGAACTTCCACTTTCATTGTGAGGAATTGAAAAAATCCACATAATTACTGCAACGTGTTTCATTATTGTTACCTTAGAAACGTTACATTTGCGAACCCGCTGAATTCAATGAATGGATAATGCAGCTAATTTATTTTAATTCCTTTGCGCTGCAGTTTCGATAACCAACCGTGGCCATAACTCTGAAAGCAGCGTATGCGTAGCTCTGTCAGCAAAAGAATTAATGTCGGGAAAAATTGAATTGTACAACCGTGAATGGTTAATTTTAATGAACCTTTACCCGGGACTTCGGTCAAATGTTCAACCGCGAGGCTCCGTCTTTGAAAGTTCGAATCAAAGGGATACATTCTGGTCACGAACATTAATATTGCATAAAGGTTTCTCGTCCCGTTCGAAACGAAGGTTAAAGGAAGAACGAAAAAGTGAAAAAGAAAGAACGAAACGCAGAGGAAGTAACGTGAAACCGTTCGATCGTTACAACGATCCACGGGACCAAATCGACGTAACACGTTCAGGATGTATTAATTGGATCGACGATGGGAGGGATTTAAATGAGCTCTCCCCGGCACCTGTTCGTGAGGGGAAGTTAATTTTTAATTTAATTCACGCCGCTCGTTGGTCAAAGGTTTCGAGCGAGCGAATGGAAATCGAAATAATTGAAAAGTTACCGGTCGTTCCGTGTTATTGCCTTTTAATTGCCTAATGGAATATCGTTAAAGGATACAAAGTTCGTGCCGGTGCGCGATCCTTCTCAACGGCAGTTTCGTGATGGAAACGTATCGATTCCGTTCGATCGGATTTATTATTCGATTGCATCGCGTGTCGTTGTAAACGATGCTCACGGACGGTGAAAGAATTTCGTTAGAACTGGGATTTAACCCCTTTCGTCTCGAACGGTACATCAGCATGTACCAGCATGATTTGAAAATTATATGTGTACGAAAACATAGTGTTATTTATGTAGAAAAATGTGATCGAGTGGAAGCAATCGAGTGGATGCGAGTTTAGGAAAATGTGAAGAGTGCTTGAGTTGAACTATAGCCGTGTGAACGTAGAATGTTTGGACTCGAGTGTTTCTGAGGCGCGAAAGATGAGCACTTGAGAAAACTGAGTGACTGAGGAATTTTGGGTGAACGTGACGGAATGGATCGAGTGAAAAAAGTTTAGAATTAGAAAGAAAAAAAGTTAGTGTTTAGAGGAATATATGACGGGGAAAATGCGAGTGCAGGCAAAAAGAGTTTGACTGTGAAAGAAGCAAAAACGTTGAGGTTGCTAAGACTGATTTAAATATAATTTTATAATTATTATAGTATTATAATATTTACATTATAATTATTATTACAATTTTTTAAACACTTTACCGACCCGGAGTCTATTAATCGGCTTTTACATGTTTGGTTTGCAAATTTTGTGATGTTTCCTTACACGAAGGTGACTGTTTCGAGCGATATCGTATATATACTGTAAACAAATATTAAACTCTTAATTAACCGAAGAAAATCATTGTAATCGATTTATTAGCGATGCATCCGCACTAAAATGAGCCGATCGGGAGTGCGTGTGCAATAAGTTGAGCCATGAGCGGTCGGTAAAGTGTTAATAATATTCTAATCACTTCACTTTATTTTATTCACATCTGATCCGTATCATCCGTTCTATTAAATAAATGAAAGTAGAATTTCCTATATTTATAATTAATATAATATTTATGAATTTCCCTGTATTTAAAAAATAATAACATGACAGACATACTTTGATTATTATTGAATGAATATTTATATCCCGAGACGAAAGGGTTAACGATCGACCGATTGTTGGACGATCGCGAAATTTTTGATTCGACCTGGTAAGCGTTCGTAAATTGAAGTGTTTTCTGTTCAAAAGCATCGAAGAAATATCGTACGGGGGGAATTGATTAAAAAAGATACACGGGGGATGAAATATTTGAAGCTTCGAATTTATCGACCGTTAATATCGCTTCCTATCGCTCACCGGGCACTGAAATCGGTTTTTAAGCGCACAAAGTTCGCGGACAGGCATCCAGACAAATTATCGAGATATCGCTTTCACATGACCGGCGGAATAGAAATCTCAGTTGTCGCCGAGTCATCGCGGAGTCTGACGTTTTAATTAAAACTTCTCTTCGACGGGGTGTGAAATGTTTCCCGTGGGCAGGCGCGCGGCAACTATCGGGGAAGAAGGAAACGAGATAAAGTGAAACCAGGCGAACTAATCGACGATATAACGTATCGATCCAAAGAACGCTTGGAGCTCCCTACGAAAGATCAAATAGAATTGAACAATCGAACTCGCGAAATGCCTCGGTTGTAGCAATTAATACCCTCGATTGATATTTATTTCGTGCTCCGCTAAACGTTCGCCGACAAAATCCATAATTTCTCGTGACAAAACTATCCATCGTTTTAACGTTCACCACGAGAAACGCTCTGCCAACTGTGTAAGAATCGAATGCCGGACCAGATAATTAAAAGAGAAGAATTGTAAAAACGAAAACAAACTCCGGGCACCATGAGTTATACGCAAAGCTCAGAAAATCATTCCCATCGGAGCAAAAGTAATTCATAAGGAATCGTTCCGCGATCAATCAAGAAGACAGCAAGGAAATTCATTTCGCGGTACCATTAATTAACCTTCCCCCCCTAACGAACGTCGTAAATCAAACGCAATACGCTCGATCGGGCGAAAGGTGAACGACTGATACCATAAAATGTGAGCCGATGCAACGTGGAATGAAAGGAAAAAAGGAGGATCAACGGGAACCAGGTAAAATTGAAAAACGGTGAGGTGGAAGAGGAACGATAGTGGAGAATGAGAGAGAGTGAGTAAAAGAAGGAGGTGGGAGAGAGAGAAAGAGAATGAGAGGGGTGAGGGGGGAGCGAAGAGCAGAAATCGGGTTAAAGGCCACCGACAGGAGGAGCTCTGCTCCCTTCTAACGAAGTACCGGTTTAATAAGAAGGTTGTGCTATTAGGTTCTAAGTAAACGGGTTAATCAGGCACACCTGTCGAACCGGAAACCGTAGCAACGTGCAGCAACATCCGATAGACGTGCCACGTCGAATCCTTTTAGCTTAACGACCTCGTAAACCAGCCGTCAGCCTATTACCGTACGAAACCTTGCTTCATCCACCTTCTTGCGTATTTTCACTTTAATTTCGTACCTTCCCCCCCCCCCCCCCCCCCCTTGCTGGTCTCGCCTCGAGCCTCGATTTATAAATATATCCAGGCTACGGAGAACGGTCACCGAAATTAGCTACCCGACTCGAAGAAATGTCCCGTTTTCTGGAATAATTTAAGCGGATGAATGACGCTTAAGCTTTAGCGGCCGTTCGAATGTTTTTCCCGGGCTTAATTAAACTTAATTCTTGGAAACCGAATGACGTGGTGGTCGGTCGCCTGGCACTTTTGACGCGAAAGTGGAACAGGAGTTAAATAGGGCAGGACTTGTTTTGGGGTTCGTATGAAAGGGTTTTCTTCTCTCTTCCACCACCGCCGGGGGCTTAATTAACGTTTATTAAAAAGCTTTCTTCGCGTTTTAATCCGTTAATCTGAAAAATACGACGGAAGGTGAAAAGGTTGTGGGATATTTTATATTTTCGAGAATGAACTTATCCTTCGTTTTTCATGGTCGCTTGAATTTGCTTTCAAAAATTATGTCGCGCACGGAATATTCGTGTAATTATGAACGCAACAATGTTGTTCGTCGCGAGTGATCCCACGAGATAGTCGTTCGCTGCGTTACGAACGACATCGGTAGCAACCCAGTTTTCAATATTCCGCATACGAATTTATTTAAATTCGGTTTCTGTTATTTGAGAAATCGTACAACGAGATTGCGTTCGCCCGGTTTTCCGAAAGCCGTATAATACGCAACGCGAATTTTCGCGTGGTACATACACGGAACGCTGGCTCGTTTTCAAGCATTATACTTGTAAAATCTACTACCCCCTGGAGCTTACTTATTTGTTCGAAATTTCAGCCTCGACAAACCAGATCTAGAAATTAATTGTATTAAAGTTCGCGTAGTTTATTTAACTGCAGTATTACCGTAAACAGGTGATTCGCGAAATCCGTGATCCACGCAAATCATTAATTTACATAGCCGAACGAATGTTGTGTACTTTATAAAAATTACTTTTCCGTCAAGAAAAATGTTGCCAATATTAAACTCTGTCGGACGTCAATTTAATTTGAATAACAGAATAATGAACTTTTAACGCACTTTGACTCACATTGTTGACGAAAATTTAATAACAAAATTTTGCAACACAAAAAATCAATATAATACATTATCATACCGGAGCCCGTTTAAAATCCTTTCGAAATACTGCACGCGTTATATTATTCCCTTATTTATTCGTTGTTTCATCCGTTACATTATTTATCACGTAATAACACACTATTAAGTTATTACATCGTATCATCTTCTGTACACCCCAAAGAATGTATGTGAAGAATCTGCACACCCCTCCGCCCCCTCCCTCAGAAAAAAAGAAGGAAATGGTAATAATGGTCCATGAAATAAAGTAAAACGAAAAGAGAACACCTTCCTCACAAAAGGTATCGCGAAAGGAGGATAGTTATGGTGGCGTCAATTTGTACGAGGGCGCGTATATCACGGAATTGAATACCCCGGTTACAGGAATCATTGCCCTGCGCTTATGTACCCGTTACGAAACCGATTACGTCTTTCTTCTTGATACCACACCTCTGTCTACAGCATCTCGCGTATTAGGATAAACTGCCGCGATTACGACAGGTGGAGCCCGGTCGTATTTCGCAATTTTCCTGTCGGGTGCACGGCCGCTCCGAGATGCGGCAAATTGCAGCCATGCTATTTATGACCACCGTACGCACATTTCGTTGCATCACGCCACTTCAGACGCCTCGAACTGCGTACGTTGATCCAGTCGAGGAACTCAGTGACTCTCAATACCGTCGAACACCTTCGTTCGTTCGCTAACCGGCTACTTGTAACCGGAATTCCCCGCTTGCTGTTGATTAAAACAAGTGTTACAGCAATTGGGGATCACCCGGTAGATTGGTGTTTCAGCATTTATGGGAAATTTAAACGTGTTGAAAAATCTAAAGAATTAGATGACCATTGAAAGACACTTTTTTCTAAACCTAATTCTCTTCTGACTCTTGCAGAAGTATTTAATCGATGGAAATTCTTTCGTTCAAGATTCTGTTCTTTCAGTGTAATGATTATTTTGGGGTTCGTTAACCAGATTGGTGATTGATTGTTCAAGAAGTTCGAGAAGATGAAAGCAGAAGAATCGAAAATGGTCCCATGAAAATGTCCCGCCTCTCAGACCGTAAGCGACGAGTTCAAGCTTTAAGGGGCGAAAGAGGGATCCAAAGGGGAACGTAGAACAGACGAACGGCAGACAGTTGGTCGCCGAGAATAACTTTATAACTGGAGCTGAACTAATAATAATCCTGGCTCATTAAACACTAGCTGGAAACTTAATCGTCGAGTTTCCGCCGCCATCGCGAACGTCTGCCCCGCCGGTGCACAAAGCCGGATACACAAGTTTGCTGGGAACTTTAAATCTCACGAGTTTATCGCACCCCCTCCGCGTTGTTCGCGAACCCGACGGAATTGCGTTTCCGCCGCAAAATGATGTATCCAGCGCAACACACGCGTAAACTTATGCAAGCTCGATCGGACTATATTACGCTGCCGGCAGATTATTATGAGATTTATACCTGTTCATATACGAGCGTGAAACATTTGGTATCACTTTTTGATCTTGGGAACGTCATTTGAAAGAATATTGCTAAGATATGGTAGAAAATAAAACTTGAATTTGCTAACACGAAATAAAGCAAGTAAAGGAATGTGTCATAGACTAATGTGATTTTTCACGAAATGAATCACAGGCGCATCGGCATCTTAAGTTATGCGACAGTTATGGGCCTTATGGAGGTTGATGAACTCAATTGGGCCCATTTCTGACCCCATACGCTCTTTAAGGGAAAGTTCAGAGAATCCTAATGCCTAATGTATAGATCCAAGGGCCCACATCCCTAAGGAGATCAGAAACTCACAGGTATCCTAAGCTAAAAGTGAACGTAAGGCCCTGGACTACCAATGGATTGGTGATCCCACTGAGACCCACTTAAGATCTTTCCCCTTCTTTCCCCTTCGTCTCTCCAGAAGATAATTCGAGAGGTTTTTAAGGAATCTGAGGCCCCAACATGTGGGCCCTAGGTCCCACTTCCCCAAGAGAATCGGAGACTCACTGGAACGCAGCTATACATGAATGTGGAGTCGATGGTTCCAATGAGGCCCACTTAGAACTCTCCCCCTCCCCACTTCGTCAGTGTAACCTAGAAATATCCTAGAGGACCCAAAGATCAATCTGTGGGCCCGGAAGTCCACATACCTAGGAGGATCGAAAACTAATCGGGACTCCAAACTTCATATGAATGTAGGGCCCTAAAATATTAGAAGGTCATTGGTCCCAATGAGGCCCACATGGGACCTTCCCTCGTTCCACTTCACGAGTACGACGCAGAAAAATCCTAGAATACTCAAAGCCTCGTTACTCCAAAAAGATTAGAGCATTAAGAGTACCAAAGTGCCAATGGTCCCAATGGGACCTACCCTTAGGATGTCTTCTCCCTAATCTAGACGTCTCAACAGAATTCAGAAACCTTATTACACATTTACCACCTGTCACATGCAACTTTTATTAAGCATAATAATATCATAATTCCTTTTTTTCCAAGATATAAAGCTTTCATACAATATGTACAATCGTTCAGTGACTCAATTGTTGAAAAATATTCGACGCGTTGAAGAAATTCGCTTCTTGACAGCATCACTTTCACGAACGAAGATTATTTGCGTGTCGTGGTAGGAAAGATGGTTAGAAAATGATACTTATCTAAAGAGCGGCTGGAAAGGTAATTGCGAGGCGTGCAACTGCCAGGTGGACGAGCGAAGACAAATTATCGAGTATTCGCTGCAATTAAACTTAACACTTGAGCGTTAAGCACGCTATTAACCACGTTGCGTTGCAACAAAGGCGTTGCCATAATGCGATGAGCTTCGACGGAATCCCCTGTGCATAATACACTTCGCGCACTTTCTCATCAGCTCCGCGAATAAGCTTCATAAATTTGTTTGCAGGGTTAAAAATGCCGACTACGATGAAGGCCGTTGCATGAACGTCTGCTTTAACTGGCAACAAATTATGGTAGAACAATTCCGTTGAATACTGAAACGTAGTTCTCGGTCCCTTGGAAATCCTTTTCGAGCTTCCCGAGACGATAAATATAATGTGTACGCTTTTACTTGCTTCCTTAACCGAGAAGCATAAGTGGACTAGGTTATTTCGAAAATTCTTGTCTAGTTTTAATTAAATAAAGAAATATATATATATTAGTGTGGTTATTCCTTTATTTAACGAACAACTTACAGCTTTTTTCAGTGCAACTAAATTATGATTTAAATGAAAAATCGTGTAGATAATACTTTCCTATTCTAACAAGGGAACACCGCGAACTGTCATTCACGGATTTGAATGAAACTTAGTGGGATTATAGAGTGATCCAAGACAAGAATAACGGTATGCTTCATTTCGGCCCAATCGCTTTTTAAGGGTGTGAAAACTAACCTCAAAGTCAAATCGACACTTCCACTTTTTCGCGTATATCTGTTAAAGTATAAGAGACAGAGAAAAATGTTTTAGATAAAAGTTTAATGGTATAACGAGCGCTATAATTTTACTTAAGAAAATTTTTTGAAATGTCTTCCTTGTTAAAAAAAAAAATTTTTCTTGCGTTATTTTAAACAATTTTTACATTTTCATAATCACTAAAAATATTACGTATTTTATTCTGAATTCAACCATGTATATTATTTTTACTATGCAACACCAACTTATCTAAATATACGACGTAACGTACACCGCGCGCACGATTTCGGCCTAACAACTCACAGAAAGTTACATACTCGGATTTCTTTTTCTCGTTAAAGGTCATAATATATGACGATTACGAGTGTGATAACATAAAAATAGCAAAATATAAAATATTATATGAAGATTGATGGCATATCACATACATTGCGCTATGTTACATATATACATGTATAAACATTTATTTCATACTTATTTAACATTTTATTCTACTTTGAATGCAAGTATACATGTATTTCACCCGACATAGATTTCATAAAGGTGATGTTCGTCAAAAAACTGTTCTAAAGATAGATACTTTTTACATCGAGCACATCTTATAATAGCAGGCTTATTACACAGATCGCAACGTGGCAGAGTATGTACTATTTCAATAAATTTGTAATAGAAATCTACTGAATTTTCTAATTGCTTCGAACTTTATTCAAGGTATCCAGTTTTGTACCAAGCGTAATTTCCGGAATCTCGGAGAAGAAAACTGATTGTATGTAAGAAATTGCAGTTTGATAATGTTATTTCGTAAATGTAAATTTACATTAAGATCATATAATAAAACCTGATCCGAAAATGTTCTCACAAAATTTTTCCATACTCGAAAACCAAAAACATTCAGCCGTTGTATCAAACGTGCTTTTCCTTTCTATTACAAATTTATTGAAATAGTACATACTTTGCCACGTTGCGATCTGTGTAATAAGCCTACTATTATAAGATGTGCTCGATGTAAAAAGTATCTATCTTCAGAACATTTTTTTGACGAACATCACCTTTGTGAAATCTATGTCGGGTGAAATACATGTATACTTGCATTCAAAGTAAAATAAAATGTTAAATAAGTATGAAATAAATGTTTAAACATGTATATATGAAACATAGCGCAATGTATGTAATATGCCATCAATCTTCATATAATATTTTATATTTTGCTGTTTTCATGTTAACACAATCGTAATCGTCATATATTATGATCTTTAACGACAAAAAGAAATCCGAGTATGTAACTTACTGTGTGTTAGACCGAAATCGCGAGAGCGGTGTACATTACGTCGTATATTTAGATAAATTGGTGTTGCATAGTAAAAATAATATACATGGTTGAATTCAGAATAAAATACGTAATATTTTTAGTGATTATGAAAATGTAAAAATTGTTTAAAATAACGCAAGAAAAATTTTTTTTTTAACAAGGAAGACATTTCAAAAAATTTTCTTAAGGTAAAATTATAGCGCTTGTTATACCATTAAACTTTTATCTAAAACATTTTTCTCTGTCTCTTATACTTTCACAGATACACGCGAAAAAGTGAAAGTGTCGATTTGACTTTGAGGTTAGTTTTCACACCCTTAAAGAGCGATTGGGCCGAAATGAAGCACACCGTTATTCTTGTCTTGGATCACTCTATAATCCCACTAAGTTTCATTCAAATCCGTGAATGACAGTTCGCGGTGTTCCCTTGTAAGTCTAACTAAAGCTAACACAAGCTAACCGAGGTCTGAAAATTTGCGGAACTATCATTTGGCGACAGACATTCGTCTCTCGAGCGCAAAGGGTTAATCGTTCTTTACACGGCGATGCACTCTCAACTTGACTTCATGACTATTCATCGATCGAATTCATTTAGGATCGAGTCAAACGATCGAGCTAACGGTCAAGCGTAGCGGTTCTTAATCGGTGTTTCGTAACATTATACAAGTATTATAACGTTCCGGAGAAAGAAGGCGTGATTTATTGTAGCCTGCAGATTTATACCTTAGGTTGCCTTAGTCGATATACTTTTTATAAATATGATACTTTTTAGCCGTTGCTTTTTTCTCTTATTTTCGTATACACGCAATATATGCGTATACATGTAACATTGTTTAAATCGCCTACTCATCATTCTTAATCGCTATTGTCATCCTTTTTACTTCTTTCGTAGTTCCTTTACTTCATCGCAAGCACTTTGTAATCATTCTTAATTATTAGTTCTTCCTAACTTCTTATCTTATACCTATTATTGTTCTTACTATTGTTATTATTTATAATTACTTTTATAATCGTTGCTCTTACTATCTGTCTTGCTGTATCTCTAATTATTTTTGTACCATTTTTATTTCATTGTTATTACTGTTCTGTATTAATACCTCTGTTTCGTGTGATCGATATCAAACGCTTTGTAACAAAGGGTCTACCCAGTTAACGCGATAAACATTATTATATTATTATTATAACATTCATATATTCATGCTCCGAAATATTGTCTATCTTTAAATTACATGTACCCCACTGTGATACCCGTAATCGTTATCTCGTTAGCCAAGAATTCCACCGTTCTATATATGGACAGCAAAAAGGAGTAAATTGTCTGATTATAAACGTAAACAAATCCATTCAACCGACCAACATTTTTACATCTACGCAAACCTTCGAACAACGTCTGTATCGTAACGTACCTTAGCTTTAAGAAATTATATAAATATTATTGTCTTCTTTTTTTCTCGTTAATATCGTATTTAAAAGGCTTAACCCGTCCGACCAAAAAGATAAATAAATAAATAACATTATAACCGCCTTTACAGAGCTTAGCGTTCCGTGAATTATTCCTGCGATCGAAAGTATTCCGTATCTCGGAAAGGTTAGGAACCATTGGTCCAGCGCAAGCGATACGATACTCAGCTCGGCTCTAATCGCAGACTTCGGCAATTGATAATTCCCTCGTTCACGTTCGATAAATGATCGCGTCGAAAAGCGATGTCCGTAATACGTGAACCTCCGCGTTTAGGAACACCGAGGCTGCGATCAAGGTACAAGGAAGTCGAGGTGTATCGTCGCGCGGACTACTCATCAGGAATTCCTTCTTCTTGTTTCAAGGTTGCCACAGCTAATGCCTCCTCGTTTGTATTCCGGCCGACTTTCTACATCGCGGGCTGCATTTCGTGTCCTCCTCGATGGTTGCGCGTTTTTATCGTTATCGCCAGCAGTCTGGATGGGATCTCGCGCACGATGATCGCCGTTAAAAGCATCTAATAACATTCAAACTCAATGGACGGAGTAGAAACGACGACGAAACGCAACGGTAATTACGCGTTTACCACCTTTCGCCTTCTGTTTACGCCTGGAGTCACGGCAATGTGATTTCACGAGAATTTCGCAACGCTTTCAGACGGCAGGATCTAGCGGAACCAAGGTCGATCTCTGTGCGTGTGTATTTATACACCGATCTCTGTTATTACACCGAATCTATTCAAATTTCAAACCGATGCTTACCGCTGTCGTGTGTGTTGTTGTTCGTCAGTAACACCGTTTCAAACAGATTAAACGTACTTGTAGTTTCGTAACGATAATACACTGTTTTTTGTACCCTAATTTTAGTAACGGAATTTAATATACGATGACACGAAAAATATAAAGTAACACGGCGATAAGACCGTGGATGAACGAGATACGAAGAAACTCACTCTTTTCGAAAGAACGAAGGCCTTATGTATTGGGGTTGGAAATGATCTGGTCTTAGGTGTTCCAGAGATGTATTTTTGAGGTCAGCAAGGAGAGGATAATTGAGCGGAGGATGGAGGTAGCGAGTGAACTTGAAAATGAGTGATAGATAGATGGGAGTGATGCGTGATGAATAACTTAGGCAATAAAGTCGTTAGACCGATCGACTTATGGTTGTGCTGGTAAAAATTCAAAGGTCGTGAAAAATCGTAGCGACATCATTTACAAGGAAGCAACATCGGTTGGCCTTGCGCGTTTATTGCAACTTGGTACACATGCTTAACCCTAACTTCTTCAACTATTTTCTGCTTCATTTGGTTCAAATTTCGCTTTAGCTTTATCGATCCAATTACTCGTATCACCACTTTTGCTAATAATATTTAGTATTCCGCAGATCAATTTCCAGATTATTATACTTTCCGTACATAATCAACGATCTATGTATATTAATAGGTTTCCCCGTTTATGGACAAATAAATAAATTATGACGGTTATCCTGTTCGGTACCGGACAAATTTATCGAAGAAACGGTTAACCGAAGCATTTACCGGCGCAAACCGAATGGGTGAACCTCGTAAAGTGGAAAGTCCAGAAATCCGATTTGTATAATAGAAAAGGGCCATCGGAGAGGAGCGAAGCTGCGTCGTTAATTTCCGCCGCTTTGTTCTCGGCGACCGCGACGATTTGTTTCATTTCCGGTCGCGGGCCACGGTCCGAGGCGATGCTGCGTCCTGATGTAAGAGAGATTAAAGGTCTATCGAAAAATGGCAGCCCTGAAACCGCGGTTCGGCGTTCCACGCGCTTCCTGTCAGCCGAGAAAGTGGCAGGACCTTGCGAGTGTTCGCGAGCGTGACTCGATCGCGACACGATCCATCGTATGCACGTGCTTTTCACGTTGCATCGCCTGCGTCGCCTCCGCGTTCCTCTTTTTTCAGTTTCATGAATTTGCGGAATCCCTTCCACGCATGCTGCGCTTTCCTCCTGTACGTATCCCCACCGGGAATCCTCGCTTCCTCTCTAGGAAGGGGAATCTATTTAAAGTAAAACTTTGACGAATCACCGGCCATAACGTTGCATCCCGCGGCAACTCTCAGTCGAGAGCCGGACTTGGGCCTGATTGGAGGACGAGAGGGTCTTATTACTCTTCGCTTACACATTTTTCTCCGAGGACACGCAACACTTTCACCGAGATGCTCAGGGGAATCGTGTTTGTTTCTGTAGCTCTGCTCGTGGTTGTCGACGCGACTCAGGTCAACCATTGCGGCAGTGGTGAGTACAATAAACGTTTGACTTTCCAGCGTCTCGGTTACCGGTACAACTTGGAGCCCGTGAGAAAACGTCGCGAATAATTTTAGTTATTCGAAGGAAAGCGTCGCATAGGAACGATAGCTTGACCGGTTTCAAAGAGCCTTTCTCGTTCATCGTGCGGTTCTTCTGGGTTAGCGCTGAAAAGTTTCCTCGTTTACAGTTCGCGGTTTACTTTTTCTCTATACTTTTGAGCGCGTTTACGTAACGCTTTTCACGTATTCGTGATAATCGCGAGTTATCGAAAACTATCGGTCGGTTTAATAGTGGGCTGCGTTTTCGCTTTCCGAAGAAAAAAGTTGTAAATTCGTTACGTTCGACGTTAACAATTATTATTATTATTATTATTATTATCATATAAGGGTAAAAACATAATCCTTTCGTATATACATACAAGCAATACAATGGTTAGTTGTAGAAGGTTATCGGTTGATGAACGCTTGGTTAAAAAGTTCTTGAGTTCTCTTTCAACGACGGTCGCTCGTGCGAGACGGCACATAGAAGAAAATGATCTCGTGCGCACCGTATCTTCGATCACTTCGTAGTCTTCCATTCCAGCATTTTTTGTTATGTAAAACGCGATGCATATCGTGTACAGCTAAACGATCGACCGTTTCGAGGCGGAGAAACTTGATTACTATCGGCGAGAGCCGTGAAAAGCAGATCGCGAATCGGAGTCCGTTTCTTATTAGCTCTGTCGTCGCATTCGGACACCAACTTGTTCCCCCCCGATCCGAGATAAAAACTAAGCGTTTCCGCTGAACCGCAGGAGAGTGCTGTACAGCGCAATTGCATAACAAACGATTCACGGTTTGAGTTCGCTGCGCACGAGAACCGGAAACGGATCGCGTAGTTGAATCGAGTCGATTTTTGCAGGAGAAAAATTCGAGGATTCCAATCAGGTTAACATTAGCGGCTGCGACGTACCGCCGTGCAAACTAAAACGCAGGACGAAGCCATCGATCGAGCAAAAGTTTGTGCCCGATCAAGACGTCGAGAACGTGGTGAACTCCGTGAACGCTGCCATTCTCGGTGTACCGTTGCCGTTCGTCGGCGTGGACGGGACAAGTGCGTGCGACCAAATCTTCAACTTGGACGGAACCCCGGCTGGCTGCTCGCTGAAGAAAGGCGTCGAGTACGTGTACAAGCAACAGTTTCCGGTGCTGCAAATTTATCCCACGGTAAGCGTCTTTGTTTCCCATCGAACGCCTTCTTCGTTCGATCGCGTTAATAAATTTCGGCCAGATATTTATATAGGTATATCGGCTGTTCGTGCGGCGGATAAGCGTTATCGTAACCAACCGATCGAGTAGCGTCGTAATTCACGATGCGAATCGGACACTGTTGTCGTGCACGATACGAGTTATTTCTAAGACGATTTTGTAATTTTTTAAAAATTTTAAAATTATTTATTTATTTATTTGACGGGTAAACACCCTTTATAAAAAAGTAATACAGTAATAATAAAAATAATTAAAAAATAAAAGTAAAAATAAATACATGCACTTGGGAATTAATAGATTTCTTTGATGAATTGTGCATTCGAAATACTCACACGAGCACGCGCGACTGTACCATTTCCAGGTCTCCATGGTTATTCACTACGCTTTGATGGACGGAAGCCACACGATCGCGTGCTTCGAAGTTCCAGCGAAAATCACCAACTAAGAAGAGGAGCTGCTCGTTGTTTTCTGTGAAACCGTCTCTCTCTCTCTCTCTCTGTGGATTCCAGAAGTCGCGAAGCTGTGCCTCGACGCTTGAGATTTATCGTACAATAAGATGGACGACGTGGAAGTGATTGTTCGCACGGGAAAGCAATCTCCGCGGATAGCGCGATTCTTATGTAATTTTCTTCACCAACGAGCTTAATCGGTATACAATGTATGCACGGAATTCGAAATTGTTAATAAAAGTTTTTGTATTATTTTCGTCGCTCTATTTCTACTCCTCTTTCTCAATGAACGCTTCCTTTTTTCTTTTATCGCTACTGCTAACGATTTCGTTCCAAGATGTTTTTACGTTCTTTGAGTTATGAATTAGCTTTTATCGCGAGATAACCCCGTCGACAGAGGTTACGATAAGTTCAAACGCATTCAATTAGTCATATTTCGGTAGATAAGAACCGACACAGCTCGAGCACGTATGCGAGGATGCGAATAGTTTAAGGTTGAAAGATGAGTCCTTAACGCTTTGAGCGTTAAATTCTTGTGATCGAAGTGCTCCGCGGGGATGGCGCTCTATCAGCAATTGTGTTGCTCTAAATGGAAACTAGGGAAAATTGACAAACGCATGTACGCGTCCATAATTCACGTGAGTAATTTTCGTCAGGGACGCATGCACGCACCCATAGTTCACACGAGTGGCTTTCGTCAGACGCATATTATAGGCTATAGCAGCCAAGGGTTAAGCGGACATCGGAAACGGTATTGATTTGTGATCATCGTTAAAATTGTGCAAGGTAATAAAATATTTATAAGACGCCGAAAAGTTTATATTCGATACCTAATCTAGATCTAACCTTCTCTGTCCTCTCATTTTTTTCGTATCGATTTTTCACTATGCTTGACGGAAAGCGCCATGAGACGATGCGTAATACACAGATCTACGGTTCGTTCCGCTTAAAATTTAAATTCGACGAACTGTCGACAATGTAGGAAACTTCAGGCTCGAAGTTGGCAGCTAGTGCCGCGCGCGAGTATTTCGGGAAATTCTTCCGAGACGCGAGACTCTCCGAAGATACGAACGATGAAGAGCAAACGTCATTTTCGCCAAGAAACGGACGCGTTGGTTTTCTCCTTTCGAACAAAAGGTTGTTCTGTGAAAAGCATAAGGGGATGATAACCTTTTTAAACCACATCGCCATTTTCTCCGAAATGGAAGAAGAAAAAACGCATCGCAGCGACCCAATAAATCATTGATATGCATTGCAAAATATAGTTTTTGCGACGAGGCTCTACGTGTATATATATGCGTATTATATTGCTTGCAAAAAATTGTTTTCGCTTCACGAATTTTCCGATACTCTATTTGGCTGAAAATTTGACGAAAAGCTGAACGGAGCGCTATAATGACTTTTATAAAATGCGATCGCTGCGAACGATCTGTTTCTCCTACCCCGTTATTTTCCTCGTGCCGTATCTCATCGTGGATTACAAAAGTAAATTACAACGACCGGCTGATCGATAATACCACCGTTAATAATTCAATCACGAGTCCCTGTGGTGATTAGGTGATTAGTTCGTTGTCCTTGGATCATTATCGCTGTCAGACGTCAAAACCGGACGTTTAAGTTGGAGGACAAGCGGAGAGGGGGAATCGACGACAAATCGGAGTTCCTCTTTTTCTTTTCGAGGAGGTGGTCATTTTCGGAAATTGCACGGTTCGCGGTAGCCCGGTACTTTTTGTAAGGATCGAGTAAACGGCATTGCGTGAACGAAAGCGGCGCGGCACTTTAATCTCGCGCTCGGATCTCACGGAATCAAAACGTTTTTTACCCCGGTCGTGCGCGACCCGCGAGTCTAATGGCCGCGTTAATAGCGGACTTCTGTGTAATGTCGCTCGATCGAGCTTCGAAAAGTCGCGATTTTTGTGCGACGCGACGTTGACGTTCGTGCCGGCAGCAATGTCACGTAATCCCGCATCGTGTTCCAATTAACCGTGATTTTTCTACAGCAGTTACGGGAATGTGCGTTAAGCGGCAATAACGAAGCGCGTTGGAAACTTTCTTTCCCAATTGTGTCTCGCTTTGTCACCTTCCGGCAGATATCGAACGCTTTGGAAGGAAAACAGCGGGACGCGCGTTTGCCCGGCGGGGCTTTATCGTGAAATTTTTAGCACGTTTAAATTACATCGTAACGCGTAACGTACGCAGCAGTATTGCCGATACCAGACTTCATACGAAATTCATCGTTTTCGTTACGTCGTTTGGAAAATAAGAGTGAAACGTGAAATATTCATAAGCCGTATCAGCGATAGCTTTTGCATCGATAGCATCGCGAAATAGGGATGCGCGCGTTACGTTGAAGTTAGAAGGAGGAGGTGGAGGAGGTGGAGGAGCAAGAGGAATTGTGGCGATTTAATTTCGATGAGAGGGCCAAGGCGATCGAAGGAGAGAAACGGTCGGGTCTACGTACGACGGCAAAGGGTTGGATTCGGTTATTAATCCTTTGTCGACGGCTCCTTTATCGAGCGAGCTCGCCACTGGTAACGAGTAAAGTCATTACCCCGAAAAAGAGGGTGACGGTTTTCGCAGCCGAGAAACCCTTTCGCGTTTTTACACGTACAGACGCAATCGTGGTCGGCGACACACGTGTGCACGGCCCCAGAGTAAGCCATTCCCTCGTCGAAAAGATAGCTTTCAGAAAGCGCGAGTGGCATTCCTGCCTTTCAGGAGCTTTTAAGATGACCATGATCCGTGACACCAGTCAGAGAGCATCTGCTTCCTCATCCGCCTCTTTCGCCCGGAGGTCTCTCACCCTATTTCGATCTCTTCCTCCCCGCTTTTCCCTTGCCCTTACCCCCCGCCCTCTCATCCCCCAGGGCACCTGCCGTTTTCATCCCTTCTTTTCTGTCCCTTCGAACACCGCGCTGGCTCTCTTAAACCGCTATGAACGGTCTTCGACACCGGGCGGAAAGCAAACACTCGACATCGGACAAGCGAACACGCGCACAGGTAGGTACATAAATACGGCTATCGAAAGTTCCGTTCAGTTCGAGTCGGGCCGATTAAACCGTCTTACCACGACATTTTGTTTCGTCCCCGCGAGCATCGGCGAATCAATCGCGGTGCTCGAGGAACGTCCTCGGAATATTTACGCACGGCAGATCGATCGTTGGTTATCGAATCGAGAAAATATTCTATTCGGAAGGAAAACACAGGAACTGTGCACACAGCTACGGCTTTCGTGTACACAAAGCAGATATCCGAATTGTTTTCAGCGCTGGACGAGTACACGGATGTACCACCCTTAGCTGTTTGCTGCTGCTCTTACAATCGATCCCTGCCAGAGTTCATGAATAAATCGCGAATTTTGTTTACGGATCTCGCCGTTTGCGTAACGCACCCGTTAACAAACGTTCCACAAGAACGTTTGCCGTAACGTTTTCAAAGAAAAACCCAAGAGGTAAACGTCGAACAGACGGAAAAAGCGCGATTTACGTTTCCGAGTGAAAAATCACGGTTCAGATCCGAATCGTTTCGTTGCTGTCCAATGAAATTTCTGCGAGCTCTGACCAACGAGCTCGACGACGCTATCGAACAGGGTAGAACGCATGTGCGTCGGCCCATTACGCATCCGTTTGACGGCTGTTTACCAGCAAGGAGTATTATTGGAATGCGCGTCTCTTCGTGTAGGACAAACATCCCTTTCTGGTTTAGCAGCGAGGTAACGGTGCACGGTGCACACGTCGAGGCCCTTTCACCCCTTTCGCCCCACCCGCAGCTTTTCCTCCGACACCTCCACCTCCTCGGGAGGCTTTGCAGGCTGCGCGTCCGTCGCCGCGCCGTTTGCTCGTCTTCTCCGTCAGTGTGCCGTCCGCCGTCGGTCGAGGACCACGTGTTTTCTGCGTCGCGTCGACCTGCGCCGTCGGGCTACCCTTTGCGCGCCTTCTACACCCCTCCACCGTTTCCGCGCCACTGAATCAACGAAAAATTACACGGACCGGCCAGTTATGCACGGCGAATCGTTTTCGTCTCGTCCCTCGCGGATGTTTCGTTCCCTCGTGTTCCATTGGGAAGATTAACCGACGCAAGCGACAGGACGCAGTGGTGGTGGCTGCTTCGTACACGTGTTGATTTCTCGCCGATCTTGGATAGCTTCGGAGCTTTTTTTTTATCGAACGCTCGCTCACGCATAGCTGTGAATTTCTGTGAACGTTTGACAAGCACATTTTGCTGTAACTTTTAGGTGCGAAGGGGATACCGCTGAGAGTGTCTGCGCTTCCTTAATCAGCTCCGAAGGGTTGAGCGGAAAAGCGCGCCAAGTTGAAGAGAAGCCTGAAAAATGCTGTACACCCGTTTTGTTTGGAGTTAAAAGTTTGCAATCGAATCGATCCATCGATTTCTGTGCTCAACTGGATTCTTCACGAAGATCGATTCGAGAGAGTTCGCGGCCATTGGCGAGATTGCGGGCCTGTGCGCGGCCCGTGTCGTTGCTTGGACCTATTCCAGGCAAACCGAAAATCTGTGGCGAGCCAACGTGATCGAATATCTCTGCAGTGCTTTGGTTTTTATTCGGATCACCGACCCGGGCTAAGGTCGACGTACGAGTATATTCGTTCGCCGGCTCGCCGATTACTCGCATCCTGCTGCATCTACTTTGTGGAAAATCCTTGGAACTAGGTCCTAGCTCGAGCTCTTCGAACGTTTTTTTTTAAATTTACATCGATCGTCTGTGCGATCGAAAATAAACGATGCTAGATTCATTCCAGAAGTTCTTTGCTCGTTAAATAGCATCATTCCTCGTCTTAAACTATCTGGCGCACCTGGAACAACTCGGAACGATCTGTCGGAGTAATACCGATAAATTTCACTTTTCATCGTTCGACGTGAAATTGTTGCGCACCAATTTTGCTTAAGCACCACGTCATCCTTGCTCAACGATTTTAATCGGTTTCAAAAAAGGGATGCCCGAGGTGGCTGAAGAGGGTAGCTAGGCGGTTGGAGGCGTAGGCGGCTCGACCGAGGAAGGTTATTTTCTGGACGACGCTGCTTGGCGATGCGGTGAATTCTGTGGCCTTGGTGGACATACCATGGTCACCGGTGATTGCGGGTATCATGCTCGTCGTTGCAGGTTATTGGCGGCAGTGGCGCGCGGTTAGGTCGAAAGTGCGGCGGGTTTTCTAGCGACGCGAAGGCTACTACGCGTGTCCAACGCTTTAATAACGGCCGCAGAGTGGATGAAAGGCAGGAGAAAAAAGGGGAGGCACGGCGGAGCTTGTGGTACGCGGCCATGGATGTGGTGTCGTCGCAGCTTTAATTAGTGTTTAGCCGGAGAGGAAAAAACAGGAGTGTCGGTGGATAAAGAACCGGTGCTGGAGTAGGCTAAACGTTGATGCGCGAAATCGCTGGCGTCCGGTAACCCTTTCTTGAAAGACGTACCCTATCGTGCTTCCTGGAAGAACGTTTTTCTTGTGCGTGTGCATTGCCAAGGCAAATGGGACTTCGGTTGGCGGGCGAACGATGCGTGATTCGATCAGCGACGATCGTCGCTGATCGTCGGGAACGCGGGGAGACACAGGCAGGTGAAACGAGAGTGCATAACGTCGCGAGTGAAACAGGTAACGCGCGAAGATGACTTAACGCTATACTCCAGTTAGGGTAGAGCGCAGCAGATAGAACGAAGTCGTTTTCGTGGCTTGCCTTCGCTTCGTCTCGAAGTGGCTGGGATTCGTGACGAAGGTAACAACGAACAACGAGAGAACATGTGGAGTGTACTGTTGCTCATTGGACTAACGAAGGCTGTTTCCTACGTCGCCGGGATCGCTTCCACCACCGTCGACGAGAAATCGGGTGAGTCCTCTTCCTCTGTTTCCCATTTTCGGGCTCGTTTATTTTGCCTCCGCGTCTCCAGGGAGTAGCTCGCACGGAGCGTTTCGGTCTCCGAGTGCCTTTTATCAGCGACCATCGTAACGACTCGTTGAAACGCTTACGGGAAATTTAACGTTTCGATATTTGGAAAGCGAAATAACCGTGGGAAACACAAATTCGTCCGCACAGGTGTGACGGGAAACCGGATTCGCTCCCTATTTTCTTGCTTTTATTTACCGTGTCCCCGTTCCTATCTGGATCGGTGATTCGCCCAAAGCGACTGCCGCAGTTTTTCACCGCGCGTACCAACCTACGTAATAAATCGATGAATCGGAATCGCGTGTCGTCCTCGGATGCTCCAGCTTCTGAAGCAGCAGACGTTTACCCTGTGCCCGAGGCTTCCGGCCGCCAGATTTTCGCTCGGTCGGAGATCGGAAATATAACTCACGGGAAACACGACGACGAGAGGCAGGCAGATATTTCACTGAGGAGACCGACTCGACCGGGTAACCGATTTACGCACGGTTCCTCCTTTCGCGAGAAGTCGATACGTATTCCCCTGCGCGCCTTGTAACGTACAAGGTACACGTCTGTGCTTTCCCTCGAACCTACATTCCTGCGACTCTCGAGGGTATTCGCGTACATGCTGCCGCGCTCCGCGCCGCTGAACGTAATCAAATCTGACGAATAGGTAAGATCCGAGTTTCCCTTGGACCCTGCCAAACATCGATTCCGCTTCGCGATTCCTAGCGGATACACCGTCGAATTTCGATCGCGATACCGCAATTAGCGGGGATCGAGAAGCGGGTACGTAGCTCTCCGGGAAACGGAATTACCTAGCGAACCTGAAATAATGGAAGCGAGTAATGCGTATCGAGATTCCGGGGTCGGGGAAGTTTCTCGCTATCTCGCGATTCAAAACTTCGCTTCGGCCGGCACGATGCCTCTGGTGTGCTCGCAATCAAGCTAGCACCGCTTGTCCTTTGACGTGCATTGTCTTCGGCACGGAAAGTTTCCCGACTTGCAGGGACTTTGCTCAGCGACACCGGGAATTCGATTAAAATCGCTCGTTCGATCGATTTGATGTTGGAAACGCGGGATCTACGGCATTCCGGTCATCCGTGGCCGCGATTTTCTGGATTCCCTACCGCGCATAGCATCCGCTATTTCTTCGTCTCTTCGTCTCTACCACGAGGGGTAAAGTCCGATCTCTTGCGCTGATATCGTTGATGATGTTTCGCAGTGACGCGATATACCACGATCGTGTAATGGTTGGAAACAATTAACGAAACAGGAACTCGGAAAGAGGGAACGAACGTCGTTCGGTGATAAGTGGCAAAGTCCACTCGTGCAATTTCCAAAGTCGAGAGGTTCGACTACGAGCATGTCGGGCAGCGGTGAATCGTTTACCGCGAACTTTGCGAACACGTTCCGTGATCTTGCAAGCGTGCCCGCCCTGCTGGTTCAACGGGGGACATTACCGACGCTTCTCCGGGCTACCCTTCGTCGCCCTCCGTTCTTCGTGTTCTCTTCCGTGTGCGGCATGGAGGCGGATTCCTCTCCCCCCTTGAATTCCGCAAGGTAACGAATACCCGGGTGCGGTCGATCCCTTGTCGCCGGATCCGGCTATCGTTATTAATTATCGATGCCACGACAATAACTCGTCGCGGGTAATAATGGTCGAAAATATGATCGCTCGGAGGTATACGCGGCGACGGGCCGCGCCAACTGTATCTGGCGCGGTGCTCGGTAAATATATTCCTGTATCGCAACAATTATCGACGGTATCATTTGTTATTGCGCGTTCGTCCAGTTCTCGCTTCCATAAATACTAAAGCGAGAAATATCATGGATATTATTATCCGCGAGAATAATGAAGCCCTTTCATTAGCTACGCGGTATGCGTATCGCAACAAGAGATGTACCTACGCGCTCGATTACCTCGCGCCTGATGTTTACCTCGGAGATTATTGATCGCTGGAAGGTAGAGTGAAACAGCGTCGAGCACGGTGTCCTTTAACGTTCGACGAAACAGAGTGCTTAACGGTATCCAGAGCATTATCGCTTAGCTGTCGGGTCGAGTTCGCGGGGACGACTCCCAAAGCGGATACCGCTCCTTTTCGATATCCGATGCGGCCGGACAGGACCGGGAGAGGAGATCGAAAATGAAATTAAGCGCGCGTTATGCGATGCGGAGTGGCGCATAGAAGCACGTACACGAGTCGTTGGCGCTTGTAGCTGAAAAAGCTCGAAGCGGCCGAGAAAAGACTACTGTACACGAGTATCGGGGACTCGTCGACTTTTCTTTCCCCGGGAAGGTTTAACGAACCGATCCCGCCGCAGTTTCCTCTCCACGGATGGGCTTCTTCGTTTCGCTTTCCGGTTTTCCCACCGCCTCTTCTTCCTCTCACTGCTTCTCATTCGCTTGCGCAACCCGTTTTCTAGCACCGACTTCTTTGCGGTTATTCCATTTCTTAATTTGCCCCTACTACTCCGGGCTGCTGCTCGGGGATGCTTCTTTCGCTCCTTCCCCTTTCCCTCGACTCTTTTCTAGCCCGACATGGTTTTCCTTTCGCCGCGCTAACGCTTCCGTTGGTTCGCGCCAATAATTCCCGTTTTTTCCCTCTTCGCATCGTTAACGGACACGACGTCGGTCGACAAATAACAGTGATACAGGACGCAACGTAGAGTTCGAGTCGCTAGACATTCGTCTGTTAGCAATTCGCAGCTCTCGTGATTCGCGCGATTATACAGCTTTACGAAGCATCGATTTCTGCCGATGACCGCTTAACCGGCTTGGAAAGAAAGCTGACCTGCGAATATCTCCCTTTGGTTTCCCTATTCACCGTTTACCACCCTCCTGCGTTTCTTTTTTCAGTTTCCACAACTTGTTATTTATCGTACAGCACTTGGCATCGCGTCTATTCTTTTCGTTGCTCGTTCTGCGTGCACCGCATCGGTGAGACCGATTTCCTTTCTGTCCCGTGCTCTTCCCGTGACTCCGAAAGACCTTACTTTTGAAAAGCGCTGCTTCGTTTCCATCAACTGTATCCAGAGGATGAAAAATCTCTCAGGCGTCGTCGCGTAGCATTCGTTTGGTCGCGATTCAAAGCGGCGCGACGCGAGCTAGTTCGCGGTGGTCTAAGCTCGCACGATTTAATGCGAGTGTCGCGAACAATAGAAAACGCGAGTCGTAAAACGTTGGCAACGAGAATCGCATAGGTAACCGTGCAAAAATCGTTGGAAAGTAAAGCGGCGTGGCACATTCTAAACGTGATACAGGGAACAAAAACTTGAACGCCTGTGTAGCTGTATGATACGTGTAGACTATCGTTACCGTTAACGAAATTTCTTCGCTACCCGATAACCGTACATTTTATTCCTGCCTCCGTGGCACGGTCGGATATTTCAAATTTATAGACCTGTTTTTCATTCACTAATGGGTCCCGCCAATTTTGATTTCTCGGCGTTGCAAACAAAAAACGAACCCAGAGTATAAAATTGATATCCATTCAACCTTTAAATATTTCGCATGCGTAAAACCTGTAATTTTAAATATTGGAATTCTACCCGACACACGGTCGAGGCCTGCCGTTCATTGATCGGCCGTGTTCACGAAATGACGTCTCTCGCTGCGAATATACATACGTGCATGTATGCATACACGCATGCACGTATGTATGCGCGTCGAAAATGGAAGGGCAAATAAATTTATCGTTTTCCAAAGAAGCTTTCACGCGCCTCGATTTATTTAGTTCCTCTTCTTTTTTTCTTCGCTTTTTTTCTTCTCCACTGGTAACCCCGTCGTATTCAGGATCGGCGGCGCCTCGCGCTGGTGGGACGCGTTGAATCCAATATTTCTCGACGTATCTCGGTGGCGGGCGCTGGCCTGTCCCTTCCCTCCTTCATTTTCACGGGATGCATCTCGGGGGTTTAAGCTCGATCCTGTCGTGTCGACAGTTACAAACGAGACGTCCTATAACTGTCAGCAACGCGGGGGTTTGGGCCGAAGCGCGGAGGTGCTTCCTTCTAGCGAAATTGCGCGTGAACGTCTCGATTGTGTGCATCTGGCCTGCCCCTTCGAAACTTCGCGTTAGCGTAACCGTGTAGTGGCTTAATCGATAGCCGGGCAATTAATCAAGTCTCAACGAGCCCCCGTACTCCGTAACGGATACGTAGCTCTTTATTTTTTGTTACCTAGCCAACAACGAGGAAGCGTAGGGCATCGTTTGTGCTTTACGCGTTATCATCCTCGTGATATCAGTCACCGAGAACGATCTTTTCAACTTTCGCGCATGGTCGAATGCGGGTCGCGTGGATACGCGCGTACGTACAGCTAGCATAGCTCGTAGTTCGCAGTTCGAAGATCCTATTGTCGACACATGCAATCTCGACTCCTAAGGATCTCGCAGCAGGAGTTGACACAGAGTTGGGATTGAATCTCGCTGACAGAACCGATTTCGCTTCCGGCGTTGTCTCGTGAAACGATTTCAGGTTATTTCCTATCGCCGATTCTCCGTGTCGTGTTGGGAGAAAAAGGAGGAGCGCACCAGAGATACGGGGTACCAGGAAGGGGTGTATAAGCCACTAGCGTCGGCAGATCCAGCGAGATACGAATTTAGAAGGTCTTAAGAATGCTCTTCCTCTTCCTTTTACGTTCTAGTTCGCGTTATTCCAGATATCGCGTCGTTCATGCAATCTATATCGATTCTTATGAAATAATCGTCGATAAGGTATGACGGAGTAGATAAGCGTTCATCTCGTAACGATACCAACGTATGGACGCAATTATCGTTGTCAAACAAAGTGATCAGGAAAAATCATGGCGACGAAACTCGTAGTTCGCTTTGCACAAGTCTTTCTTTGTGTAATTCGGTTTCCTACTCGAGATACTCTCCAACATTCGTCGAGCTACACGACGAGGAACGACGAAGGAGAACGATGAAGGAAGTTGCGGTTTATCGAGGCTCACTTAGGCGGCGGAATTATTATTTCGGTATAATTATATATACCTGTTATACTTATCCTTTCGTTTTTGCATACCAACAGATTTTAATCCGTTAACAATGCATTATTATTATTTCGTTAGAATTTATTGATCGAAGAATGAGTGTTATGATTTAAACCTTTCTTCTTTGAACACCACCAAATACAGTTATCAAAATCATCGCAAAGTCACTGATCGTTCTAACGAAGTACACTATTTTCTATTTCCATTCTCTACTTCTCCCTAATCTATTTATTTCGACCGCAAGAAGTAGCGTTTGCGTTTACTTTTGTGTTAGCGAATTTTTACGTGCTCTCACAAGTATTCCAATTATTCGAAGTCGCTCGCTAAAAAGGGAAGAAACGTCCCGAAATATGGTCGATCATCGATTCTTTGCTATCTTCTTCGGTATCTCCGCAAATACTTAGCCGGCGGAGATGCAGTTTTTGTTCGTTACGCGATAGACTTTCCGCATTCTTCGGATATCGAGCCGGAGCGCTCGGTCTCGCTTTAAGAAACTCTCCGGGGCGACTATTTCAGCGCCAGTTTGGTAGCTCGTTTTTCCCGTTCCGGTAACAATGGCAGCAACGGAGATTCATGGTTCGCCCCGGGAAAAGAATATAAAGACGGCCGCAACGGAACAGATGTCGTTGCGCGTCAGACGTTTTGCGATCGATTTATTCTCGGGCTATCGTTAATATCGTTAAAATCCTCGTTTTTCATCCGGCGCGGCGTGTATATCAGGCTTCTGTGCGTCGATGACGGTAGCATCGCTCGTCGATGAGAGGAAACGAAGTTACGAGTTGCCGTGGAAATACCATGACACCGAACTTTATACGATATTTACACAGCACTCCCGGATATCAGTGAGCATCGACTGACAATAAATTAACAACGAAATTATTGCATCGCGTATGCAAATATTTGTCGATGCTATTTACCATAATAGAAAATTATAAATTCATGGGAACAAAGTGGTGCATTAATTATGTTCGTCAGTTGGTAACGAATGCTCGACGAATTACCACTCTCTCGTTCGTTCGCTCGAGCTCGCTGACTCCCTCGAGGTTTGCCGGATTCCTTCGCATCGGTGATCGGTAATTGGAACACGATTTCAACCGGCTGGAAATTGCTTTCGTTTCGTCGGCGACTACTCTAGCCGGACCAACATATTTGATCGCGGGAACCGTGGCTAGATGCACGGTTGGAGAAATCAGCTTGCCCAACGTTTGTATAGAAGAATGTAAGGGTAATCGGAAATATTAGACCGTGACAAGTATGAAAAATTAATGGCATAAAACTGACAACTTTTAGAACTTCCTCTGTCTGGCAAACTGCAAAAAGGCATACCTTGTACGTCTATTTGTTACGCTTAAGTTTGTATCGTTATAGAAATGAACGAAATAAGAAGTAGCAAGCAAGGTGTTATGAAACTTCGCATCAATCTCAATCGAACGCGAATAATAATCGAGGGCAGAGAAATGAAAAGAAGACGATGAAAACAGAGAGGCCATCGATGAACTGGCATAAAGCTAAAAGGGAGGAGTTTGTATTCGGGTTTGATATACAATAGGCTCTCGTACTTAGTCGGGGCACTATTTTTCAGACCACTCGGACACCATTGGTGTTCGTACCACGTTTTAGCCGTCGCCGCCGCGTCAACTCGCAGTTCTATAAGAGCTTTCAAGCTGATCGGGTCTTTTGTTCCAGCGTCATATGGGACGGGTCGATCGGTAAAAATCAATTCGGACTGACAAAGTATCGGACATCGTAAAACTGAAATGCTTATTATCACGTACATATATGTATACGGATATAAAATTGTTATAGAATCCTCGTACATTCGTTTGAAACGCGATCGAACAATGCGTTTACGACGGGCACGACTATTGTGATTCGTTAGTAACGATAACCTCATCGATGATTACGTAGCTGTTATAAAGGTAGGGGCGAAGGAAAAGGAATGGGAAGACGATGTTTCGTCCGGGCCTTGTTAGTGAACTCTTCGATAAGGCTTACATAGCAGGCTCGTGCCTTAGACACAGGAATATGAAGTGATATTTCGGAACTTGAATTTATAAGAACCGTGTCGGACTCGAGCATTTGCGAGAAAAGTAGTTGATTAATCCCTCCTAGTGGCGAGGGATCTTTTCTTTTTTTTTTAAGAAATCGTCATAATACCCAGTTCGGGTGAATTACTAAGAGCCGGCATGTGTATCGGCATAGCCACGAATCGTCGCGTTTCATCCACGACGGAAGTTTAACCATGGCAGTCGCGTTGGTTGTATAATCGAATGGAAAGCATTGAGAACGGTTTGTCTTGGATGGTTATCACGAGGTTTAGGTGGTTGGAATAAGAGGGTGATTACTAATTTTTGAGTTACGCGGACCGGTCATGTCAGGGAGCGTACTCCCTTGTCACGAGACCGTCTCTCGTATTTTCTGTTCTTTTTTTCTTTCTCTTAACGCGACGAGTTATCGCGCGTGTTCGGCAACAATTAACACGTGTTTTTCTTCTGCCCACGGTCGGGCAATCTTTGCCTCGATATCGATCCCGACACGGGCCAGGTTCGCTATCGCCGTGGCTCGAGGTCGGACGACCCCTTGACTCGATCCGACTCCACTCGACTCGGGTCGCCTCGGCTCGGCTCGACTGGCCTAGCGCGAAACGCGCGCCCTAGGATATCTGATTACATCGCGGAATAGTCACGAACCGAAGGTACGAGTCCGAAGACGTAGCACGAATTCCAACGACTTCATATCTTCGCTGTGAATAGCGCCCGCTTCTTATCTGACTTAATAAGTTGATTGCGACGTCTTGCGAGAAGACCAACGACCGTTGAAACGCGCGCGCGGAACGCCCTCCTATGATCTTGATCGCTGGGGTAATCGTGGCGATTTACGCGCGGAACGATTAAGGGGACGTAAATGTTTTCGGTGAAGTAGGTTTAGTTTTGTCGGGAGAGGGAACCGAGCGACCAATTTGCAATTACGGAAAGGCCTCTCGTTAGAGCCAGGCCGATGACCTACGATAATAATGAAAAATGACTGGAGAGTCGCGTAATAGGTAGTCATTGTTCGTCGCGATAACACGACAGATACCGGGTGTAACGTTTGAGTCGATATATTCCCGCAGGATTCTTGCGTGCCTGCTTGCTCGTACCGGTTCCACGGGTCATCCATTTACCGAATAGATGACTCCTTAGGGACTCCGATGCTTTTGCCGAGGCACCGATTACGTGCACCATCGTCAACTATTAAACCTTTTCGCTAGCTAATTCACCGACTTTCTTTATCCTCCCTTGTCGATCGTCCCATCCGCCGACCACGCTTTTTCTTCGTTTTCTTCCTCGGCGTTGTCGCGTTAACGCCGGTCCCGCGACGTTTGTCTAGCACGCTCGATTTCTTTCGCGGATCACGCCGAATCGAATGAACGAGAAAGAGGAAGAGTAAGAGAGGAGAACAAGAAGGAGTCGGTTCGTCTCGTTTCACCAGAGACGCTTTTAACTAACTGGAAAAACGCGTTCGAGCAACGGCAACGGAGTACCGGTCCGACGTTAAAAAGTAGACCGAGCCTTCGAGGGGACCGCTTTAAACTTTTAATCGTGCTTCACGACTCGTTAGCTATCGGCCATAACTTCGATTTCGTTTGGCATACGGTTTTTTTTCGCGTCCCCTCGCCAAGGAGGAACTATTCGTCCGCATCCGTTCCGGAACTTTCCCCTGGACGAAACTTGGAAAGTATAACGTATTGATTCTCCGAGTAGCCCACTCGTCCTATCGCATATTTATACGTGGCAAATTTTATAATTGGCCACCGATCGACTGGTCCGAGTTCGAGAACTTTCCCCATCGAACAGTTTCCGCGAAAGCCGCCGACGCAGATTGTATCGGGGGATAGAGCGGCGTTCGCACGACTCGGAAGGAAATTTCGTTTCTAAAGGAGACCCGTGCACCGACTCCAACTTCGTTTCACCGCGATCCGTATAACCAGCTTCTCCGCGAGATCGTGTCCCGCGTTTATTTTTCGCGGGGCTCCGCGCTCCAGCTTTCCATTTGCTTAGCAACCGTCGGATTGGACTCGAGGAAAAAAGGAACCGCGTAAACGAAACCGATTCAGGGAAAACCAGAGAATTCTGTTCGCTCGCGAGAGAAGCCAGTAAATCTATACTATTTCTTAGGATTCTTGTGAATCTCGTGCGATTGTACTTTATAATTTATTGCGAGAGGGAAAGAGAGAAGTATCGCCACGATGATTTGTAGATATTTGAAAATTATGACAACACTTAGTTTCTAACTCGGTATTATTTTTTCCGAAGGCTATGCTAGAGCTCGTGTATTTTTTAGCACGCGTATAAGTTCAATAACTTACGTTATTCTAGATTATTTAAATTTCCCGTATCCCTTTTATTAGCTTCCTGCGTTTCTCCCGGCCCCCCTTTCCATCCTGGATTCCCGTTATCAAATCGCGTCACTCGGGTTCGCGACGCGCACCTAAACGCAAGCGGAGCAGAGACAGAGGCATAAAAGGGGGAGGAAGGGTAGGTAGCTGTCGACTGTGAATACGTCGTTTCGTAGGTGCGAATTATTCATGATGTGTGAGCGCATACCGTTTTCGATGGATCGATGTTGACGGCGGTACTCGAAGCCAAGGTAATATGAATCTGGTAATATCGGAGTCGGTGACGGCGGCGACGGGCTTGAGTTGGTCGAATTGGAACGTGGCATCGGCGTTTCCCTACTTTGCCGTTGCGATAACCGCACGGCCAGATTGATATTGTGGAGGCTGTAATATCGGCGATTGCGGCGCGGCCTAATGCTCGATAAGCGAGCGAGTTGCGAGCGTGCGACGTTCAAAGTGGCTGTCGAAAATACGGGAGTTAGAAGCCCTACCCCGGAAAAGAGAAACACACGATGCGCGTCAGTTGCCAGCCTACTCTCCTCGAACACATCGCTCACGATGTTACCGGGTATTCCGGCGTGCTTTCACGTTATTTCCTCTCCGAATGGCTTTCACACCCAGCCCGTGGCGCTTTCGCATCCAACCAGCCGCGGCTACGCGCCTCTCCCGTTTGGTTATCAAAAGCAGAGCCGACTTAACGTCGTCTCACCGTTTCGATCGCTGTTATTGTTTCGAAAACAATCGACCAGGTGTACGAAGCGTTGGAGTTCCAAAAAGTGGCGAGACGGAGCGTCGACGAGGTGGAAGGCTAAGAATCGGTTGAAGAAGGAGGACGGAGGTTGGCAAACAAGCATAAATCGAAGGGTGTGAGGTTACTGGGGTAAATCGTGCGGCTGAAAGCGGTAGGATCGGTAATGGAACAACATGCACGACGCGTGAGCGTGCAGAGGAGGGGCTGCGTATCCGTCTACATTACGCTGCATAATTCATGGGGTTGTCATAGACGCGAGAGGCGGATAATGGTACCGTGCTGGTCGTGGTCCCATTGTCCATGGTTAGGCGGCGTCAACCAACTTGAATCCGGAGGATGACGATTACGACGAGGACGGCGCGGCCGGCGACGACTCACCGTCGAATGTTCAAGGGTTCGCGCTTACTGCTTTCCGTAGATCGCGTCGCAGTCTGTTTACACAACGCGGTTATATTCCAGCATTGTCGTGGGAAAATCCACGGATACCCGCTGCGCATTCCCAGCTGCTCGCGTCGATTCTGTTTTAGAATCGAGCGAAGCGTGTGCGCGCTTCGAACGGGATGCATTTCATTCTCCGCTTCGCTTTCGGCAACTGACTTACAGTCTCAGGAAATGAACAACACTCTAGACGTTTACAGCCATATAATACCGGAACATAGTCAATATTTAGCGCCACCGAAAACCTTGAACTCGATCATAAGAGCGATGCTTTTAAAACCATTTCCCTTTAATTCTGTTAAAATTTCCTACGTACACACATATTTAGATATGTAGCAAGGAATATTTCACGATTCTTCCTTAACATTTCCGAATTTTTTCCAATCTTGTTCTATTGGGAATGGGGCTTAATATCACTAAAGAAAATAAGCTTTTATTTAAAATGCTTCAATTCATTATATTATATAACACGAGAAAGTTACAACTCTGACCGAACTTTACCAGCTTTGTTATGAGCCTGGCAAGCGCAGTGGTCGAAATTCCTACGACCCCGTCCGGATCCTTCAACCCCTTTGCCCTGTATCTTAACGTTTTTTTACTTTCTAAATTATCAGATGTGGCTTGGGTTCTTGGAAGAAACCCTTCGTAAAGTACGTTAAAAGAAAGCTGGTTTTTGGTTAATTTTTGCTTTGTAATATTTCTGTATTCAATTTCTAACAGGTTCTGTCTCTGCGCCCGCATTTCGACGATTTCATTAAACAGCAATAAGTTCGAGTCCACGATATCACGAATTTGTCGCCTCTTATCGTTAACTCTATAACGGATTCCGTTCATTAGAAGAGCGAGAGAATAAGGAGAATCGTAAATTCGTGGACGAGCGCCAGGAATTAGTTGATTCATAAACGATCGGTCGAAAATGCGTCGGAAGCGAGCGGCGAGTGAAACGAGAAGAAATTCTGGGTGTTCGCCGAGCAACAACCGCATTCGGCTTCCGTTTTAATGCGATTTAATGTGTACCTCGCACGACGGAGCACAGTTAATTGCAATTTGTTCGTTGAATGCGAGATACTCGTCTAACTAATTTCAACTTCTCCGCATTAAACGCGCCGCTGTTCTCTAACCAAGCTTCGCTCTGTTTCGTTCCCCAATTTTTCCATGCTTCTCTGTTCCTTCGCCTTCGTGGTGGAAACCACGGAGTGTTTCGCGTACCATTCGCCGTTGCTCTATCGGTTCGTCGGCAATGTCTCGCGCGCAAGTCACTCGAAGCAAAAAACAACGGAGCTAGCTTGCATTTCGGTTTAATCTTGATTCCATTCGACAGGCGGCCGAGGGACGATGGGTTGCGAAGTTTTATTCTGTCAATAACTTAACGAAGCTGGATAGGCGTTCATACTCCACAGAACGAATTGGGACGAAGCGAATTTCAATTGAAAGCGAGTTCGTGAAATGGACGCTAATCCGCAGGACGCGGCGTGGCGGAGCGAGGCGAACCGAAAGCTGGAACAAAAATCGAGTAATCTAATCCTTTAGTCGAAAATCAATGGAGTTAAATCGAATTTCGCCGCGGGATGGACCCGCGAAATCGAGGCAGTTAACACGCTGATGACAAACACCGTGAAAACGGTTCACGGTCACGATTGTTGCGCTTTACGATTTACAAGGTATCCGATTAACCGGTTTATTGTGCTGGAACAGGCGTTCCGATCGGCGATCGAAGCGACGCGACGCCGACCTTTGATTGTTGTAACGATCGATCGCGTCGAACGAGATCGCAGACGGCGGTCGAGCAAACGAATCAAATTCAATGGGGAAAGCTCGTAAGCCGCGGAGGAACTGAGACAAAGAGTAATGCGACGTGTGCGCCGTGTTACGAGATACTTGCTTCCTATTTACGTCACGCCGAAGAATTCTGAAAAGAGCATTGTGCGCGACGGGAACGGGTAAGGAGGACAGCGTGGAGCTGGCTGAAGCGGGAGAACGAGGTCGTAAGGTGCTGGCTGGTGTGCTCGGGGCTCGCGAGAACACGCAGAAACAATAGGCCAAGACCCACGGGTGGGCGCGTTGCCGGAAACCACCAATTCACCGAGCTTTCCTCTGCCTGCGAGCACGAAACCGTCGGAAGAAGGGGACACAGCCAGACCCGGTCGGTCGGACCGAGATTCATGAAAAACGATCGTCGATTAAGTCCAGTGACATGGAAAGAAAATTCTTATTGTTCGACGCTTGGAAGCTGGAAAAGAAAGAGGACAAGCTCCGACAAGCTTTTGCGGGAAGAGAAAACCAGGGGAGAAGACCGAATACAGAGAGCGGGACGAACGAAGCTGAAACCACTGCATTCGCTTGCTACTCTACGGCTTACGAATTTCTACTTTTTCCACCGCGTTATCTTTGCGCTCTCTTTAATCCGAGGTTACTTTTGTCTCGCGTTTATCGTCTCTGAAAAATTGAGCGGAGAGAATTAGCACCAGGGGTCGTTGGAAAATTTTTATTTCAACGCAGAAGGAATTTCATCGTTGTTTCCGTTCAAATTATTCACATCGCGTTCTGTATAACGGATTTGCTAATATTTATGCGTTAATGCCGTAACTATCGGTATTTGTACTACGCGTGTATATATCAAAGCCGGCTCTCCGTCCGTTTTTCCGCGGTTGAGCGGCCTTGCGTGCGCTATGGGGGCTTTCGCCACGCGTCGCTATCCGTGAGCTGCTCGCTCGGTAAGAGAAAGAGAGAGAAAGAGAGAGAGAGAGAGAGAGAGAGAGAGAGAGGAAAGAGAGTGAAAAAACTCGCGATGAAAAGTACCTACTTGTAATACAGTGTCGGAGGGTGGCAACCACTGTGTCACGCTTCGGAGCCGGTAATTATTCAAGTCTCTTCGCAAAGGGTGGTAACACGATATGGATTTCCGTGTAAGACGAGGGTGGAATTGTTTTCCCGACACCTGATGCCATCTATACACGGTTGTGCACTGCATCCCCTTATTAACCGTTCTAACTATCGCGTTATTTCTTTCGTGGTTCGTCGAGGACAAGGCCATGAAATTGTTAGGTATGGGAGTAAAGAAGTGTAATCGAAATCAATCTAGGAGGACGAAGGATGCCTTTTTGCCGGCATCGAGGTTCCCGGGCGTTGCAGTCGATTCATGGAATTCGAGGAACCGCTTTCTATCCAAGATTCGAAAGGGTAAGTGAAAGTCGACCGTAACGTCGTCCAATTTCCATTTCATCACGGCAGATTCAGAGGAGAGGATCTCAGATTTTTATCCCGACGGAAATTGATGCTTTTCTTCTGCTCCCGTATTCACCGGTGCCTAGAATTCGTCACATATCTCCGGGCTTCTCTCGAATCCGCGATTGTGGAGCAGACTGCCGTCCATGAAGTAATAAGCGATGTAATCCTGTCGATATATACGCTCGTCGGAATCCTGGTGCTCGATGAATTTCGATTTTAGTTTCTTAACGAATAAAAATCTCTTTCCCTCTTTTAATATTCTTTTTTTTCTGTTTTTTATTCCTTTTTTTTAACAACGAACCTGGTACGGAGCAAGATTGAATCGCGTTTAATTTCATGAACGCAGAACATTTAACGATAATCTATAAAACAGTAAAGCAATTGATGGAAAATTGTAGAGTGAGGAACGATCGGCCCAATTGCGCCCCGCTTTTTGTACGGTATAAACCGTTTCTTTTTAATATCGACGCAATCGCTGCTTTTTATCCGTTTTCCTGAATTCCGAAAAACAGTGAACAAGGGGAAGACAAAAGGGGAAAAACGATTTTGAAAGAGCATTAGGCGCGTCGGTTTTACCACGGGTTCTCGTTACCCGAGTTACGTCTCCACCGGTACGCGCTGATTGGTTACAATATATAGGCAATCTTCTGTTTGTCCGCCAAGGATTTCGTTCTTTTTTACCGATTCCTCCATTGAATTCAAAATCAGCGTGCAACCGTTCCCATCTTTTCCCCGTTCTCAGCGTCTTATTCCGCGGAATACATATTTAACGTAACTCATATGCGAATGTTTGCCGCCTCGTAAAAGCCTCGCTGCGGCGAAGAATCATGAATTTCCACAGCGAGCGACACGCCCGAGCGGAACTCGAACCGTTTTCCAATAGCCCTTCGAAAAATAACTGACCGTCGATGTCGAAGTCGATACCGCTGCGTCCCGCTGCGTGATTCGAGTGCGATCAACAGCTAATCAATTAAGCTTATTCATGCATCGAAATTGATTGAAACAAAATATTCGATCGACCGATTCTCACCAATTAACGTTTGACGCGTAGCTAGGCATTGCGCGCAGCAGGGGGAATTTCTTTCGCAGGATTCTCTGCCGCGAAAGCTCTCTCTCAAAACTACTGTCCGTTTTGTTGGGAAATTAGTTGAAAACAGGATACGTGTGGTAGAACAAACTAGCTTTATCCTTTAAAGATATAAGTATGTTTTACGTATACGTATTACAATGCTTCGTACAGACTGCTTGACTCTATTATTTCGAATACTAGAAATACTATGAGTCAAATTCTTATACCTGTGCTCCCCACCAGTGTACGACAATATTCCTATAGCATCCTAGATGGTGACGTTGCCATATTAACTGATTTCGAACTCGTTTTAATGGAAATTTGTTGCCGATTGTTTCATGGATTATTATCGATGCACCGGTGGATTAAACGGCCCCTCAGTTTAAAACGAATTCGGTTAAATCAACGAGAAAAGAACGCCTAGCCGACGGATCTGTCGGCATGGCGGACAGCGCACGGTGGATACCAATTAATTTTGCGGCCAAGTAAACAGGACGGAATATTTCGAATTCATTGGGAAGACGGGATTTATGGGCGTGTACATATCCGATTATGAGTGTTAAGGCGAAGTTATGCATGCGTACACACGGGCACGTGTTTACCGGGACAAATATGTGCGCAGCCAGGGCGTAAGCTGTTACGGACCAACCAAATATTTCATTAGTTAAGTTCTTCCTGTAGCCGAACGTTTGATACTCCTCGCGGCGATGAGTTCGCTTTCCATTTTCGTTTGTTCACCGTGTAATTACTTGTAACTGCGGCGGAAACTCCCTGCCGCTTCGAAACGTGGCTTCAGGGTTCTCTTCCGTGGACTGCACACTATTATCCGCAATTAACTATATACCGGCCAGGTATCAGCGTCGGGTCTTCGCCTGCACGCACGAATCTTCTTCGGTCGTGTATCTCGTTTCTTTCGTACAAAGAACCAGGGCGAGCCTCGCATAAAAAATGAAATAGATCGGATATATCGGGAATAAATCGGGACTATAAATCGGCGGAATTATCGTCGCCGTTCGATTTATCGACGGGGCGAAGCGTATTTTCTTTTACCATCGAACGCGTTTCTTTCTTTATCCCAGCGAGGTTAACCATTGAACGACGTTTCGACGTTTCTCCGGAGCCATCGGCGGGTACTTGACAACGGAAGTGCACTTTCGAACATGCCGAAGTGGTCGATTCGATACGATAAATATCGATTAAAGTCAAATTACCGGGCGGATTCTATCCGTATAAGTATTCCCGATCGAGGAAGATGCGGGTGGAGATAATTCGGTTAACGGAAGTCCGTAACGGGCTCGTAAACGGGCGTCTTAGAGCGTGCCACAGAAATTCGTATCGACGACGTGCTTGCCAGAGGGAGCAACGAAAGGAGTTACGATCGATCGAAATAAAAAAACCACTGGAGATAAAGGTTACCGTATCTATTATTATTATTATTATATACGGGTCAAAATAAACCCTTTGGTATATACATACAAGCGATACAATGATTAGTCGTGGGAGGCTATCAGTTGATGAACGTTTTGTTTAGAAGTAGAAAAAGAACTAAAGAAATCTAGTTCGGTACAGTGGTTGTTGACATTACTAATACCTCTATTTATACAGTTATGTCGACCGAATTGTCAGTGTCTTAATGATGGATAGGATGCATTAAGGCGAAATTTAAGAATTTCAGGACAAGAAATAATTCCGTTTAAAACTTTGTACGCAAATAATAGGTCGAAAATAAGTCTGCGGTTTTCCAAGGTCATAATATTAAGGCGAGGTAAGAGCGAATAGTTGTTGTGTATCTAAACTCAATTATAGCTTGAAAAACGGGGCGAAACACGTACGTTGTTGCAACCTGCGCATCCACGATCTCGTCACGACGAGACGGCAGCTCGAAGGAAGGAATGCGATGCGACGAAAAGGTGGAAACTTTGAGAGCCGAGTAAAAACGTAGTTTGCGCTCGAAGAGCGTTGTCTGTTAGACAAAAAGAAGAGTGACTGAAATGGTGGGCGCTACAGCGTTCGCGGGAGGCGCGTATCAAAACAAAACGAAGCCAACGATAAAGTAGGCAACGGTTGTTGAAAGCGTTGTTTGGCATGCCGAAACGGTTATCTTTCGCTTGTAACGTTTCGGCGCGAGCTGCCATTCGTTCGCGTTTATTCTGTATGACGCGCAAGGAGAGGAGGAAACAAAAGGCGTGGGCCAGGAAGAAAGGAACCGGAATGAAGATCGTTAGCGTGAGAATACGGTTGCGGAGGTCCTGCAAGGACTACGCTAGGAATAAAGAGAGCGTGAAGGCAAGCGGGGCCGAGATAAACGTTTACGAGACGGATACCCACTCGAACAACGATTCCCAACAATCGTTCGAGCATTATCTTGCACGGTCGCGTGCGTTTCATGCAACCCTGTTATTTTCTGCTCGACCGTTAGCGTTCCTTGCGAGACGCTAGCCAACGAAATCGATTTTCAGACCGGCCAATACGGACGCCGCGCTCGTTCAATTTTCTCTGTAGCTGGTCCGCGTAAATTTTAGTTTAACAACGCAAAATTCTCGCTCTGACAACGCTGCTTCGCGTTATATTAAAATTCGTTAAGCCAGCGTAGAGCATGATTACATCGACGCGCGATCAAAAGTTACGCCGTGCGATACAAGGGAAATTATCATCTATTCGTCGCCTTTTTAGGAAACATACCAACCTCTCGAAGCTCCACCGTTCCAAATAAAACGGGCAACGGACTGTTATTTGTATCAGCCGTATTTAAAGAAATAATATATTCCATTAAGTTTACAGTTCATGTTATAATAAAGGTTTGGTATCGTTACGCGTTTTTACATGAAATCGGCCGGATTCTCGAATTAATTTGCACGATTTAATTTTGAACAGGGAGCCAGGCAGGTTTTCGAAGCGAACAAATCAGGAGAAACGTTCAACCATTTCGGAGGCAGTGTTACAACAAACAATATGCGCGTGCACGTTCGATTTTAATGTTAAAAAAGTGCATTGTGTCAAATTCGACCGGCGGAGCGCTCATTGTGGGGTTTCTATCAACCGACCCGTTCGAGTAGTTCGCTTTAATACAAAATCCCCCGTCGCGTGAAAATGTGATTGTTCGAAAAAGTATAGGAACCAACAAAGTACAGAGGGGACAGATTGGGAAACAAGGGTGGAGCGGCTGGGTACAGCAGCGGAACGAAGAGGAGTGGAGATTAGCGCAACAATCAAAACGATCGATTCTCGTCGATGGCGTTCGCTCGCGACCCAGAATCTTTGTAACCCTCCCTTTACTTCGGTATCGAACGGTTGATCGAATTTTCCCAGCCAGGGGGTAGCCTCCAACGGTAAATAAAGTCGCTGCGCTCCGAGGCATATTTGGCGGCGCGGCGGCGGCGGCCAGACACCGGGGTTAGCCGGTTTCCTAGAGCGTTGGAAGCTGCAGCGTGAAATTAACCGATAAGTTATCAAGGACTGCAAACGCTGGTAATGTTAGCGACTTTAATGAAAGCCATCTTCTTTTTCTAGTTCTTCGCCTTCGTTACCGCCAGACCCCGCCCCTTTCTAATAACGCTCGTTATAGGGATAATAAAAACAGAAACAGCGATGATAATAAAAATAATAATAATAATAATAGTAATAATCAGCATTATTATTTTCATTATTAGCAGCTGCAATAAGGGGAATATTCGAGCCGCGTTGCCTGGCAACAGCAGCAGTATTCACCGGGTGTACATTAATTAAGAAGGTAGGAATCGTGGGCGGTCCACGATGTATATAAGCAGGCGTACACGCGCATGCTGCTAACCGTGAATGTAAAAGAGCGAGCTCGGGCTTTCTGTTTCCTCATTTTTTCCTTTGCCTGCTTGTTTCAACGGTTTTATTAGAGTACGAAGGCTGGTTCGATTAAAAAGTAAACTACCTATACAACCGCCTGGCCATTTCCCTTTCGCCTTCTAACGTTCGTGTACCTGTATCTGCGCAGTACCGATTTTCTACCATTAGTTTCTACGCTCCTCGAAAGTTTGTTCTCTTCTCTTGTTGAATTTGGCAACGTTCTACAGTCCATAAAAATACGTATATCGAGGGAATCGTTTCTTTTATAAAGGCTCCTCGCGGAAACAGCAACTAGCTCGTTTCACTACTCAGAAGAAAAAGTGTAACTAACCATCAAAGAAAACGGTTCTTATCCTCTCTTATTAGATGTAACGATCAGCTAACCGATGCACGGTTATCGGTTAGCTGTGCGTTGGATGGTAGAGGATTGACGCGACGCAACGCAGCGGCTCTCGAGCGCGGAAACGTCGATGACACGATCGAATTGCTCTTCTGACCGCAATCCCTGGGCGAACACGTTTCCGATTTGACAATAATTACGAATTTGAAATTACAAATTTGCGCGAATCAGCGTGTTTGGCCTGACCCGATAATTCAGGATACTGCGGCCGATTGTTGCACGCGCACGCGGCGTTGCCTCTGTCATTTAGATGCTCGCTCGCACTGCTAAATTCGTGTCGCGGTTACGAATACTCTTGATCCCGCTGCGATCGCGTTTTACCCGAAGCTTCGTTTCGAGGCAGCCGACTCGTGGAATTAATGGGACGTCGAGCCCGCTCGAATAATCTCGCGCCGGAAGCCTTTCAGCGGCCGTGAAAGGCGCACGGTGTCGATCGATCTTGAAAACGAAGGCGTCGGCCGTACCCGTCCCGACTGACGAACGGCTGCGTCGACGGGAATTTCGCGATAATGACGAATTTGCAGGACAAATCAGCGCATTCGGACGGGCCGATAATTCAGGTGGCCGCGACACGGTGTTGGTCGCGGGTGCGCTCGTTTCTCCGGATGCGCTGCTGGTCGACGTAGGTGCAGGAAGCGGGAACTCGATCCACCGGGGCGGCCTCGCGAATAGGAGGGTGGGTGATTCGTGCGAGCACGGTAGGAGTGTAACTTGTACCACTGCGAACGCAAGCCAGTGTCCGCTCCAATTAACTTTTCACCACTAATTTATGCGCCAGCTACTCCCTCTATCTCCGAGCGAGCTTCTTTCTCGCTCGCACGGACCCGCCGCCGGCACCCGAACGAACGAAACGCGTGCACACGAACGCGGCTTGCACAACCGCTCCGCGCTTCTCGCACCTTCTCCTCCCTCCCCGACCTCGCCCCGCCGTTCGCCACACCTCGCTCCCCTTTTTGCCGAGCGTACCTATCTCTCTTCGTCGTTTTACAAATTTCTGAACCGAACCAACTTTTGTTCGTCTGAAAATGGATGCACCTTATTTTTTCGGATACATCTCTCGAATCTTCGTGTCGCTCTTACGGGGAACAACAGACGGGAGGGGAGGGGACAGCCGATTAGTTTACCAAATCTTTTCCCCGGCTCGTCATCTCCTTTCTTCCTCTCTTTCTCCTCAGTTTCATGAAACGCGTATCCCAAGGAATTTTTTCTCGGATCCTGCACAGTTGTAGGACGCCGACGCGTCCCAGCCGTGCGCTGCAGCCATCAGACACAATTGACGCTTCGGTCAACGTTATTAACGGGAGGATAATTAACCGACTAATTATAGGACGGATCGTTCCGATGCTTACGGCCGGGGCGGACGACGTGTTTGATCGGCGCTTTAATCGATCTCCCTGGTGCTAACGGGGCGACGTTCATCAGGATCGACGACGAATTGTCGCCGCAGCCGTATGTTCGAAGTGAAACGGGAGCGTGAATCGTTTGTAGGGAGGGACAGAGATGTTGAACCGGCAGAAGAAGGAGGGCGAACGTGGAGCGGTGGAAAATGAACGGGGATAGGACGTTCGATACAACGACGTCGGCTCGTTCACCGGTGGTCAGACATTTCGGTACTTGTTTCCCTATTAATATGCATGTCCTCCTCCTTCGGTCCTTGCTCCCCCCTTCCTCTCTACCTCTGGTCCTCGCCCTATCCGCCCCTCCCACGCAACCGTTGCGCGGCTACTCCGTTGTCCCTGTAGCTAGCGTTATCCATGAAATCCGCGCCCCTCTCTGCGGTAAAGCGACGGTGTTTCCTGTCCGACCAAATAAATCCACGACTACTGCGCGTTCGCTGCTACGCTGCGCTGTACCAAACTCAACCGGCCTGTCCGCCCATACAAGGCCCGTTACTACTTCAATACGGAACGACTGATTGAAAGTTTGCCGAGCGCTTTTTGCGCCCACTCGATATTACATATCGCGCGCGCACGTCGCTGTTCTATCACGCGTCCCCTACGATCCGACAGCGCCTGTCGCGCAAACAGACCATCACTCTCCTCGCTACGATTCGCAGAGATGTTATTCGGGGACGTTTCATAAAATTTCGCTGCCACGGAGGGAGTAACACAGATTCTGGTTCTGTCGTTTGTCCAACGGAATATCAACTCGTTTTTCGGACGTGGGACACCGTGAAATTTTGATCCCGACTTGTCGACCGATCGTCGAACGACGCTTATAGAATTTCGTTGTTTCATCGCCGCGTTGATACCGTCGATACTCCAGAGGCTCGGGTATTCCGATCACGGAACGTGAACGGAAATGGTGTCGGATACGCGGTTTAAATTTAGACAGCGATGTAGTCATGCAACGCACTCAGCGATCGGTAGGCGAACTCATTCCGGTTACATAAAGGAACATAAAAATGTTCGACGTTTTAAACTTAGCTTACACAGCTTTCCTTTCTCGTCAATACGCTAGATATTGATTCGCTCGTCTCGTTGACGTAGAGGAAGTTACAAGATGTTTGTTCCCTATATTGTTTTCGATCCAGAAGTTCGATCACCTAATTAATCGATCGATTACCTAGTCATCGTGTACTATTATTTCGCAGTCTATCAAGTTTCATAGCTTGTTTAGTTAACTATCGGGATTAGTTTAGGAAATTTATGTTTTATTCAGAGAGATGGTAGGGTTCAGGTGTAGGTAAGCGAAATAAAGTAAAGTTCTTAGATAATATATATATATATATATATATTATATATAAATATTTAAAATATATATATTTAAAATAGTTTAATAGTAACAACTTTAATAGTATAAACAACTTTTCAACTTAACAGAACTTCAGCCTTCTTCCTTCTTTCACGATCATTTTCCTCATCATATATCCTTCCAAACACTCGTTTTCTTTCTTTCTAATTGTCAACGTTTCTCAGTCGATGCATTTGGTCACGTTCACCCGAAATTCCTCGGTCGCGACGTTGTCTCACGTCCTCATCTTTCGCACATCAGAAACACTCTAGTCCAAATATTCTACGTTCATACGGCTATCGCTCAACTCGAGCACCTTTTACATTTTCCCAGAATCGTACCCACTCGATCGCATTCCCACATTAGTGATACGGGGAGAAATTGAAGGGAAAAAAATAGCTGATCTTTCGGTTTGCCTGCGGAAACGTTTCCACTGGGAAACACGAGAAAAAGCGAGCGTTGGTACGGATTGTAATTTTTGTACGTAATAAACGCGCGCGAAACGGAGGACGGCTATAAAGTGATATGCTCGACCATATAACGTCCGGTACTGCAACATCGACCGATCGACTGTTACGCGCAGGTTTTTCCTTCCGTCGCGTACGTGCTGTTGCTATCCGTTGAAACTCGCTTGGAAAATTGTTTGGAACGCGAACGCTGCAGGAACAGTTGCCAGCTTTTGCGCGCTTTGATATTATTAACAATGTCGTTAACGCAGCGGCGCGCCGCGTTACTGGAACGAATTTCTAGTTAGCCGTGACGCGTAATTCGCGAGCAAACAACGAGTTTCATCGTTTCGTTGTCTCCCCGATGAAAAACGTATTGTTGAACTCGTGATTGCCAATTTTTTTTCAATGCTGCACGCACATTACCTCGAACTGCTACGACGTGCCTCGTTTCCTTAACGCGTGCACATTTAGACGGTGAACTTAGTCACGGTAACGACGAGATTCGTCTCGGCTATCGGAGATACCCGGGAAGGCGGTTGCGGAGTCGCGTCCATTTTCGTGGCTCGTTTCGGAGCAGCGTGCGCCTACGAGGCAGCTAAACGCGGACGTGTCCCTAATTTTCAAGCATGGCCCGGCATCGATCGAACTCGCTCGATACCAGGATCACGTACTAGTAACTCTTCCTTAACCAACCCCTCGATGTAAACCGTCCTTATCGCGGCCGCTGCGCCCAGCCCCCTTGGAAACTTGCATTAACGGCAGAACGTGTTGACATGTCAACCCGCCGATGTTGGCAATAACACGATCGGTATTGGACACCAGATACTGGAATCTAGATGGTAGATGCCGACGGGCCTTGTGTCCGAGTATTGGCCAGGCTGAAACGTCTGGCTGAATTGCAATCGGTTCACTCTTTGCGTTGATTCTTGTATCATAACGATAATATTTTTATTCGAAGTCGTATAATAGGTTTCGTGCGGTTCGAACGGGTTCACAGGTAAATTTCGATTGAGCGAGTTTCCCAGTTGTGGATAATATTTTTACCTTTACCTATTCTACAGGTTCGCTAACTCCTGCTAAACCTCGTGTCCAGAAGTCGCACACGTCTTCGTTCTTTTTCGATGTGCATCATTTTTATTCGTCGATCACAGTGTTTTCTTGCAGCTATCATCGCGATCCATCAACGAAGCAATTATAATGCTAGCGATTGCAATGAATGGATTGCAATGTATGAAGATTGTATTAGATCAATTGAAATTGAGAACTCTTCTTACTCGTTTACCTAGTCGAGGACAGTTGTTGGATCGTATGAGCACTCGACCGCGATAATTGATTTCGATCCTGGATGACTCTGGCCGTTTTATGACACGTGACAACCTCAGATTCATGAAAATTTCTCGGTAGGCTGCGACATCGAGTCATCGCGATCTCATTTCGTGGGATAGTGGCGTCGCCTGAGAATGTAGCTCGTCCCTTCTGTCACAGTTTCGTCTGCAAAACGAACAGCAGTCATGATTCGCCGCTCGCTGATTACGAACGGCGATGACTGCCGAATAATTAGACCATGTCGGCGACGTTCGCACAACGGAAACAATAGGCATGCGTTGCACCTGAAGAGAGGCTGCCTGTTTCCAGGTGATTGGCTACACCGGGTTTCCGAGTGGAACTCAATGTTATATTTAGCGGCGACAGGTAATCGACACGATAGCGCAGCCATTCGTGAGTTTTAGCCGCGTTACGATACCCGCTGCACGGACCGTCGCATCGCGTCGTTGTTCTCATTCATTCTGACGCTACGCCATTGTTTAGTCTTTTATTCAGCGGAGGAACTAATCAGCTTCTCATATCTTCTTGCGGGATTCCAATCAGCGATGGACCCTTCCTCGCTCCACAGGCCTGGTATTTAGGTGCACGGAGCAGAGATTGCTGGCGAAGGCGAGGGAGGGTAGACAACGTTGGAAAATCAAGGGTGGAGGAAAAGCACCGCAGAGATCCAACGATATGACCCGATAGAGGTTCGTGTGTCGCGTTCGTCGAGAGTTTCCGCAACGATACCCGGAAGTTTAACGTCGACCATTTCCTCTGTTCTCCTTTTACTTTTTTCGCTGCGAAAAAGGACATCTCATTGTCAATTTAGAAACATCGACATTGGCTAACTTCGAGTCTCGTTTCTTGGATTAAAAGCGAGCGTGATGAAGGGGACGATTGCAGATGTCGGTGAACAACGAACAACGAATATGTGTCTGAGAAGCGTGGCCAGATGGCGCATACATACGTGTACATACGAGAGTTCCGGGCTATCGACGGAAGTGTCTGATTCAGAGTTCGCCAAAGTGTCCGAGCGTAAAAGGCCGCTAGAGATTTGAGAAATGAGAGACCGACCCGAATGGAAAGTTATATATTTCATACGAAGTTAACGGATGACGTAATTTCCCTTTCTACGAACATTTCGCGTACCCTCGAGGTATTTAAGTAACATCGTGTCAAGTTGCCGAAAGGACCCGACAATGCTGGAAGGATTAGATATTTTTTTAACAGCATACATATATAGCCTTGTCACGTCTTTACACATTCGTTGCTTTTTCTATACCGACTAATCATACCGACGGTGATCGGTGTGTCATGTTTACAAATAATAGCATGTAGATGTCAATAATGATCGTATTAACATTTAGACGTAAGAGGCTTGCATGCACGATTTTCAATATCAAAGCGAGGTAAATCGTTCGGATTGATATCATAGGAAAAGCTGTTCGAATGTCCGCTTTGATAAATTTCCGCCGCTTCGAAAAGCGAGAGAGGCAGGATCGTCAATGACGCGGTTCGTTGATAAACTGGCATTACAGTCGAATTTCAACTTGTTACCGTGACTCGATGATCAAACAGCAACAGTTTGACGTTCCACGTTTGCCTGTTCATCCGTGTTCATGTATATTAACACGGCGTTTACGAGAATTCAGGACTGGTATTCAATAATTAGTTTTTACACTTCGTTAGCGCCGGAAGCATGGGCTTGCTCGATGCCCCAATTTCCGTCCGTCGACCGATTTTCCGAGCCTTTCGCTCTAGCGGCTCAATGTACGGCACGAGGCGGCGAAAGAAATTGACGATACTTTCTGGACCACGGTACATCTACGGACAACTTTACGTAACGCGTTGAAAAGTCCAGAGTATCGGTTGTAGTACGAGCGTGAAACACGCGCAGCAGCCTCTTTCCGTCGTGCCGCGTTCAAGGGATCGCATGGCTGCGAGCTATTAATAACTTTGCATAATTTATTGCAATTTTACATGTGGTCGCGAAACGAGTTCGATAAAAAAGATACCTACCTAAAGCATTCAAACTTTTGCTCTTAGCAATTTGGTTGCTTAGTAATTATTGGCGCACGAAAGTCTCGTGTCGCGATTCAATCCTCGCGATGATTAAGGAAATTATCGTATGTCGTGCGATCGAAGCTATTCGATAACGGATCGCAGAAATCGTTATCGGTTCGTGGACAATGCTCCATGGTTGAGCGGAGGTTCGATCGGCGACTAATCGTGTAACAGGAAACAGAAATGGCTGCCAGAGGGATCGGAGGCGACGAAAACGCATAGGTTATCGGTCATAAACGGCAGCTATCGGTTACAGGCGTTGCACAGGGCTGGCGTGCATGCAGACAAAACCTGGAACGGTTCACCGACGTTAAAGCTGTCCTTTTTTTCCCTGGTCAGGCTGATGTAGGATCGTGTGTGCCTCGATCACGCGGCGCTGCGCTTTTTTATTGCCCGAACGAGCAACGTCCCCTGCGACACGCCCCCCGAGGTGGTAAAAGCACGTAGTCAGCTCCCTTTATGGGAGCTGGCCGTAAAGCGGAAAAAGAAGACAGCGTGGATAATTACCCCGACAATAACGTCGTCTATGCAAACCCGCGTCCTTCCTTCTAAATCCCCTTTCCTCGGGAAATCGAGTTCGATTATATTAACCGCGGTCACTGTGATCGGTGTTCTTTTTCATTTCTCGCTATTCCACACTTTCAGACAGGGCATTACGTCTGTACGGATTGGAAAATCGGATAAATCTCCTGTTCGAAGGGTTCGCTTCGGTTGTCCGCCTCGCGTGTTCGTTTTCGAACGTTCGCGCACCGTTGCAACAACATACACGTAACAGAAAGGTGTAGCGGCGATGGTAGCGATCGAGTTGTTCGCGACCAAGTATTTTATTCCGACAAGTGCACCAGAAGTGGGCGTTACCGTCGGACAAAATATATTTCCAGAGGACAGAACGAGAGCTCGCTCGAAAAAGGCTGCAGGTGGCGGGAAAAAATTCTGGAACGCGTCACGAGTAATAAAGCGATTTCTTCTCGCTACCATTGGCTGCTCTCTGCTTTTTCCTCCCCGTACTTTTCTATTTCTTCCTACCTGCCGGTGAACGACTGACATTCATCGACGCCCGGTGGAAGAGGGCGACCGATTTTTTCTTCGCAAGACCCTGGCGGCCATTTTCGCTCCGCCGAAATTAACGCGCCGCGTGGTTAAACGCGGAAGCGCACGTGCGTTAAATATGCTCGTTTACGTAATTGGACGGACTGGATGTGTATAAGCGTGGTAGGAAGGAGAAGCAAATTTTCTGGCGCACCCCGAGTTTACGAATAAAACGATTCACCACAATTTATTCAAAGCGGTGCACGTCGATGTTACAGATAACATTAAACACAATCATCGATTATAGCGGCTTTGAAACGATCTAGAAATTTTCATTACCGAAGAAGAAATTTCCTGTCGGAAGTAATCGAAGGATAGGTAAGGTAAAGCGAAGGAGGGATGAGAGAAGACGAGACGAAGCAAGGCGCTCCTTGTCCCCGTGCCGTCGGTAAATTAGTTCTGAAAGTAGTCAGGGCACGACCGCGAAACATAACTACATATACTAGGCGTACAGAAGAGTTATTGGCAATTTACGGAAGAGTGATCGATGAAGCAATCGAACGGGCGCAGATTCACTGATAAAATTCCATCCGACATCGGGGAGACACGCCCAGAGATATTAAGTTCTCGACAAGACCGACTTTATAGGCAAAAGCATACCGATCGGAAGAGAGGATGGAAGTGTAGAAGGAAGCAAGGAAAGAAAGAAGCGAGTAGGGAGAAAGGGGCGAGAGGCGTGGGAGATAGGAAGGAAGGAAAGAAGGAAGGCAGGAAGGATGGACGGAAGGAAGGAAGGAAGGAAGGAAGGAAGGAAGGAATTAAGTAAGGAAAAGTTAAGAAACTCGAGAACTCAGCATCTTCTCGGCACAGGCGTGCTAGTAGATAGCAGAATGGAAGGTGGAAGGGATAAGGCGACACCACATAACTTCTACCGCATATTGGTCGACTCGGGGTTAGGAGAGAGTCGGTGGTTATGTGGGCGGCCGAGTATGGGGATGCCATATCCAATATTATCGAACGAGTTCGAGGGACCGAGGGTGTGCATGGGGCTTTCGATGAGGCAAGCCGCTTCGCTCGCTGGGAAACTCGCAGTTTGACTCGGGATGCGCGCGTCATGTTTAAGCGGCAATTTTGCCCGTCCTCTGCCCCGACTCCGGCCGGGCTCCTCCTCCTTCCTCCTATAGCCAGTGCTACCCTTTTGGATCCTTATGTCCTCAGGGCTTGCCTCGCCTGCCGCTGACAGATAGGACCAAACTTGCGTCCCCGGTGCTGGCGAAACCCACGCGTTCTAGTCGCACCAATACCTAGCAGCCTGCTCGCATATTATCAGCTACGTCCCACCACGAACCTGCATATTTCTGGTTTTTTTTCCACCTCGAAAACGAATAACGGCACGCGTTTCATCGTTACCTCGACCCGACCCAACTCGACTCGACTCATCGACTAGCTCCGCTACTCTGCACAGCGAATCGCGTCGCGGTGGGACCACCAAAATCATGGCGGATATGCTCGATGTATTAATCGACTTATCGCCGGTCGAATTGTAGTTTATGCTAGGACGGCGATATAGCTGGTACAGCAAGTAGGACGGTATTAAGGGGGATGTGTGCCGAGGGTTCCTTGCCTATTAAAACGGTCGGGCCGAGCAAGATATTGGAAAGTTCCGATAATTGGATCATCGGGGATACATAATAAAGGATCAGCCTAATGGCGGATTGCCTTATTCGGTCGGCTTCGTGGGCGGATCCAAACACTTTCCGGCCGGGTCATTATCCTAAACAATCCTTTCGTCGATTACCGCTTAAGCCGTTTAAAGCCTGGCCAACTGGAGCGCAAACGGATTAAAAGTCCCAGCGATAAAGGTTAATTTTCTTTAAGCACCCTGTTAACACAGCAATAACATGGAGCACGACGCGATAAAATTGTTGGAAAGCGTGTGCATGCTGGAGGGCGGCAGAACGGGGTGTCGCTGGAACGGAGGAAGAAAAAAGAGGGTAGAAGGGAAAGAGCGTGGGGTCGAAAAACAACCATGTCGCCAACACGTCTTACCGGATCGGCGTGAAATATATTTTGCCGACTCAGCCAGAGGAACGATCGTTTTGCCGAAGGAAAGAATCGGACTATCCCGTTTCCCCGGAATAGAAGTCCTGGGAAATGGAGGGGGACGCCGGGCCAGATGAACCCCTCGCGAGAATTCAGCCGCAGTTCTCGTACACGGAAACGCGGAGAGACTCAACGAGCTCGGTTTGCGCGCAGCCCACGCGCGGCCTACAAACTTCCTCGATCAACCGAAGATACAGATGTAAGACACAGAACGCGATCGAGGAAAGTGAACCAGCCCGATAAATCGTCCGTACCCGTCTTAACGCGCATTTATCTTCGTCTCGTGTTTCCCTTGTCCTCCCTCTTCTTCGTTTTTTCATCCAGCCCCGCTGCATCGATGCCGTTTATCGCGGAAAAAATCGCCCATTTCCTTCCCCGTCCTCGATTCGACGACATCGGTCGCGCAGCGTAAATTGATTCGAGGCTGGGGAAAAACCGTGACTACATCTCGCTCTCTCTCCGTCCGACGAGTATTCGCGTGCCAAGGAAAAAAAGAACAAGTTTCCCGTGTCGACTCTTTGTACGAACTGCCGAAGCTCCGTCAAAGTCACCGACAGACGCGTCGTTCTCCGACGAGCCCCTATTCCCCCTGGTTCCGAAAAATCGTCGAAATTCGTCGATTCTGGCCACGGAGTATTCACGACCGTACATCACTCGGGACGCGTTCGGATAGCGTGCCGGGCAACGAGGTCTTTTTATCCGAGAAATTGACGGAAATGGAATTTTCTCGGGGTCGGATACTGTATTAACAACCGTGTACGCTTGCGGGTACGTTACCGCGGGAAATAATACGGTTCGAGAACGGCGAAGAAGAGCTCGTTAGCGTGGCCAAAGACAGGCACGATCGAGCCAACAGGTTACCGGTAGAATCTTCCGTTATGCATCGGGTTGTTTGGAGTTTGAATGTACGTGTTTTACCCCCGGCCAACCTCCTTTCCACTCTCCATCTCCGAGATTTCACTTGCTAATGTAGCATTCGTTGTATATTCATCGTTACGCTGCGGTGGAGCTGCTTGCGTATCGCCAGGTAACCAGGCTGCCCGGCCTGGCCGGCCTGCTCACCTGTTCCGAAGACATAGAGGGTGGTCGTCGATACAATCCGCGGACATCTCGGATCGTCGATCAAGAAGGATTATTTACTATCGAGAGACGATTCGATGGGAGAATGGAAATCGGGTCGGAAGAGAAAAAGGGAAAGGAATGGAGGGTCGCTAGTGATCGATAGACCTGGGACGTTGTTAAGATGGGAAAGCTTCGCGCAAGAATATCGAGGGGTTCGGTTTTCCTTTTTTTCTTTTACGAATAACTGGCGCTGCCGGTTTGTAAAGTTCTCGACGACCGACCGGTTTAAAAGGTCGAGCAGGTTCAGGATATAATGAGGCGCGCACCCGGGCGAAGCGATAAAACCCTACAATGCTTTCGACTTCCAGTGGATATATATTTTTTTTTTAATATCGGTCATGGTTCTTACGTGTCGCTAGCTAGCTCCATTTTCGTTCCAGTTTCGTTGGAAATGCGAAACGGAGGCGCGTTGTCCGCCGAAACGGAATGTGGCGAACCTGGTTTGCAGAGCGGAGCGAAGAATGGAAAGAACATCGTTGCGTTTAGCTTTATTTTAATCCACCCGGTTTCTTTTGCATTCGTGCCATCGCTCGTACTTCCTCCGCCTTGTTGCTTCCTTGCTGTTTTCACCCTCTTTCGGGTGGGAAGTTGGACAAACTACCGTCGAGACAGTTCGCCGAATGGAGGGGCAGAGAATTAGAATAGGGGCAACTACTCGAAATCGGGGTGATAAAGCTCAATTATGGGACGATGGGGTGGTAGGAACTGGTACGGCCGCAGCGGTGAGCTGAGTAGAATTCTGTTTAACCTCGCTTTAGTTCTGACTCCGTGTACGTGCCACCGAGTAGTACTACATATTCCGGTTATTTTCACCACCTCTGGTGCTCGCTCGTCTCTCCTCTAGTCGTATTAACCTGTCTCGCGCCCTTTCCCACACCGCTGGACGCTAATTAGAGCAGTATCAAATTTTGACTCCTGCCAGCGTTCCGCTTTTGTTTCCCGTTTCGAACTCTAATATCAAATGTTGCCAATCTAATATCTTGTTATCCGTTATCACAGACGCGAGCGCGAAGCTTGATTTGTAGCGATCGTCGAAATTTCATTGACGTTTAACCTAAAAGATATACGAAACGGCAGAACGAATTTCCGTTAGTCTTTCAAAGGTACACATTCACGGGTGAATCGTTCGGAAAGATCGGAAAGAGGTCGCGAACTTTTCATGATCGTTACGTAATCTATTCGTGAACAGGAGTCTGTATAAAATAAAAATGTGTTCGCAGGAATTTTATCGTAGCGTTTCGAGTAACTATACATTGCGAACGATACGCAAACATATGTACAGTAGCGGACATAAGTTTAAGACGAGAAAATGTTACAAAACAAAGTATCATGGTTTCTAAATATTACCTATACATTTTTATTATTAATACTTAACCAACCGGATAGGGACATCTCACACTTTTTCCTCAACAAACCGCTGCCTGATAACAAAACAGACTAACCGATAATAAAAGAAAATAGAATCACTGGCAGAGGAAAGAATGAGAGAATCTGCCCATTCGGTTGGCTAAGTGTTAATAGGATAGAGTAGCGCTTATTGATTGGTGCAGTACACGAAATTTGCTTATTGTGCTATTCCTCGTGTATGAATTACTTTATTTTTTCTAACCTTTTGGTCTTAAACATTTGCCTGCTACTGTATGTATGAAAAGCTCGGTAACGACACGCGAATGTGCGATCTTTAGAAAAGCGAATTCACAGTAACTCTTTTCAAACTATCTGTAAACGATTGCGGAAACGCGACCAGCGAAGAACTCGTAGTTCAATTTTTTCTCCGCATCGTTTTGCGTGGGTAATCGTTCGGCGAGGCAAAAACCACCATGTGTTTCAAAGATTCTCCAATTCAGCGGGGAATATTTCATGGCCGATATAGATATCAGCCGGATAAACCGACTCACCGCGGCTGCTGTGCGAAACGGGAGGATTCGACCGAATCAAATTCACCTCGGTTGAAACCTGAGCCATCATACGGCTTTGTCTACGAGTTGATAATGTTTCGGAGCCGACAGGATCCCACGGACAGGGAGGAACGAACGTTTCCAGCTGGGAGGAAAGAGAGAAATCGGCCGCGGCGCGGTGCACGGAACTCGCGGGATGCCTGCGCGGGGAGACGGGGGAAAATTATCGTGAAAGGGTTACATAAAGGGAGGGAGAGTGAGAGAGAGAGAGAGAGAAAGAGAAATTACCGACGGTCAATGACAGAGTTTCCTGCGGTTTTCTCCGTTCGTCCGGCTGCATTCACGGCTCGGTAAACTGACAATAAATCCGCTCTCTCCCTCTGCCGACCCCCCCGTTCTCTATCTACTCCCCTCGGCTCCCCTCATCAGCACCCTCGCTTACACACACGCGTGTCATGTATGAACTCCTAAAATTGGCTGTTGTAGGTGCTACCGCCGCTGTGCTGTCGTGCAAATCGAACGCGTGATTAGTAGCGTTGGACATTGTTAATTTTTGTTGGACGCGTCGCTGTCGCTTCAACGCGTTCTTGCCGAAGGGATCAATTCCAGGAAGAACTAGTCTTCTTGGAAAACTTTATGATAAACTGGACGATGAAATCCCAAAGTATATTTTTATACGTTGTCAGAAATCGTGTCACCAGAACGACACGAAAACGTTGCCCTCTTTTTGCCCGCGATCTCGCGATCGACTGACTACAATATTTTTGAACGCAGCTCTGTGGCTATTCCGAGATAGGATACGAAATTAGACGCACCGAATAATATCTTATTTTAAATTTACATTTTATTAAACTCATCGTTTCTTATTGTAGATCGTCGACATGACCGACGACAGATTAGTCGATCGTGCCCATTTACGAGTGTCCACCATTTTGGTCAGCGCTTCGCATTTAATCTGTCCTATCCGTCGAATAGTTCTACACAGAGAATTGGCGTTCGCGTCGAAATTTGACCGACGTTCACGTGATATCTAATATTTGTCCTGCGGTGGATATTATCGATCGTTGCCTCGGGCCAGCCGAACAAGTGATTCGCCGATCATTATCGTTCTATAGTCGAAACACGGGAATCACCAGTAATGAATTATCGTTGTTAACGAAAGTACGATAGACTGTCTTCGTGTTACTCGCGAAACTTTCTCGACGTTTAGTTAGGTCGAACGATCAAAGAGCGTGTTTCGGGTCGACGTTTCCCACGACGACTAGAACGTCGACGACGGTCTCCGCAGAAGTTGCAGGCAGACCAATAGTCGTGGCGCAAATTACGCTACGTCGGGAAATCTCCGTTCGAGAACTACGTCGTGGGACGGCAGTTAATCATCGCGTACTTGTCAACAGTTTCGCTCGGGATGCATCGCATTCGTCCGGTTTTCCCGATAACTGCGATATCCACGAACACACACTCTGCGACCCACACACCTGCGTATCCTCGTGTACGTTAACCCGTGCCGCTTGAAATTCCTTCCTTCCTTCCTTCCTTCCTTCCTTCCTCCCTTCCTTCCTTCCTTCCTTTCTTCCTTCCCTTGTTCCTTCCTTGCTCCATCCGAGAAACGTCTAACGAGGCAATCGAAATTGGCTAGAGAACGATCGCGAGCAATCGTGCACTGGGTTTACGTTTCTTTCGCGCAATCAAGATCGTTATCTTATATACACCGGTAATGCAGCTTAATTAAGGCACGCGACCTGTCGGCGGCGTGTCACGGACCATAAAAGCAGTCGTCGCGTAGCGATTGACACGAGAAGTCCGCGCGTGACTTAACGTAATCGTGTGCCATCTATATTGCGTCAATTGCCATTTAGATTACGGTAATTACGATCACGGTAATTCGCGACACTCCAAGCGAAATCTTTTTTTTATCGCTTTCCCTGACCATGTTTTCTTCGCGTAACGTTCCGCCTCCCATTTTCATGCTACTTCAAATAAAGAAGCTTCCGAGAGAGCAATTTTCGCAATTTTCGCAATTCTCGCTATTAATAAAACGCAAACCATTCGAGTACTCTGTAACGATGATCCACGTTTCATTGGTGTAGCGTTTATGAATACGTGTACCGAAATACCCAGGCATAACGCGAACGTACGTAAATTGGTCGTATAATCCGCTGGTGTTTCGCTAAACAGGAAAATAAAATTTTCTGGGAAAAAAGGTTCGTTGAAAAACGGTCGTTCTAGGAACTCGTTTTATTTGAAACTCCGTGAAAGCCTCGCCAGCAACGTTCGAAGGGCGCGGAAATGATGCAGGTCACGGGAGTACAGGGATGAAATCGATAGCGAAGCGTCGGTTAAATAAATTAGGAAGAACGAGCGTCGCAGAGTCTGTCCACGCGTGTACGCGCGAATCCTGACAAATGTTCGTACGATTTACCCTTGGCGAATCGAAAATCGTCGACCAGATCGATGACAGGAGTTATTTGAAATTTGAGCGTAACTCGTTAGCCGCAATGGGTTTTTCGGTTGATGACGGTGTACGCGTGTTCTCGAGCTCGTATATATCCCGTGTAAACTGCCGCTTGACAGGTTATCCGATTATACGTCCGCAGTCCGTTTGGGGAAACGAGACTTTACATAAATATTCTACTCTCGTCGTAACGCTGTCCGAGCGAGCACAAGTAGTGTCCACCGCACCGGGGTTCGGCCCGCGCTCGCCGCGCCGCTGAATTTTCGTTGGTTTCCCGTTTGCGCTATAAAGTAGCGACGAGTTACAATTGAAATCGTGTACTATTGGAAAACGAAAAGGTGATCGACTATCCGCAAGCTAAAAGACGCGAGATGTTAGGGGTATCGGTGGCTCGCTTCATCTAATCTCTTCTACCCTTCCCAGATTCTTGCTTATTATTGACATTGTCTGGCATCTCTTCTGCTCATCGCGTAACGAAGAAAGCGAACGAAACAAAACGGGACAGAATGAGATACAGCACAACTAAATGGCAATGGCGTAGGCGCCAACTTAGAATATTAATATCGCAGCAGTTTTAAACTGTATCGGTACCTAAAGCCAGTCGCTCTTTCTGCATTCAGATATGATATAATGCAAATAAGAATATTGGAAATTTCCAAAATAAAAAAATTAGTTTTCATTGTTTGATAACGTTTAATATTGTGTAATAATCATGTCACAAATTAAAACAAAGTTTCACATCGTTCTATTCGAATCTCTGTATTAAAAATATTTATAATTTTATTAAACATCGTTACATTTTATTAATGCAGCGAGACAATCCTATGTTTATAATTTTCTGCGTTTTCTAAATTCCTACATTATCCTTTGATATCTGGAAATCCTACTCCTATGCAGTCCATCTGCCCGACACCTAAAAAGTGGGGAGAACGGGTGGAACAAACGGCCGATTCCCCTTGCGTCTCGCGTCTGTTAGCTCGCGGGTAGTCGGTCATCATTTCGTTTCTCAATAATACATCGCGATGTCACGACACGCTACCGCGGGGGAGGGGATCGGCATCGCGTGTCGTAAATTCGAGGGACATTAACGCGAACGAAGTACGGCACATGGTCGAGGAAAGGGTTAATTAAGCCGGGAGGAGTGAACAAAAACGGGGTATCCGCGAAACGAGATCGTCTCGACGAAGCGAAGCAAAGCAACGACGACGAATCACGACGAGACGTATCGCTCTGGTATCTCGTGTTTCCTCCGTGACGACGGTCGAGTAGCGGAAGCGAGAGTACGCGCTGCCCTTTTGCCGAGCTTTCGCGCTCCACCGGAGAATTAATCGCGGAACACCCTCAGCGTGAGAGAGGAAACCGTGGCCGTGCTTGGGAAAAAAGGATCATCCCGGAGATACAGGCTGAAAGAGCGTGTAATCCCGCGGACGCGGTACACGCCTCCTTCTTTCCCCTTCCTCTTTTTTCCCTCTAGTTCCTCGCCTCTGTTTTCCTGCTGCCTGATTGCCTGCAGTTCCACGCGAACGCGTCTCGTGTATCGGATGTGTTCCACGGGGGATGAATCGTAGCTTCTATGGAATTCGACATGGTTCCGCTCTTACGCGGAGCGAGCTAGCGTGAACTCTCGTCGCTGCAGATGGACCGTGCTCGAGCAACTGGAATCCCGAGGCGTGTGTATCGCTACGGCAGTTTCCACGCGACGAAACGCTTGAAATCGACGGACTATGGCAGTGGAGGAGCGGAGGGGGCACGATGTAGCCCGGGAGAATCAACGGGGAAAACGGTATGAATTAATCAGGATGCGGGCAGCGCAAATCGAGGTTTTTGCGAAGATTATCGCCGACTCGCCTCGACGAGCAAAATTGACCACGGCATCGCGTGATAAGCGATTAATCCTGCGACTGGCGGATACTCGTTAAAGAATCGTCGCGAATGTGCCGCGAGAGAAAATGCATCGCCTCGATTGTCCCGTTAATAAGTAACGGAAAAGAAAGGGAAAAAAAGAAAATTGAAGCCGTGCCCGTAATACCCTTCCATTTTCCGATACTTCCCCGACGGACGTGGAAAGCTCCCCGAGAAATATTTAACGTTCCTGTTTATGGTCCCTCGATGAGTTTCCCCGGCGCGGGTCGTTAATTAACAAAGTGGAGAGAAGAAACCATTAACCGAGAATTCGTCAGAGCCGACACTTCCAACAGGATTTAAATAGATGGTACATCGTTCGTTGTATTCGAGTAGGAATATGCCATAATAACGAACAAGCGAAGATGAATACGTTAATCGATTGTTCGCGCTCGGACGGTGGAATAATCGCGATGTACGCCGCCTGAATGAAGCGGCACAGGGGGAGGAAAGGTTGAAACGCGGCTGGAAAGAGGCGAACGATCGAGGGAGGGCAGAGCAGCCGGAGAACCGCTTAGAGGCGGTATCGTGTGCTTTCAGGAATTCGTTTATGGATTTTGCGGTTTCCGTGAATTTTAAACGGGCAACCGTTCCAGCGAAATACGTGTACACATTTGTTCATCCGAAGACGAGGAGAGGCGAAGCGGGGCGAGATGGTTCCTTCAACGAATTTAGTTGCGCAAACAATATCATAAATTTGGAACAACGGGGCGGAATGGGGGGGGGCAGGGGAAAATATAGGGCAAGCTCGACGGATTAATAGCGAGGAGAAAACGGGCGGGAGAGATCGGGGAAGGAGCGAGGAAGATAACGCGTGTCAGGCATCCGAAGGTAAATCGTGACTTCCGTGAAATTCGACGCGAGCCCATCTTACAGCTGGGAAACGCGGAAGCGAGAACACGAAAGTCGGCTGGACATTCGGCGGAGAAACGAACACGGGACGCGATAATATAGGTCAGAGCTCGAGGAGCGGGAACAGATATCGTGGTAAGATGGATGACAGGGCGAAACAGATTATTAGCTCGTTATATGGGCGGAGGAAGGGAACGGAAAGCGGGGGCTAGCCGAGGCGAAGCTTGCTCGAGCGAACGAGGAAGACGTTGAACGGGGGAGTAACGTGAATACGCGGAGAGGAAGCAGGAACTTGAAATACAGCGGAGCCGCTGTCGCGGAAGGCTACGATGAATCTAATCAAAGTAGTTTCGACTCGTTCAAATAGAACCGGGCCGCTTAACTTTCACGCACTGCAAAACAGGCTCGCTTGTATACTTTGAGAGAGACAGCGAAGAAGAGAGGAGGACGCAGAATTAGGCAAAGGTGGAAAGAGAGAGAGAACAGACTAGTGGATTCGGCGCGATGGGCGGGAGCAAGGGGTGGCAGTAGTAGTGATATACTTTGGTCGGACATGCAATTAGTAGTGCTAGCGTGACTACGGACCGGCAACCGTCGGTGTACTCCACAGGGGAATGGCGCGAGGGAGAAATCGCGTACACGCTGCTCACGATACTGTCTCGACCTCGTTTCGCGCAGCAACGGGATTCGAAATTTCTTCGAACCGCGTGATTCGTCTTCGATACCTCGCGATTCCCTCCCTTCCTGCTCGAACAGTCCCTTCTCGTTGGTCTACCGCCGTTCAACGATCAAATCACGAGAAATCGCGATCGATTCACGTGAAATCGCTGGACGAATCGACGAATTTGTTCGACGACAGCTTTTACCAGCTTCGCCATAAGTCAGCTAGTTTTTCACACCGGAAGGACGAGTCCGACGATGCGTAAGCATAGCCTCGATAATTCATGCTAGTACCGATAAAACCGGTGAACACGGGGTGGGGGGGGGGGCGCCTAGTAGTATTCCGCTATAATTTATAATAGAATAGCTACGGCCCACGGCCAGACGGCCAAACAAGCCAGAAAATATGGCAGAGCCATTAAAAGCTAACGATTAATTAAACACGAAATAAATATTTGACCAACGAATTACGGCGATATTAATCTCCGTTTTGTGCGTGCCATCCGTTCTGCGTGTATTATACGCATCCGCTTTTGCAATTGCTCGACCGCTTCCGCGATTATCTGCTCGTAAATTCGCGCCAGTTTCTGGTCGTTTCGTTAACCTTTAGTTAAAAAAAGAAAAAACATCGCACAGCACAATCGTTGTGCCGTATTAGAGAGAGAGAAACTTTGGTCGCGCGAGCATTGCGTTCGATATTTGGTTAAAATACTGGAGACCTTCGAAAGAAGTTGTAAAGGAACTCGTTACGGCCACGACTGTTAGGATCAAAACCGTATTAAACCGAACGGTGACGTACGATGAGAGTTCATCGTACAGCTGCTTATCTCTGCTTCCTTTTCCGTTTTCCATCTGCTCCCCGCGTTGTCATCAATCGCGTCTCGGTCGCGCGACTATATCTATTCGATCCCGCGAGAGTTTTGCGAAATCTCACGCAGCATTTGCCTTCGTGATCGATTGACATTACGGGACGGAAAGTTTCTTTTACAGGATGCTGAACTTCGAGACATCGAAGGGTGAGCTTTAAATGGTTCACCGCGAACCTAGAGTTTTGTAATAACGACGCAAAGTGTGATGTATCGCGGCTAATTTCAGCCGCACCACACCGCCACCATCGACAACTTTGGTCGGTATATTTTTGCAAAATATGCGCAACTTTCGTTGTTCATCCGATTTACGCGGCAGTGTTAAGTGGGAAAGTTTGTTCAGTCAGAGTTCATACAGAAAACGAACAAAATAATAACCGGAGGTAATTGGCTGCACCCTCCTGTTGCCGCGTGTTCACCTTCTTCTTGTTCGAGGTTTCGTACACGCGAGTGCCTTATAACGTCGGGGTAAATATCGGGAAAGCAAACACGTGACACGAATCAAGTCGATCAACATGCCACCGAGATACGCCTGTTATAAAGGTCCAGAATATTTTCACGATACCGGTTGCTCGGTTTACCCTGCTTTTTGGCAGAGACCTCCAAACGTATGCGTTGCTACGCGCCGATTCTCCGCCCACGGAAGTTATGCAAAATTATTTCTCTCGTTGAAGGTGTATATGCGATTCAAACAGTGTACCGGGATTAAAATTTCATCGCGTTTCTCTCCGCTCGAAACATCTACGAGCATTCTCGACGATCTACGAATACTATAGTAGCGAGCGGGTTTGTACAAGCAATCGCATAATACGATGATGAAAATCAGTGGTAGAATTCCAAGAACGTTAGTCGCTGGAAGATGTCAGGGGCAGGAGCATCACAGAGACTCGCGAGTCACTCCGTCATAATTAGTCTCTACCGTTCTCCCAAAGGGATGTTCCGCGTTAGTTTCAATTCAAAGTAATACGATAGCTGATTAATACGCCGCGTATAATTAGTCCTAGCCTCCATTAACGGAGACCAGCATTCTCCGCTGATCTCTGGGTATCCTGTCTTCGTCTCACCAGTCTCCGAGAATATATCATTACCGGCCAGCGTGAATTTCCCGCACGATTTCGTGCTCGCGTCCCTAGTTCGCCGCTTTCGTTTTAACCTAACGTTATTTTCCTCCGCCTCGTATCACGATCGGGCCCGAGCTCAGCTCAGGGGAGATCGATTTCTGTCAGAATTCAGGGCTACTCCTAGGGCGAATAAAATTTTCACTGGCCGCTCGCTGTTCAAATTTCGCAGCACGTTCGACTAAAGACGAATTTACGCTCGACGAATTCCAATTTACAGAAAAGTATATTTGATGTATATACTTGATGTATATTTAGGACAAAATAGCAGCTGGATCACGTAATGCTATATCATCGCGGTTTTATTAACGATATTTGTTCGCCGGAAGGATTCGCCGTGATCGATTTGGTCGAGCCGATACGATGGATGCGAGAACCCTCGTTGAATAAGGATCGAAGTCGAAGTGGTGGGGGTCATTGGAGGACAGGTGAAATCGTTTAATGTTAATTAATGATACCGAGCCGTGAAGTTTGCGTCGCGTAGTAACATGCCTCGGGAAAGCATGGCCGTGAGCATTACGGTTAAAGAAAGCGCACAATGGAGGCATAATGGAAGACTATCGCGGACGGTGAACCAGGCTTATGATCGATTCATAAAGGGCCTGCCCGCCCACTTCCCTTCGTGCATGTCCATTTACATTAAAGCTTCTTACAAAGTACTTAGACGCGTCCTTTATCTACCCGTCATTTACATCGCCGCAATATTTATCATCCGAATAGCTCGATGGGTTCGATTCAGGGTCCCCCGGGTAGGGGAAGGAAGGCGAGGGAGATCCGTTTAACGAACTTAGGGAGTTGTAAAAACGATATAAGGTGCGAGGTGCCCGAGAAGTAGCTTTGCAAAGTACCTACTTACATAAAGCTTCTTTTAACAAGGAATTTGTATTAAGTCCTTTCTCCTGCTACCTCCACGCAGTCACACAGCATTGTTCCAGCCGATTACTTGTTATACAAGTCATCGAATACAATTAGGAATATCGTGCACCCTAAAGATTCAACCCGTTTCTCCGAACCCTTGACAACAGAGTCGTAGGAACGATTGGCAGCGCACAACCAAAGCACCTGCTTGCTTTGAAAAACATTTCGAATATCTGTACGTTTTGTAGCGTTTCAGAGAAATGGACTCGCGGACAAAGACCTTCCAAAGCGTAGCACGCGACTCTGCTTACGGTTAAGCCCTCGTTTCGTTCGGAACTCGGGCAGAGACTGGGCGTTTTTCATGAAAATTAATCGCGGTATATGCAGTGTAACTGCGACATTGATCCGAGGCCGTAGAAACGGAGAAACGCAACCACGCGAATACGTGTCTCAACCGATTCGAACGTTCTCCTTCCGATTGCGGTGATCGCGGCGATCGTGGCGATAAGGTCGTTTAGAAATGATTTAAACACGTCGGTGTGTTTTTTGCTCGCTGGCAAACAGCCGCGCTCTATTTCAAGCCTGTACACGAAAGACACGCGACGATGATCAATTCGACCGGAGTAATCATTGTAAGAATGCAATTGAACGGGTACGATTCTAGGAAAATGTAAAGAGTGCTTGAGTCGAGCGATAACCGTGTGTACGTAGAATATTTGGACTAGAGTGTTTTTGATGTGCGAAAGATGAGTACTTGAGACAACGTCGCGACCGAGGAATTTCGGGTGAACGTGACCAAATGCATCGAGTGAGAAACGTTGACAATTAGAAAAAAAGGAAACGAGTATGTGGAAGAATATATGATGAAGAGAATACGAGCAGGCGACAGAAAGAGGAGTTGAAGTTGATAAGCTGAAAAGTTGTTTATACTACTAAACTATATATTATTAAAGTTGTTACTATTAAACTATTAAATATATATGTTATCTAAGAATTTCACTTTGCTTCGATTACACCTGAACACTATCATCTCTCTCACTAAATAAAAATAAAAATTCCTATATCATTGTACGAGCAACTCCCTTCTCTCGAGGTTCCGGTAACCATCGCATTCCTTAAGCAAGGTAGGCGGGTCTATATATCGTGCAAAACGATAAATAATAGAATACATTTAATCCCGCGGTAAAAGTCGAGTTGAATGACAAAGTGGTGTAAGTAAACGCGATAATGCTGATCAAGGCAAGTAAAACATGGCACCCGCTGCACGCCTCGAATACGTTGAAGCTTACACGTTACAGGAGCCACGATGAATGAAAAATTATGAAAATGAACGGCCCAACGTTCTCAAGCAACGCAACCTTGTGTATGAGTGCATGTATGCCGTGAATTAAAACGAAAGGAAACGAATTAGGGCAGCGGGGAGTAAATAGGTAAGACAAGAATGAATCAGAAACGAGCTAGAATCAGGTATACGTTATCACGTGAGAATCGCGAATAGCAAATGCAGTTTGATCGGTGAGAAATGAGAAGGCCTCGTTTCCAAACTCTTCGTCAGCGGAGTTTTATTTGTGGCTGCGTACTCGTGGTCCGCGTCGGGTAGCGAGGTTTTCAAAAATTCGTCAATCGATTACTTTGAATCATACAATATCGTAACACGCGCAACAATGTCTGCTATTATCACTTATTTATTATTATTATATACGGGTCAAAATAAAACCCTTTGGTATGTACATACAATGATTAGTCATAGGAGGATGAACGCTTTGTTTAAAAGTAAAAAAAGAACTAAAGAAATCTAGCTTGGTACAGTAGTTGTTGATGTTAGTAATAACTCCATTTATACAATTATACTGACCGTATTAAGCGATATGTTGTTCTTCACGTAGAAATTGTCGGTGTCTTCATGACCGATAGGATGTATTGAAGCAAAATTTAAGAAAGATTTATATCTACAGCTTCCAAGAGCACGCGTAAAGCACAGTTTGAAGCTGTGTCGATAAAACTGAATTGGGAAAGTAAGGCTAACTCGTCACACAGTCGGAGGATTTCTGTTGCTCGAGGAAGCGTGCGTCGACGAGCGAGCTGGAACGGCGGTGGACGAAGAAGAGGATCGAAGGGACGAGGCTACGCGCGAACGCAAAAATAAAGCGGATAGAGGCCGCTCTAATTGCACACATTCTCTCGACTAGGTATGCGCCGGGGACGATAAAGCCTGCCGGAGGTCCCTCTTTGACGGATTATCGAAAATCGATTTGCACGGTAGCCAATTAACCTACAAGTCATTACCGCCGGTAATTATGTCGATACTGATCTCGGAAACGCGCGTTTCAATTGATAATAATAACGATAATGGCTGCGTAGCCGAGGCGTGCACTCGAAAGTGGATCTCGTCGGGTCAGTTGTCGCTACCGCCACAAGTAATTGTCCCTTCCCCTAACATCGTCGTAGCTATCGTCATCGTGACTGTTGAGCCACGTCGGTTTGTCGCTTAAAAATGTATGCAATAACGGTGCTAATTTTCTGCTCGCGTTGATTACACCTTTTCAAAATACATGAGCTGAAACGCGCGGCGAGCCGCCGGCGCTGTGCCACCTGGGGGCGAAAAAAATCGCTGTTCCTCCTGGCGCCATAAATCAAAAATCGTACGTGTAACGCGTCATTGGCCGTAGCGCGTTTAACAAGCCGATTCGTTGAACGCTGCGTTATCGCGGTCACCTGCGTCAATCCTCGAACAGTCGGTTAATACGTATTTTTCGTTTCGCTCGAACGATAATACGAAACCGCTGATGCAAAATTCGTGCCCTATCTGTGGCGATACCATTGCTTATAAAAAAAAGAAACGTATTGTTAGCCGCATGCATAATTCGCTGAGGCCGGTCGGCAACGGAAGCACGGCTACAAGGTGGGAGGGCGCGAACGAAGGAAGGAAAAAGTGAAACAAAAAAATTGGCACATTAATGACGAAGAGAATGGCTCGTTTGGGGCGAGAAAAGGACCGGGGGATGGGGGTGGCTAGAGGTTTCGCCGAGCGGAAGGAAAGTAAAGTTACGGAGGGGCGTACGGCTTTCGTTATATATGGAACGCTGAGAAAAGTGGGTCGTTCGCAGTGGCGCGCTTATCGTTCGTAGTTAGTGGCTTGGAAACGATGCCGGTTTTTTCGCCGATCCCTCGCTCGTTTGCCTGCTGCCGCGTCGTCTAGTTGGTCCAATTATGTTTAAGAATGATTCCCCGATAGATTTTGCGACAGAGAGATCGTAGCTGTTGAACAGAATGTTGATTTCTTAACCGCGCCGCGTAATCGATTAACTCTGGCCAGCCTGCTTACTCGTTCGCGGCGATCATCCGTTTATCGAGAAAGTTCACTCGAACAGTAACGAGCAACCCGAGCAATCGCTTATAAATATATACGCGAGCTCGTTACATAAACTCGTAGCACGAGTTTACGATCAGTAATTAGCGGGCGAGCATGCGAGATCAGATATCGGACATTCTTCGCGGTCGTCGCGATTTTACGATGCTCCGTTGCGTGCCTGTGGTATCGAGCCGCTGCAGTTTCAAATGTTTAACGGCTCGCTAATAACGGGGCGCTTAATATCGAACTAGAGTCGCTTAACGACGCGCAATACTTTTAAACGGAAACGAGACTACGCGACACTCGTGGTGCTATGGATGGTCGTGGAATCGCGGAGTTCTTGAGTGTTCATTGTGAAACTCGTGTTTCTATGGCTGGCCCTGCGTCGAAACGACCGGTAACGCCGATCACGCAGGACAAATGTGCAAATATTGTCGCGCTTCGTAAATCGCAAAAACAACGGCGCTCGTCAAGCGGGGGATTTATGCATCGTGGTTCCGTCGCAGTGACCAACCATGCGTCCGCCACCACTGCGTTCTGGCCGTTCACCCCACCGACTATTTCTACCCTGTTTCCGTCGTATCCGTTTCCGGTTTCGCGTAGATGCACATGTGCGTGATCTTCCTCTCTCTCTCACTCCTGCTTTCACCACCCTTTGCCCGTTTCGCTCTTCAATCCCCACTTTGCGCATCCTTCTGTCGCGAACGTTCACGTTCACTCTAGCGCTGCACACTTTTTATTCGCTTTGTGAACACGCCCGGGCGAATAGGAAGTTACCAATTCCTGTATTCGAACCTTCTCGTCATGAACTGGTATTAAATTCCAATTTTGTCCAAAATAGTGCACGGTTCTGCTTGCGCAAAAATATGGTTGCGTATGGACACCGATCGGTATGTTTATTAATTTCGCGTTGAAATTCTATCGCGATACGTTTGAAATTATTTCGTTCAGCGTACCCATTGCTCTCTTTTTTAGTCACCGTTCTCCCTTTTTGCATCCCCCTCGCTTTTTCCAACGACAATTATGAAAATATTGAGCAGCGAGCAATCAAGAGGTACCTGCTAAAAATTCTGCAAAAGTCAATCGATTCGTGTGCAAGGCTCGATCCTTCTGGCAGTTAACACGTTTTGAGGAACGATGTTTCCGCGCTAGAAAAAAATTTCACATTCCTAAGTCACGAGGTCCTTGGCGAAAGTCAGCGAGTCTTTGGCGAAAGTTCAACGAATGTTTTTGCCAAGGACAATTTTAACAAAAAGGGGCTTTATGAAACACAAAGAGGTCTTTGAGAATCCCTTCGTAAAGAGCGTTTTACGAATTTCCTCTGACACTTTGGTCCACGATCGCTTTGATGCACGACGATTTGAATACGCTTGATAACCGGTCGCGTTAATCGGAACTCTTCCTTTCTCTCCACCGGTCTCTGAGAACAGAGAACCGCTTAGGATCTACGAGACTCGTGTGCGCGTGTGTTAGATTCGATATCAGCCTCGTTATCTACGCGACAGTAGGTGTACCATATGAGTGGTGCTCGAGCAAAGCGGCAGATACGCCGTAGCGAGAAAGTATTACAACGAGGATTTTCGAGGATCCCGGAACGGGCTGGGCCGAGTCTCTCGAAAAGGGGCTTTTCACAAATTTTGCCGCTCGTTTAATTCCACCGGTTCCAGTCCTGGACCCTTGCTCCTTGTCGAGTGAGCTCGGTGACCTCTTTCACCGGGGGGATCCCTCAAGGGTTGCGAGGGATAGACCGGCGGCACGCTTTATTTATTTTGCCAACATTTCGGTCCCTCGCGAGTGTAGAGGGTCCTACCGAATTCCGATCAGAAATCGGGGCGAACAGTCCTTGTCATTCGACAAATAGGCGCCATTAGAGCGACTCGATTGTTTCTCAACCCGTGCCGTGGCTATTCCCTTCCGAACAGGTCGAACATTACCCTTCTTTACGATTTCCATTTTTTCACTTACCGATAGCCATACCGTAGCAGTCTATCGTTTCTAGATGATGTCGGGAAAATCGTTTGGAAAACACGGAGAGTCGCGCGTGTTCCATGAAAGGCGTTGGACCGTAAAACTCGATAGGGCTGTCGATTATAGTCGATCCATTTTGATTTGTTTGGCCATTGCGATGTTACAACTTTAGAAAGAAATCTAACCTTTCGCAAATTTGCAATAACTTTATCGTAGTACCGGGTATTACACAAAGAATGGTATGTTTTGTCGTATTATCCAAGATGGTTTCACGTTGTTCTCAATGTTCGACGTCCCGTAAAATATCGACGAGAAGAGAGGTACGATCGTTGAATATGAACGGGAGCGCAAGAGAATAAGGTCGCCAAATATTCGATTAATGATAGTTGAACGCCAGCAGTGCAGCGTTGAATCGTCACGCGAAAAACGGGCTTTGAGAACGACAACGTCCGACACTCGGCGCCCACTCGAACGTAGACAAGAGTAGGCAGTCATCGATAGCTTTCGTTCTAATGAAAAAAGTAAATCAATATTGACGTCGAGACGCGACAGTTAACCGCGTTACGCGTAACAGCTGACTCGATTGTCGGGCTTTTCCCCGATACCTGAAACTGACAACGATCGATACTCTCGTTTCGAACCGGACCCGGCTATCGACGGCTACCTCGTTTTGGCATCGATGGTTTCTCCCGTGACGAAAAGAACGGGATCACTGTCCGGATTAAAATACGAGGGATAATCGTTTTCTCCGGTGAAAGGTAGTCGGACACGCGAGCATCCCGTCCAAGTTTCAAAGTAATGGCGCCCAACGTAGGATACGTGTCCGCTTAACGACAATCGCTTCGTTATCGGATACCTCCACTCCAACAGGAAAAATGAAGATTGCGTTCGGGTTAACTCGAAATCGTGCTGTTCCTACGACAAATACGTACATCGATGATCAATTTAACGTATCAATTACTCACCTCCGATCTATATTTCAATTTTCATTCGAATCTTTGCTAAAAGGAAAGATTTACCCATTAGAGTATTGCAAGAAAATTATTATAGCGAGGTATGAAAATATAATAACGGTAATAGGGAAAAGTAAGAATATACAAATGGATGAGAAGTGTATAGAGATAAGAAAATTTGACACAGAAGAGCGGTATATTAGTTGTTTTATAGAGCAAAGACATTGGCTGAATAGATGTGGGGTAGGATAAGTGTTAACATTCTATCGGTACTTGAGTGATGTGCAAAAGCAGTTTTATGTGGCTGTACACGAAGAAAGTTGTATCGTCTCAAATGAAAAGTCAGAGTATTAATCGTGAATTTTTCTAAGATACGAAAGTTTCTAAGATATGATCGTACAACGAGTAAAATTCAGTTTCGCTATTATAGGTCGAGCGAGTGTATGCAACGGCGAATGATTCGAGCGGCGGAGAATCGGTAATAACGGCTGGTTAGAGGCAGTGGTCGTGCGAATGATGCGGCATTGTTAGAGAAGCATCTGTAGACAATCGAGGGCAGCAGGGGCAGATGAGCTAGCGAGTGAACTTGCTATCTCGCGTCAGTAGGATGTTGGCAGCAGCGGCGGCCTCCCGGTAAGCGTGCTGGGGCTACACCGATGGCAAGGGTGGATTTAACAAGCGATGCTATCAGCTCAGATGAATGCCGACCGCCCCTTGCCCTCTTCGACCAGCTCTCGACTCGGCTCGATCGTATCTTCCGGGCTACTTGCATCGTCAGGAACCTGACCTCGGCAACGAACGCGGGAACTCGCCTTTCTCCAGCTTTCCTCTTCAAGGGGACCTCTTTTTTTCTCTCGCGCGTGTAGCGAGGGAAAAACGACGCGACGCGGTGCGCCATCCTTTCGATCGGTCCACGGCTTCGTAGCCGTGCCCTCGAAGAACATCGTCCTACGACTCGAACTCGCGCGTACCCGTGGGAATGAACCGATCGGTGTAGCGGGTCGAGCGTCGGAGAGAAGTGGCCCGGTGTCGAGAGGAAGGGAGAGAAAGGAAGGCTAGCGAGGATAGGCGCGCCGTGTGGGGTGGTGGTTCGTGACAAAATATTGGCGAACAGCGTCGGAGGACGTATCGAATCGGTCGCGGGTGAAATCTCAGGGAGGCGACAGCAACGAGGGTCTGGTCGGAAGACAGCAATTTCGTAGAACAATAAAATTTTGGAGGAAATTTCTCAAACCGACTTATACGAAGGTTGAAATCGGGGTCGTAAAGAGGGATGAAATGGAGTCAAGTATTTCACGGGTCGACCGTTTGTTTCTGGAACAAAGAGGAGCCTGAAAAGCCCTGGCCAACGTCATTTCGAGACAACGTAGGAAACACCGGGCTCCCGATGAATAACGGCATTACTCGTCCCTGTTACTTTTATCATTTCTCTCCTCTCTGCCGCGTCGCGTCGCCACGACTCCCCGGCTCTTTTTCCCTTTTTTCTCCCGCTCTAAATATGTGTATACGCGTGTATACAACGCAAATTTCTCACGCGTCGCCCGCGCGGGGAGAGAAGAACGCTAACCAAGCCCATTAATCTCGCTGCCACCCTGAAGTTTCTCGTTTCGGAGTGTATCCACGTGCCCGGGCACCGTGCTACGGGAGGCCCGGGACGGTAATTAAAGCGTGAATAAATAAAGCTGCAGGCGTAAATCCAGCGGCATAAAAAACTCGAGACCGCTGAATGAAGACGAAGAAAAAGAGAAAGCTCCCCAGACTCGAGGGGAGGCTGAAACGCCGGCTCGGACGGAAACAATAAACCTGTGCGGATGATGGTACCCGCCGCGGGATCTTAATCGTCGATCTCGTCGACCGAAATCGGCCGATCCCGATTCGACTTAATCGAATCTTCGAGTCGCAGCGACCATCTCCCCGAATCTCTTAAGGATAATTGATTCTTCCTCCGGTTTTCGTTCGACTCGTTCGTGATCGTTGCGCGGCTAAATCGAACGGAAGGTATCGACGCGGGATCGAGTTTTTTCATCCACGAACGTTTTCCGATTCGCTTTTTCTCTTCGAACAATGCAACTCCTCGTCGAATCATGGAGGCGTTCCCTGTCGTTCCAAGAGAATATAAAAAATCACGAACCCGAACCATGGAAGTGTAAACGAATAAGAGGCAAAAAGCGAGAGATTGAGTTTACGTGACGAGAGCACGTTGCGTTCGTAAAAGAATCGGGCCGATGCAAAAGTTTCGCCTTCCGCGCGAATCACAGACCGCGGATTGTTTCGCTTTTATCGCGGGAAAGCTAAAGCGATCCGATGCAGCGCATAAACAAGCCGTCACTATGTACGATAAAGAAGAAATAAAGAGGAGGGAGGAAGGAAGACCGTCGGCCGGTAAGATATTGGCCGATTCACTCGTTCTCATGAATATGTATTCAGGTGGCGGTCCGTAGGCTTCCGCTTAGCAATCATTATTCTTAATAACCTCCATTACGGCCGGCATGCCGCGCGGATCTTTCAACGGTCGAATAAGGTGTGACAGCGCAAAATGACGATGATAAAATTATGCGACGGATAAGATCACGCCGGACGTACAACTCTCGCCGGGAAAAGAATACCAGCGAAAAGCAACGCGAGAATCAAGAATCCCTTTATCCGTCCTTCCGACGCGATGAATCGCGAATACTTCGTTAACGGACTGCATACGGCTGCAGGGTGTAGATTTACCCCCTTCTCTCTCTATCTCGTTTCCTTTGCCACTCTTTCTTTTTCGTTCCACGAAGCCAGGTAGAAGGATTGCGATACAAGCACGCATGCGAAATATAAGCAAGCAGGGAGCGGATTCGCAACGATCGAGATTGGCAATCCACGGGTCTGACCAGATTCGCCCCCTCGTTGTTCCTCCACCCGCCATCTCCGCGTTTTACTACCGTGGTTTCCACAGCCATCAGCGTGGCGGCGCAATATTTACGGGCTTGCTTATACCCTACGGCTTACACGCGTTTGCATTATTGACGCGGTCGGTAAGAACCCATACCTCGGTGCCCAGCCATCGTCGGGTAATGGTTGCTCTCTGTAGTTGGCCGGTCCGAACAATTTCAAGATAGTAACATCGTATTTGTACGCGTTTACTCGGAGGCAGTCGGGTAAGAAAATGAAGAAGAACCTTCGCACGTTCCGGCTGCCAGCAACGAGGTTAATTACCTATCGCGTTTCCACCGCTCTGCCCGGGAATACTAAAACGGGCCAGCTGCATTCAACCCTATTTTTTTTCGCACCGTCTTTTGTGCTCCTCCTATCGCGGTTTTTAATAATCCGCCCGTATTACCTCCCGCCCTTAATTCCGCTTTCCCCGGTGTACTTTCAGTTCCTGATTCTTTACGTTCTGTCGGGCCGCGCTTCTTTTTTTTTTTTCCACCAGAAATGAAACCGAGTTTCGTTCGGTCGAAGTTATTACCCGGATCGTGCCGTGAATGGGAAACGACGTGAGCGTGCACGAGAAACACGTCTCCGCTTCCGTCGCGTCTCGGAGCAGCGCGTTGCCGCGTTTAAACGCTCAGGGTACAACGTTCGGGCATGAGGAATCGGTGATCCAAAACACCAATACGCTGGTGACGAAGCGTAATTCCGCGTTTGGGCAATCGCGTTACAAAAGCTACAACTCATTGCGAAGACTATAACATTATAGTCCTTGAGAAAGAAACCAACGTGTCTCTTGCCCGACGCATCCGCAAAGTCGGAGTAGGCGGTTAAAGGTTGACACTTAGTAACGAACGTTAGAGAAATAAACGCGTGAATAGAACCTCTATGAATTTTTGGGATCCGACGCCCCTTCCAAGTCCTCCCACAAGACAAACCTCTGTGAGAGCATCCTTGATAGGTTTTGGTCCTGGAACGAGGCTAGCGAGAGTCGGGACGACAAACGGTGTTTAAATCTGAGAAGCAGGGCTCTCGTTCGAATTGCAAAGCGCATTTGCGCGTTACGCCGGTATTCTATGCAACCGCAATTACTCGAGATGACGTCGAGCGAAGACAACTGCAGGGAGGAGATCTGGATCCGTCTCTGGAAACAAGAGACTGCCCGCGGACCAGTGGAGAGGGTGTCGAGGGGTGAAAGGGAGGAAGAGAAGAAACGAGCGTTAGCGTTTGTTGCTGGCAGGCAGGCAGGCTTCTCTTTAACCGGGTTTCCAGCCCTCTCTCGCCGCGCTTCTTCTCTTCCTTTCCCCCTTTGTAACCGTTTCTGCTCGTGCGAGAATAACCGAGCTCGGTCTCTTTAGACTCGCCGTCGAAACAATGCGAGAAGCTCGATCGCGTGTTCCCGATGTACCCTCGATCCACCAAAAAGCCCCGGTAAACAAACTCGGTGCACGCGTCGCAGCTCGACTACGCGACAAAGCGCATTATGCGCGGCGCCTGGCGCGCTGCGTCGACCAACCCTCGGGATTCGACAGATTACCGCCGCGCGTGACGTCACGCCGCTGGACCGGATTCCTCGTTCCGTGCCGCGTAAACGCTCGCCTCTATATTTCCCACTTTAAAAGCCTTGCTTACCTTCCGAAAGGGGAACTTGGGAAAATTGCTCCGCGTTGCACTCTCTGTATTAACTTGTAGCTTTTCGTAAAGACTTGCAAAACGGACGTAAGATTATCATTCTCGCGAAACATTCCTCCCCCGACGTCGATCGGGGAACAGAGGGAACAAGTTACGCGGAAAGTTGATTATTATTGTTTTTCAAATTGCGCTTGGGCTCGTGTAAATTTTCGTAGCGGCAGCGGTGGGAAGAGTCATGGGGAGGCGTTTGAAGTCGTCGAGACTCCGGGGGCAAACCGCGCGCCATCCCACCATGAATTCATTCGCACCCTCATGAAATTCAAAGCAGTCGTTACGCTGCTGGCACGAGGACAACGAGCACCACGACCGAGAGAACGTCAGGAACGACATCGCAGACGGTGTACGGCGCAAGTCGAGCACCTACACGCGTCTCCGAGATGTTCGATGTTTTATTTATAATTTGTTTATGCCATCATCTGCTCAACGTACCGTCGCTCGTCTCTGCTCGACGCGGAAGCGCCGGTTTCTTTATTTCCAATTTGCTGGAATCCCCAGCTATATTTGACGCTTCTTTGATTTTCCAATATCAAACGATGTCAAACGGAACCTGCGTCGCCGGGCGCAGCTACTTTTTCCATCGAATCTCGCGGTCCACGCTTCACAATTACCGAAGAATGCTCGACCTACCGTTAGACATATTCTATTCGAGCCGATTCCTGTGAACACGAATGGTCCCTCGATGAAGATCGAATCACCGAAACGCTCTAGTGCCGCTCGATCGACACGTTTCAATCCAATTAAATCACCGGCAAATGCTATGGCCGTCAACGCGTCGACCTATAGGAATGGTCCAAAATTTTACGGCGCACCGGTTCCCTGATTATTATTAACGAACCATGAAATTTTTGCGAGATCTCAGTGACCGGCACTTTTAGGCGTAAACGTTTTCATCGTACTTACCTAAGCTGCCGCGTGGACGACGGCTCGAGAAGATTCGCTTTAATAATTCCATAGTTTCCAGTTAATAGATTGCCGTGGGATTAAGTGTCGCTCGTTGTAACGCACGCACGTAGGTAATTAAATGGGCGCGCTAAATTTATGGCAAATTGGACGAAATCTCCATCAAGTAGTTAGCACTTAAGCCACTCTCGATTCTCGCGTTGCGATTTGATTAAACCTCTATTAAACTGGGCACGCGTTCCCGGAACAAGGATGTGCCGAGCACGTTGTTCGATGAAATAATTTTGCAGCGCGACCGGCAGCGCGATAAATGCAAGTTGACTCGCGTAATCGAAAACAGTCCCGTGGCTATTTAAACATTCATTTTTGTTTGCAACCATGGTACGCGTTTCGAAATATCGCGTCACGCGATACGGCTGGTATAACAAAAAAAGGTACAAAAAAAGGAACAAATAAAATAGCACCCTCGCGATATAATTTTTCCGTTGGTATTTGCGAATCAATTAAATTTGCCGCTCGATACCTGAGAAACGAAGGAAGCTTTGTGATTGGTCGAACGGAAATCTCTATTTTTTTCCGAACAAACTCTGTTACACGGAGAATCGAGCGAATAATTTTTCGCACGATGCCTGGCTGCATCCACTCGGGATACCAATAGCAGACAAAAATTTAAGACGACAAGACGATGTAGAATATAATTTTATGATTCGCAAATATTGTTTATCTATTCATTTTTATTGCCATTGCGGTAGAACATTATTTATTCATTAACATTAAATACAAATTTTATTTATACCGCTATTCCTTATTAGGTGATCAATTCATTTTCTTTGACCCTATGGTCTTAAACTTTTGTCCGTTACTGTAGGTGAACAGACGGAACGATGAGTGTTATATATTACGAGCTGTCGCGTGCTGCGATTAGGATCTTGGGTCTGGTTCCGTAAGAAATACCGATACACCTGTACCGCAATGGTCGATCAACCATGGTGACATTGGAGTTGCCTTCGCGAACGCGACGCATAGGTTATACGTGTATACGAACGTGATATTCCGAGATCAATTGGATCCCGACCCAAGCTGCCATTTTCAGAGTGAATGTAAAAGTTTACAGAGCTCGCCGTAAGGTGAACACGATCCAAGGACTGGCTTTGCTTTGTTCGTTGCCCTGGATGCATATTTTAAATAAATTAACCTATTCGCGATTTCAGACTCGATTCCGGCCGATCTTGTTTAATGCAAAGCTTCGAAGCTGCTACAGTTCCCCTAGCATTTACAATAAAATCATCCCCCTGTATTCGCGTCCCTGTTTTTTCCCAGATAACGTTAATTAGTTTTCGTTGACGCGATGAGTTCGGTTGCTCGGCGCTCAAAGGGTCCTCGGTGGAACCGTAGCGTAACGACTGCCTACGGCCGGGCAACGTCTTTATCGTGCAAACAAGTTTCACGCTAAAATCCACAAAGCCCGATTCCTTTGGTTCGCTCGAGGAAACACGAATTTTTATCCAAACAATAACGACTTCGCCTTTGCCGAGCCGGGGCCGACTGTCTCGAATGCTCGACGACGCGTTAACGCTCCGTAGACGCGGAAGCACAGGCAACCGTACAAACGATCGTTAACCGGTACAAGGGGCGGAGAGAGCAATTTTTTATTGTTTACCGTGTGCGCGCAGAGACGATTCGAGGATAATGCAAGAAGAGAACGTATCCCGATCGTTCGAAAAGATGCGGACCGATTCGAACGGCAACCCCAAGATCGTGCGAGGGGTCACGAAATCGTTCTCGCCAGCGTAGAAGGTATATAGGAGTGTACGGCCGCCGGTCTAAGGAGGTCAAGTGCACTTCTCCATGCTTCTAGCCTCCATCGTTCTCCAGGCTCGGGAGGCTGGTTCGTTCCGCCGACCTGACCTCCCTCCGTCGTTCGTTTCTCCTTTTCCTTCCACGTTTTTATCTTAATAATCCTGCCCGACAATATCGCCAGGCCGAGCTCTCCCACCGGCCATTCTTCAATCCCAAATGCATCCACCAGGGTCGCTATTAATTTTAATTAAACTACGTTATTGCCCCTTTTATTGTGCTTCGAGAAGAGCGAACGAAATTAGTTTCCCCGCTAGCGGATAAGGCGACCCTTTCTCACGGCGCGCCTGGAAACTCGCTGTCGCGGCGGAGCCGCTTTCTCGTCGTCTGCAGCATCCCTAGTGCACGCGCCACTCCGGCGAAGGTAAATATTCGTTTCCGAACGAGGAGGATAGAAGTTCGGGATCCTCGGGAAATCACGGAGGGTTTAAGGTCTTCGAGTTTGGTTGTTTGACGAAGAGAGCGCCGTCGCCCTCGAATCTCGAAGAGTTTCGCTTCGTATCGACTGCTTCGAAATGGTCAACGTCGTTTACTGAATAATTTAAATCACTCGGACTTATATTATCGTTATCCTTCTATTTATAACGTCCTATTTCAAAATTAGCTCAGCTTGTATTATCTGAAAGATCGAACGGATATCACGATGGTTCTCGTAATCGCCATCGCGATCGAATAGAATAAAAAATCTGGAACGATCGGGGTTTTGCTGTAACAAGCTATAAACGTGTCTATTTTAATGTTAACCCTCCGTGTACCGTGCCGGAGTCACCAATATTTCATTGTTTCACGAGTGGTGACGCATACAACGTCGACGTTATTTGTGTCATTGCAAAGCGACGATCGCCTTGCTTTACACACATCGGAAATCTGCGATAAGAGGTGCTGAAACAGACGGCACAGGTCAGTTTTTTATAATAACTTATATAATATCGGTGAGAATCAGAAGTGACTCCGGCACAGTTCTGCGAACTGCAATATTCGGAGGGTAAATGCCTATGTCTACAAATTTACAAATACCTGTACTCAGCTTGTATCAATGGTGAATCGATTTGAGCTTATACATCCTCAATTTATTTTATGCCACCGGTGTGTCTGCACTCAGATTATGTACTCCAATTCTATGCTGTACTTGAAGTACTCTTTTTGTATTATTTATTAAAAGGTGTAATTCCGTTGAATAAACTAAACTAACTAATCGAGAACTGCTGACGGAATCGCGAACTTAATTTCTGATCGAAGGGGATTAAAAAGAGGTTAACTATGTGCACTGGTTTCGAGTTTCAAATGCGTATCTCTGTCTTTGCTAGTCGAATAAACATTTACAAGTAAAATATAAACATTGCGTGTTTTCACGTTCACTTTTTGGTTTATACGGTCGCCGCTTCTACTGCTTTAGCTGCCCCCAGTCTTGCTTGATCAAATCCGCCGCTCGTTCTCCGACCATGTGAATCGAGGCAACAGGGTTGCCAGAAACTACCTGCGAATTGAACGAAAAAATTTAAATCGAACAGTTCAGCGAACAGTTCAGCGAAGGTAAAAAGTGTATACGTACTACAGGTATAACAGATGCGTCGGCTACTCTCAATCCTTTGACACCGTGTACTCTCAATCGTGGATCCACCACTGACATAGGATCCGAAGGGGAACCCATCCTGTTGGTACCGGTTTGATGGTTTTCAGGCCTTGTATCCCAATGTATAAGACATGCCCAGTAATCATCGCTGTTGAATTTGTGTCCCGAACACTGAGGTACGTTTATACGTTTCATCGTCAAACCGCGTTTTTGCATCGTCTTGGTGTTGGCTAGTTTCAAAATGGCACGAAGACCTTGAATTATAACGCTGACGTCGTGATCGGTTCCAACATCGTTACTCCAGATAATCGGCGGGTCGAGCGGATTAGTGGTGTTCAACGTGATACGACCTGCAGGTATAATTTAAGCGACGCGCGTAAGAAAAAGTATCGAACAAACGGTCGAAGTGTTGTTCGGCGTTACGTTAAGGTCAACTTACCTCTGCTCATTGGACGCAAGTTCACAGACGTAAATCTCACGGACATATGGCCATCGTTCGATCCCAAGTCCGCGATACTTTTCTTGGGTTTGCACACTGCTTGATAGCCGGCAAAGAATATCTGAATATCAGGATCCTCTGCCGTAGTAAAGTTGGACCACAGTATCCCGGTTACTTGAGCCAAACCTGTGGAGGACAGCGGTCCGTTTTGATACAGAAGGTAGTCGTTTGTGCTGCTCTCGTTAAACAGCGCATAGTACGGCTCTTTGAGATCGAAGTCGATGCTGTACGATTGATGGTTATGAAGATTTTCACCAACTCCTGGTAAGTCGACCACGACTGGAATCTTTTTGGATTTCAGATGTTCTTTAGGCCCGATTCCAGAGAGCAACAACAGTTGCGGTGAATTTATCGTGCCACCCGACACGATCACTTCACGTTTAGCTTTTACAATATGTTCCCTTCCGTTCTGTGGATGAAAACAATATCGATATTACCAAGCCGAATACGTTTCGAATTATGAATTCCACTCGATCACGTACCATTAACATATTGATGCCGGTAGCACGCTTACCGAGCGTCCTAATCTTCGTGACGATCGCATTCACAGCAACATGGAGGTTCTTACGTTTCGCAAACGGTCTGATGAATGCTGAAACACTGCTGACTCTCACGCCGTTTTTGCTGATAGCTTGTGCTACCGTGAAGCCAGTGATCTTTTCCCCAGCAAAATCTTCGGTGGTGCCGAGTCCTGACTCGTTTGCTGCAGCGAGAATATCCCATGCGAAAGGAGGTTGGTAGGGGAACCTACGTCAAACATTTGTTTTCAATCACCAGCGATAATAATCTATATCTATACGTGCCTGAACGCGTACTGAGATCAACACCTGGTTTTTATACACATAAATCCAGATCTACATATGGATTAAATAATCCAATCAATCGTAACATTACTGACTCTAACAGTGTTTATAATCGTATAGATTTTTTCTATGGATCTTTGCATACCTTTAAAAGACAATTAAGTAAGTTAATCGATTAATGTTATTCCTAATCGTGTATAATGCGTTACTGTACACGTCCCTCCTTTGTTACGCTAAATTTAATATGTATATCTTTCGATTTTTCTTTTTTCTTTTCCCTTTCTTCGGATACATATTATATAAAGGGCTCCGGTATAAATAAAATAATGATAATAATAATAATACGTTTCGCGTTTAGTTTCTACAACATATCTGAAATCGACAGACCTTTGAACAGTCATAAGTCCTCCGGTGGCATGGTACTTTCGACTGACCCTGCCGATTTCTGTATTGTTCTCCGACTTTAAATAGTATGGAAGTACCTAAAGAGTAGAAATAACGTAGAAGTTAATATTTTGCACTAACAACAACAGCAGCAGCAGCAGCAGCAGCAACAGTAGTATGGAAACCGACATCTTTCCAACTCCATCCTTCAGCTCCCAAGTCAGTCCATCTTTGGTAATCTTTGGGATGACCGCGATGGTACGCCATGCCGTGATGAACCGTCGTTCCTCCGAGACACTTACCACGAGGCCAGGCACACCTTTTATTATTACTTAAGCAGGCCATCGACTCGTTCGACGTTTTATATTGCCAGTCCAATTCACTACCTGTGCACACCATACAGATACACTAACCTAACTCGGTCTAAGGTATTCTTTGGATTATCCGTTGGCACAACGTTCGAATAAAATTGATTACCGATGTAAAGTTGAAGATTGCTGGGCACTTCGATCCCTGCCGGTTCATCCGGACCCGCTTCGACCAACAGAACGTTCCAATTTTCTATTTCGCTTAGCCTTCCGGCGACTATCGCTCCAGCAGCGCCGGCTGTTTTAATACGAAACCCAGAAATATAATTTCGCACGAATCGATTATAAATATCGTTCGATGCGTTCTAACCAAGACATCTGAACTTGTCGGTAATAACTTACCACCGACCACGATAAAATCATAGCTAAGCTGTGGCTCCTTGATTGGATCGATACGTCCGCATGAGTCGCCGATATTCGTGTTTGCGATAAAAAGGGTGTTGAGTAGCGCCAGGAACAGAGGTCCCGTGGACGAAGAACAAAGATCGGTAAGCTGAGGTCCTCCCACGAAAGGATTAGGACATTGCGGTACTGGCACCGAAGCGTTCAGTATAGCATTCTGTAATGAGGAGCAACAAAGTTACAAACGCTGACCCCTCGTAAGCATAATCCGTCGGTATACGTTAACCCTTATAAGAGGAAGATGAAAATGTTCAACATACCATGTTGCCGGAGAGGGTTGCAGCCAGTCACAGCCGGAAAATTGTGCGCAGCGACTTCTCGTCCTTTCCAACTAGCTACCGTGTGCTTCCTACTACTCTCTTTTATACTCGCACCTTTATACAACCGTTGTGTATGAAGATGATAAGAATACAGTTTTGTAGAACGCACGCGTACAATTGATAACGCAATCGTACTTGTAAATTACCATCCACCATTACGTGACGTTCTGTAGTATTGATCAATGGTGTGTCAAAGAAACAATGAAAATGATAGCGCTCGCGTTTCAACGGAGAACAGATTATCACGATCAAATTGGCCGAAGATTCTTATAATAATTGTTTCAGTGTATCAACAGTTCACTTATGATATGCCTGTTTACAAACGCATTACAGTTCTACGGACTAATTGCAACTTTTATGTACACTCTTTCATAACAATCTCTTGCAAGCAATTTAACCGTATAAATCATCCGTCTAATGACACGTAGATTCTATATACATTTGATACGTAAAAAGGATGCGTTACAAGGATACCAGCTATAGCGTATACCTTTTTATACAGCTTGCATTACCTAAGAAAGCTTAGATACCTGTATAAAGCGACAGTCACTCTTTAGAAATCAAGCAACTCAAATATGTGAGCTATACTCCCTTTCCTTCTGTTGCATTGTACTTTATGAGCGTGTACATATCGTTGTGTATATATATATATATACATGTGCTATTGTATACGAAACTTTTATTCGTCTCTTGAAATTCTTTCGATTCCATAAAATATCCGCTCGTTGCATTTTTTACCATAAGAATGGACATTTTCCGGAACAACGCTCGAGCAATATTTCAATATTTTTGCTGTTAAAAGCTGTCAATGTATTCACATTTTGATTTGATCGCAATACAAAACGGAAAATAGAAAGGATGAGGTTAATGAGCTCACGGACGAAAACTGAGGCATTAAATATGGAAGTGATACGGTGAATCATCCGTAGTCAGCTGGAAATACGAATTTCTAATTCTGATATATTACAGGGTGCATGTTCTTTGAAGAGAGAAAAATGGCGTGTATGACAGTGTAGTACCGTCATTCAACGCTAGAGTGATTAAGATAAAAAATGATTAGGAGAAAGGTAGTTTTATATAAATAACGGAGAATATGAGCAAGCTTCTACAGCGTGTTTTTGCAAGTGTGACATCGCACGTAACAAATAAGTACGTTTTGTTTCGCGTTCAAAAAATTATTTCTACGTGCTCTTTCAGCACAGTTACATTACATCATAGTAAACTCCAAAGGCGATTTAGAAGCCACTTACGAGCACTTAAACTTGGAAAATGTGAAGCGGAAAAGCTATGCGCGAAACAGCTCAAATATTACGTAAAGGAAACATACAGAACATAAAGAGCTACATTTCAAATAAACAGTAAACAATTATAATTATTATAAGTGAACTTATATGCTTGGTTTTAGTTTGGTAGTAATAGTTTACATTTCTTTGGTACATTTACACATCGTTACAGCAAGATAAAACAATCGCTACACGAGTTGTTACTTTCAAAAACATATAAAGGCATTTGCTTAATATGAATCGTTTAATACGTTCGGTAGCAGATATGCATATAAAAATTAATTCCGCTCGGCTGATTTTTTAATTAAATACACTTTTATAAACGTTAAGTACATACGCGTATAGTTTATCCGTCGATGATAAGTGGTAACGAATCTTTTTCGATGTATTTTTATAGCAATCTGGATAACGCAAATTGACATTAACAAGCAGCTTATACAGGTATAATGAAGTTTCGAAAACGTCTACACGTCTATGGGTCGATTCTTTTCAAGATTACGTTGAAAATCAATCGTCAGTATTCGGAACTCCGCTGTAGCGCGAGCAGCCATACAGTGCGTCCATCCAAAATGGCGGAGCGAAATACATAACAGACATCGATGGAACGCGTTTGAATGTAAATAAATGAAATTTGTTTTACATCGACTCGACGGTATATCGTTGGCTTCGTAACGTGGGAAAGAAAGGAACGAGTGGAGGGGGGAATTGGAAGGAAGGGCGAAGAGAACGTAAAAGTAATAACAAGATCCGTGATAGCTGTATGGGCTAGTATCAGTAGCGTTCGTTGAATCTGCGTTCCACGCTTTTGATCGACTCGATCACGGCGACGAGGAGAAAGGCGGGTGCACCGTATCCTTTTACACGGTCATTATTTCTTTGGTGACGTTACGCCAGCACCTCACAGGCGTAACTTTCCTCGAAAGAAACCCGCCGAATCATGGACTAGATCGATCGAGAATCTTGACTACCAGACGGCCTGGTCCCAGTCGATGTATTTGATCCCCCAAAGCAATAGATCCAGCGAGTTCTCGATCGCGGAACGGGAACTAGGAAACATGGCAAATTGCTAGTGACTAAGATATCCTTTCCATGGACCTGAGTTTTTCCATACATGGGAAGGGCCTTGCCCGTACCATTGTGTAGCGGCAACACCCCAGTCGGACCTGATGAATGCCGCTGCTCTCTCGCCGATCATGATCGCCGGGGCGGCCGTATTGCCGGATGTCACCTTTCAACGCAAAAAATATGTTCGTGATTCCTTGAACGAGGTTTCTCACACGAGAAGAACGAACGAAAGGATAAATACCTGAGGCATAATGGACGTGTCGGCGACTCGCAAGCCCCTAATACCGTGTACCTTCAATTGCGGATCTACCACAGCCATTCGATCGGTGGCCGGACCCATTTTGCAGGAGCCTGCCTGATGGTTCTCAGGGCCGGTGTCCTGATGCACAGCGCAGCTCCAGTAATCGTTGCTTAGGAACCGATACTGCGAGCAAGCCTGCAGAGGAGTGTTACTAAGCGTCATATTATATTTCGCCATCGCTGTAGTGTTGCCGAACGACAAGGCTATCTGGATTCCCTCTACGAGGATAGCCACATCCAACGGATCGCTCAAATAATTTCCCCGGATTATGGGCTTCGCTAGAGGATCATTGCTGGCCAGCCGAAGGGTTCCTAACATGGAAACAGATTCAGCTCGAACGATATACGTGGTTGGTTTCAAAGCAGCATAAAATGGTGGCAAAAAACTGTTGAATGTACGGTAAAGATACCTCTGCTTCTCGGGTGGAGATTTGTCGGTGATATGCTTATACTACGACGTCCGCCGTCCATCAGAGCTCCCAACTCCCCTGTGGTGGCGCACGACGCCTGATATCCGCCGAAAAAGAACTGAAGATCGGGGTGATCCGGTGTGGTATAGATCGAGGGTAGTATTCCCGTTAATTGAGCTAAGCCTGTGGACGCCATGGGTCCTTTTTGGAACGAAAGGTATTCCAAAGCTGCCGCCCAATTCAGATCGAACTCGTTAGGCTGGTTGATGCTCCAGGATAACGTGTACGAGACGTGGTTTTGCAAATTTTCACCGACCCCTGAATAAACAGAACGTTAAACTTGGTTTGAGGGATGTATGCGCAGCGGTAACAGAGAACGTTAATAAGTTACAGAAATGCGCGAACACCGCTTACCCGGAAGATCTTTAACGACGCTCACATTCACGGCCTCTAAATGCTCTTTTGGTCCAATTCCAGAGAGCAATAAGAGTTGAGGGGAGTTGACAGCGCCGCCAGAGACAATTATCTCGCGCGATGCTCGCGCAACTCGCAGTTCACCGTCCTAAAAGTACGCCCGTAAAAGTAATCTGGATTTAATAATTTTACCACGAAAGTAATAAAACACGAATTTACAAGTGCATCCTTTGAAGAGTTTTAATTTGAATAACACCTGCATACCCTAGAAAGACAAGGATGCGAGGATTTATGCATAGCTATACCATGTAATTGAACACGATATATTGGAACAATATATCAGACTGACAGGATGCGTTACTTTCAACCTCTGATACATACGTAATGCTGTTCGTTATCGTTCGCGAGTCGTCGGCGCGTCGTCTTCGAATATGGAAATGTCCGTTTAACTGATATTTACTAACCTGATAATACTGAACACCAACCGCCTTCATATTTTCAATAATGACTTTGGTGGCAGTGGCGTTCAGCGCGATCTGAAGGTTTCGCCTGTGCCGAAACGGTCGGAGGAAAGCGGTCGCGGAACTCTGTCGAACACCGTTCTTGCTCATCATTTGAGCGATCGTGAACCCGACGAACTGATCGCCGTTGTGGTCCTCCGTGATCGGGTAACCCCTCTCGACAGCCGCTGCGAGGATGTCGTTAGAAATGCGGGGCCTCCAAGGAAACCTCTCGACGTTGAGCAACCCGTCGGTCGAGTGATATTTACGACCGACTCGATTGATCTCCGTGTTGTTCTCCGAGCACATGAAATACGGCAGTACCTGTTGTAGGACAAAAAGAAGCGTGTCGCACCGAGTTCCTTTCGGATTATTAGCGTGAATCAGACTGACGGATTGGCAAATCGCTCCAGTTAACAACACGCGATACAATTTTCGCAACGGCTTCTATAGTAACGGGGCATTGGCGGATAGATACGTGCTTTCGGTATCCGTCTTGATTTTTGCACGATATACCCGCTCGTTTTCCCTTTCTAGCCTCACCTCTTGCCAAGACCATCCCTCGTTGCCCATCGCTGCCCAGTTGTTGTAATCCTTTGCGTGTCCCCGCGTGTACATCATTCCGTTGTGAGACGATGTGCCGCCAAGGTTCTTACCTCGTGGCCAGCTGCACGATCTCCCGGTCGACAGGCAGGCGTTCATCTCGTTCATGGTTTGGAACTGCCAGTCGATCTCGGTGCCTGTTCGAAAGGGGGAGGGGGAAATTTTAATTACCCCGATCTCTGTCGCTGATTAATTAACCATTTCGCGACTACCCACCGAGAAACATAGCCACCATGCTCGGCACAGCGGCACCAGGTGGCTCGTCGGGCCCAGCCTCGAGCAGCAGCACTTTCCATTCCGGGAGGTCGCTCAGTCTAGATGCCACCACGGAACCAGCTGTCCCACCTGGGCGAAAAACAAGGGGAAAAACGTGCGGAACTACTTCCACGGATCCCGCTTTACGATCGATTAGGATCGTAGCCGGATTATTAAACCGAACGGAACACGTTTCTTACCGGCGGAGAACGTCCGCGATCGAGTCTAACGAACGACGTGCGTCGGCCATTAAGAAATCTGATGCAAACCGGGCTAGAAAGCGGTCGGATAAGGCCTTGGCCATGGTGTGCCAACAGGTAAAAGTAATTATACCATGCGTGTACGCTTATGCTTTCCGCGCCGCGACGGTTCGCTACGCGAAACGTGTTTCACCGCCGTTTACACGCGACGCGTGCCTCCACGTATGCGCTCGTATGCATGTAGGAATGCATGCTGGGGCAGAGTAGCAGGAAAGCAGAAGAGCGGATCGGGGGCCGCGCGAAAGTACGAATTGGTACTTCCTCCTGATGAGAAGGGAACGAACCGCCAGCGAACCGCTTCCGCGATACGTGTAACGTTCGCGGTGCTCGCATTTTCAACTATCTATGCAATTTACACGCGTCGAATCACGGCCGAAAGAAGGCTCGGATCGGAAAACGTGATCGCGTTTCTCTCGCGATCACAAATCATCTAGATCGGCGTCGCGTCAAGATCGCTAGGATTATTCCGTGGGCCAGAGTAGCACCGTTGTTCGTCAACCGTGTACGGGAACGTCGTTATTCATACGCGACGAGTGTAAACAAAACAATTTTCAATATGGGTATTCTTCGCGCAAGAGATAGAGATATCGTTCTAGGAAACTAAAACTAAAACTAAACAACAAAGGTTTTCTTATCCAGCAAAATGATCTATCGCGCTTGTAATAAACGAAATAAAATCACCTCTGCACGGGTGTAGCGTGCTGCTACACGAGGAGAACGGAACAGTGGGAACAGCTTGTGCAAATATTAGTACACGACATGCAAATGTTTTAGTTTTATCTTTGGTTGCATCAAAACCGTGTACATCCCGATTTACGTAGCCCTGCGTCGCGCGACCGAGAAATTTATGAGTCGTAATCATGAGCCCGTGTTTCGGAAGATTAATAACGTCAAGCTTTGGTTGTCGCGAAATCGTATTAGGCTCATCGTTGTTGTTCAAAGTAATTATCAGACCAGCAACGTGTTCGCGCAGCGTACCTAATATTAATTAACCATAATATTCGCCTCAGGCATAATATTTTAGAGGCTCGATTTTCGTATTCCCTGTGTATTCGGATGTAACCACGGGAAGGTATTTCGAAACAATGGATCCGGTACACGTAGAAGATCTTTTGAAACGCGTAATCGTTCGCTTTTCATCGCAGTTGGTTCGTTTCGCTCGTGTGCACACCGCAAATTGTTAGCTTTGTTCTCACGCGTGGAAAAATATTTTAATACAAATTAATTAATTTTTCACGACGCGTTGAATTTCCGTAGTCCGCGTTGAAACGATTCCCAAAGATTGCTCGTGCACAGGCAACGCTCCACGCAAACTAAAGGCATTGCAGCTAGTGAATAGCTAAGGAAACGCAACCGCATGCGAACCGACGAGCCGGGTTAACCGCGATAATTAGTTCCCCGTTTAATCGCCGCATCGTCGAACTCGTCGATGAAATCGGAGAAGCGATAGTCGTTACACGAGCGTGGCTAACACTTCTCTGAGAGTATTCTTCCTTCCCTCGACTCGACCGATCGTGTGCAATAGCGTGGAAAATAAGCCGTGTCGATCACGACTCGCTCGTTACCGTTCTCGCGTTCCGATTCCAGTCCGCCTGCCTCGTTTAATTGAGAAACAGTGGCCACTGAAAATTGTGCCTGATGTCGAATCCGATGCACCGAGAATGCTCATCGAAACAGGGAAGAAAACGGTCAATGGTGGAAGACATGGAATTTCTACGCGAAGAACAACGTATCACACAATACGATCAGCAGAACTGTATAAATAGAGTTATTACCAATATTAACAACCACTATACCGAACTAGATTTCTTTACTTCTTTTCCTACTTTTAAACGAAGCGTTCGTCAACGTTTATTTTGACCCGTATATAATAATAATAATAACAGACAGAACGATCGAAAGTTTGCGCGACTGCATCGACCCGTTTAGCGAACCGGCAACCGAATCGGATGTCGATTCCGCGATTAGTCACCGTTCGAGACAGACGTACGTATATCTCGGAGAAAGAAGTTTCCCGTTTTTGCGAGGCGAGAGAACGTTTTTCTAGGCGTTTCGCGTCGTTTTCCGCAAACGCCAGCGCGTTCCTGCTACGACGGTGCGAGATCAGCAGGTGAAAACAGTCCCGTACCTACAAAAACGCTTGGCTCGGTTGCGCAACCGTCATGGCGACCCATTTGCGCGGCCAAACTCACCGAAAGGAGCGGATCGTTGGATCGGTTATACGTTCGGTTATTCTTCATTTTCTTCGATCCCACACGACGTTCCAGCAAATTTTACGTTGCTCGAGGCATCGAACCGGGCCGCGGCGATCCCAGCTGCGTTTCCGGAGAAAGGTAGGCGTTTCGACTTGCCCACGTATTATAAGATGTATACGTTCACCGTATTTTGCTTCCGTTCAATGGACGCACCGCCACGATACGGTTACCTCTCTTTTGCACCGCAACATTGTTTCCGTTATTTCACCGGCGCGTCTCTATGCACGCACCGGGCGCATCAGGCCAATCTGCTTATATTAGATCCGTATTTTTACGATCGACGGTTATTTTTATGCGACAATTATCGCTTACTTGTCGCTTGACGAGATCCTGTCAGATGTTAGAAATCAGAAAGTAGGCGCGTTGGCCGCACGGTCAAGATCCAATACCTTCATTTCGTGTCCGTCCGTCTGATTCGTTACGCGAGATCAATCTGGCTGACGGAGAACGCACGAGCGAGACAAAATTGGCTGAACGAATGAAAGTCGTGACAGACGAGAACCCCGGAGTGCTGTTCGATCGACTTTTTAAAGGGAGCTACAGTGACGAGCAGAAATTTCACACTAATTTGCGCGTAGTCGCGCATCGATGGCTGGGGGCAAAAAGGAACCCGAAAAAATTGCGTATAATGGAGGAAAGTGTCACCGAGCAAATAACGTTTTCATCGCGCGATACGTTGAATATTCGGTGAGATTATGCAAATGCGGGCTCGGCCGACCATAAAATATTTCGCGGTACGCAGCCTCGCGAAATGCATATTTTACCGCGGTTGCCGCGACCCGCGGTAGCTAGGTGCACGCGCTATATACATCCGCGATTCGATCGTTCCTTCGTCGCCGACGATAATCTATACCGCCTTAATT